>CM056050.1:162382436-162649700 GCA_029574335.1 Rana kukunoris
TAGTGCTCTCTGAAGCATAACTAAATTTAATGCATAAAAAGGTAAAAAAACTCACATAAAAAGCACTCGTGACTGAGTGCTAGGTATAAAGGCAGGCAGACAGGGATCAACCAACAGGTATCCAAAAACACAATGTGCAGTGTGCAGTCGCGGGTGACGTCACGCCAATCACTCCCCCCTCGTACGTCGTTACGTCCCCTGGGCGGGACTTCTTCAGCGTGGGGTAGGAAGGAACAACGTAGACGTCCCGCTGATTACATTAAATAGCTGACGGTTGTCCGAGCAACCGAAAGACAAATTGAGCTTAGACGACTCATCATGGTGAAAAACTCCGCCCAAGAGTCGAAAACCAATTAGACTAAACATCTCACACCAGGTGATCACGCCTCCTCTCCAATGTCAAGCTAACATAGCTTCTAACAAGGATAGCGAAACAAACGCAATAGAGGACTGACAGAACACCGGACATGGAAAAAAAATTTACATTTAAAATATACATGACCCAAAAAAGAGATCTTTAACCAAAAATACCTCATATTAGATCGCAATTAAAAAAATACGTCATCCACGATTGCACAGAATGCCCACTAACAAATGCATTTAAAATTGTAACATATTGTAACAGTAATTAAAAATTACCAATTACCAGCTATGCAAATATACATACTAGACACAAAATAATAAAATAAAATGAAATAAAATAAATAGGAATAGGAATAAAAACCGCATAAGACCAACCAATATCAAAAGATTAAGAATAAATATTGATACTACCTATTGGATATGAAGCAGTTAAGGTCAAATTCAACGTTGAGGCCAGAAGGTGAGGAGACCTTAGTCTCATATATCCAAAAGGACTCGCGTTGACTTATGCGACGAATATAATGCCCACCCCTCCAATGTTTATCAACTTTCTCAATGCCCCAAAATTTCAACGCACGGGGATCCCTATGGTAACATTGTCTAAAATGTTTGGAAACACTGTGGCTTCTAATTCCTCTTTTAATGTTACTGATATGTTCACCAATACGCACATGCAACGCACGGGAGGTGCGTCCAACATACTGCAGACCACAGTTGCACTTAAGCATGTATACTACACCTTCAGTAGCACATGTAATCAGTTGCTTGATTGGGTACTCTTTTTGTGTAACATTAGAACAAAAACTTTTTCTCTTCTTAATCGTCTGCCTAACGTGCCTGCAGGTTGCACAACGCCCACATGCATAGAAGTCAGAGAGAAAGTTAAAGAGTTTGGACTGAGCCCTAGTGGGGGGGTCAATCACTCCAGGGGCCAAACTGTCTCTTAATGAGGGAGCCTTTTGTATATAAATTGAGGACGGTCCGGCAGAACAGGGCCCAACACACCATCACCCTTTAGAATCGGCCAATGTTTGGCAACGATTCTTTCAAATTTCTTGTGATGTATGTTAAAGTCCAACAGCATTTTGTAGTTAGCTTGATCCTTATCTATATTGGCCACTTTATCAGCAACAATGGTATTCCTGTCTAAAGCATTGACTTTCTCTATTTCCTGCAAAATCGAAGGACGAGAATAGCCTTTAGCTATAAATCTAGTAGCAAGCTCCTGAGACTGGGGAAATAGACCCCATAAGGGAAAATGGAAAGGTAAAAATGGTAAAGGGAAAGGATATGTGAATGGGAATCTGCCCCAATCTCCAGACCCTGATTTTCAGATGAATCCACCTTGGAAAACTGTGCCTATTAAGGGTAAGGGCTATTCCAAAGGGAGTACTAATTTTCCGGTAGGGGCTTCTCCTCCACCTTTATCGACCTATAATTATTATGCACCATTACAAAATTACTGGGAGGGGCCTCCTCCTACTAATCAACATTTTTTAGGACAGGGGAGGACCCCTTGGAGGGGACCTCCGCCGCTCCCTTGGGGGGGAGCACCGCCTTACCCCCCACCTTGGACCAACGATTGGAGGGAGAATTGTCCCCCTCCCCCCCAGACGCCGAGAGGACAGCCCAGTCTAAAAAGAAAAAATCTAGAGGGGTCCGAGGGTGCAGACGAGTCCAAAAGGCAAAGACCGTGATTGGTATGGGTATTTTTAACCTTAGTGGTGTACCGCTTACTGATAATGAGACACGTGTATTGGATAAGGGTCTTAAGTTTGCCCCCATACGTAATCTGAATAAATTTCAGACTTTTATTAGTGTCCAAAAATACATAAGGGGTCTCAACATGAAGAAGTATTTCCTCTCTAATCCCATAGAGAGGAACTCTGCCCCCATGAATTCTGGGCACTCTAACTTAAGGAACCGATCGGTTTTTAACCCTCAGTATACTGATACTAGACACTTAGATGTCTTCCGCAATATGGTGTGCAAGGATCTTGATGATCTCCATATAAAAAAGGTGAAAGATTCCCAGTTGATTCAACAGGGGATCAGATCATTAGAACAGTGGAATGATATTGTGATCCGACCCGCGGACAAAGGGGGTGGTCTCGTGGTATTGAGTAAAGCTTATTACCACGAGGAAATGAATAGATTACTTAGTGATCATCATACCTACCTGATACTACGTGGGAATCCTATGGTTAATTTTAAAAATGAGCTACATATGTTGATAGAGGATGGTAAAAAACGAGGCATTTTGAATAGTAAGGAGGCGGCATATTTGGATCCCCACCATTGCCGCACCCCTATTATATATTTTTTACCTAAACTACATAAAGATGCTTTACGCCCCCCGGCCGTCCTATTGTGAATGGGATCGAATTAGTGACCTCGAGGCTTGGCCAATACCTGGACTGTTTCTTACAACCGTTGGTGCGCAGTATGCCTGCGTATCTGAGGGATACTAAGCAAATAATACAGATTCTTGAGGCCATCCCCTGTACACGTGACACTATTTTAGTTACAGCCGATGTGGGCTCTTTATATACAATCATTGGACATGAAGCAGCCCTCTCTTCAGTACAGTGGGCATTGGAGTCTACTGAACTGAGCCATGAACATATACATTTTTTGTTGGATAGCCTGAAATTTTGTCTGCTTAAGAATTATTTTTGGTATGGCAAAGAATTTTATTTGCAGCAATGTGGTATAGCCATGGGAGCCCGTTTCGCTCCGAGTGTGGCCAATATTTTTATGGCCCACTGGGAGCGGGATGTGGTGTTCCAGAATAGACCTCCTCAGCTTGTCTGCTATAGGAGGTATATTGACGATCTGATCTTAATATGGGAGGGTGACTTATTATCACTGCAGTCCTTTATGGACAAAATGAATGCCAATAACAAGAACATAGTCTTGTCTTGGACAGTGTCCCATCTTAAGATTAACTTCCTGGATTTGGAAATATTTAAGGCCGATAATAGGCTATGCACTAAGAACTATTTTAAATCTGTAGACCGTAATGGCTATATACCTATCACCAGCTGTCACCACCGTTTGTGGCTGTGCAATATCCCACGTGGGCAGTTTGTACGGCTACGTAGGAATTGCACCAGCTCAACTGATTATTTACAGCAGTCTCAGGAGCTTGCTACTAGATTTATAGCTAAAGGCTACTCTCGTCCTTCGATTTTGCAGGAAATAGAGAAAGTCAATGCTTTAGACAGGAATACCATTGTTGCTGATAAAGTGGCCAATATAGATAAGGATCAAGCTAACTACAAAATGCTGTTGGACTTTAACATACATCACAAGAAATTTGAAAGAATCGTTGCCAAACATTGGCCGATTCTAAAGGGTGATGGTGTGTTGGGCCCTGTTCTGCCGGACCGTCCTCAATTTATATACAAAAAGGCTCCCTCATTAAGAGGGAGTGATTGACCCCCCCACTAGGGCTCAGTCCAAACTCTTTAACTTTCTCTCTGGCTTCTATGCATGTGGGTGTTGTGCAACCTACAAGCACGTTAGGCAGACGATTAAGAAGAGAAAAAGTTTTTGTTCTAATGTTACACAAAAAGAGTACCCAATCAAGCAACTGATTACATGTGCTACTGAAGGTGTAGTATACATGCTTGAGTGCAACTGTGGTCTGCAGTATGTTGGACGCACCTCCCGTGCGTTGCATGTGCGTATTGGTGAACATATCAGTAACATTAAAAGAGGAATTAGAAGCCACAGTGTTTCCAAACATTTTAGACAATGTCACCATAGGGATCCCCGTGCGTTGAAATTTTGGGGCATTGAGAAAGTTGATAAACATTGGAGGGGTGGGCATTATATTCGTCGCATAAGTCAACGCGAGTCCTTTTGGATATATGAGACTAAGGTCTCCTCACCTTCTGGCCTCAACGTTGAATTTGACCTTAACTGCTTCATATCCAATAGGTAGTATCAATATTTATTCTTAATCTTTTGATATTGGTTGGTCTTATGCGGTTTTTATTCCTATTCCTATTTATTTTATTTCATTTTATTTTATTATTTTGTGTCTAGTATGTATATTTGCATAGCTGGTAATTGGTAATTTTTAATTACTGTATCTGATATGTTACAATTTTAAATGCATTTGTTAGTGGGCATTCTGTGCAATCGTGGATGACGTATTTTTTTAATTGCGATCTAATATGAGGTATTTTTGGTTAAAGATCTCTTTTTTGGGTCATGTATATTTTAAATGTAAATTTTTTTTCCATGTCCGGTGTTCTGTCAGTCCTCTATTGCGTTTGTTTCGCTATCCTTGTTAGAAGCTATGTTAGCTTGACATTGGAGAGGAGGCGTGATCACCTGGTGTGAGATGTTTAGTCTAATTGGTTTTCGACTCTTGGGCGGAGTTTTTCACCATGATGAGTCGTCTAAGCTCAATTTGTCTTTCGGTTGCTCTGACAACCGTCAGCTATTTAATGTAATCAGCGGGACGTCTACGTTGTTCCTTCCTACCCCACGCTGAAGAAGTCCCGCCCAGGGGACGTAACGACGTACGAGGGGGGAGTGATTGGCGTGACGTCACCCGCGACTGCACACTGCACATTGTGTTTTTGGATACCTGTTGGTTGATCCCTGTCTGCCTGCCTTTATACCTAGCACTCAGTCACGAGTGCTTTTTATGTGAGTTTTTTACCTTTTTATGCATTAAATTTAGTTATGCTTCAGAGAGCACTAGATTCTTTCTTTATATTTTTTGCATAATTGTTTGGCGCCGAGTCCATTGATGCCTTAATTAAGTGATCTGCTGCTGGAATTACTGGATGACTGAGGAGATCCTTGTCTCTATATGCTGCTCTACCGCTGTTGGATTAACTGGATGATTGAGGAGATTCCTGTTTATACATGCTGTTTAACCTTTTTATTAAGGTGAGAGGCCATCCTTACCTTTTTTGGTGGAGGTTTTCTTCTGCTTGCTTCAAACACATTCTGGATTTGGTTCTGCACATTTATATTGGATTATTAAGCACCTATGGACATTTTTACACTGTTTATTTTTGTGGTGTCACTTATGTTATTTATGTAATTATTAATTGTTTGCGCTGCACTTTCTCTGTTTATATTTTTTCACTTAATAGTCAAGTAGAAATTAAATAGACAAAAGAAAAGAAATCACCGCTCCAGGTGAGACCTGTAGACGATCAAGGATAATTAGATTACCAAGGTGCTGGCGATGCAAATAGCAATGATGATGAAGAAAAGAGGGAAGGACGGCCGCACTCCAAGGATTTTCAAACGAAAAAAGTTGTCTTTATTGTAAATCCAAAAACATGTACAGTCACAGCAATCACAGAAAACAGGACAGCCGACGCGTTTCGCACTCGATCAGTGCTTAGTAGGGTACTAAAGTCACACAAATTCTCGTACAACAGAAAAAAACCCAGAAGGGATGTCATTTGTTGTAATGTATTTGCATTGTATTTTCAGACGGCAACTATACTGACTAAACGAAAATTGTACGATCTGGTAGCGTATGAGGAAAATGTTTGTGTTTGTCTGATCTAATATAATTGGATGAACTGTTGTGATCGTCTCTTGAAAGTAGTGTATACATGATCCGAAAATCATACGATTCTTCCTCGGATGACCGCTTTCGTCCGATATTCGTATCGTGTGTACGGGCCATTAGGTTCTGCATCATCTGCTGGTGGCACTATGGCTCCCTGGGTGGAGAGTTGTAGTTTCAGTGCCCACCAGCAGGTGTTTCCCAGCAGATCTCAATAATCAGTCTCCACCTGGCACTGGCTGCTGGGAGGCTATTTAGTTCCTCGCCTAGTACCTTCAGTGTTTTGCCTGCCAGCCAGATGAATGTTTGCTGTTAAATCCTGAACCTGATTCATGCCTACTCCTGCCTTGCACCCATGTCCTGCTCTTGATCTTACTTTTGTACTTCATTATGTACCCTGCTGCCTTGTACCTACCCACCCTTGTTCATGATTCCAGTCTTGGTCCCCCAGCTTCGTTGCATCTCCAGTTTTACCCTGTGATCCTCATTTTGTATATATTGTATTATAATTAGGTTGTTAGGTATTTTGTCACTTGGTTTATGGTTTACTCTTTTTATCAAATTTGCTGTGCTTCCTGAGTGTAGCTACCCAGATTTAGCCATCCCTGTTGCTGATTACTGACAATATGTTTGCAAAATTATCATGCAGTAATTTTTTTTACATCTATTTTTATGTTCTTCTTCTTTAAAAAAAACATACTAATTTATGGAGTTATTTTGACCTAAAGTGTTTATCCTGGGCCCAGGCTAGAGTTACACTTGACTTTTTCACCCATAGCTGATAATTAGGTCATGTCCCATGCTGCAGTTCTCCATGAAAAAATGGAGATAACTTCATCCAAAATTGAAATCAGAGGCATTGTTCAAGACAAGAATGTGAGAAGAAGCGAGTGTATTTCTTTTGTGAACATCTGTTCCTCATAATCGCATTTTCTTGCCTTCCAAGGAACACTACATTATATTATAATATGATGGAATGCACAAAAAATAATCAGTAGCTAAATAGAAGCAATGTACAGTCTCCAGATATGACATTGCCATTTCCTATATGTTTTGTTAAGCAAGATAATTTATACATATAATGTCGCCAGCACATGTTTTATGGCCTTATGCACTTTGCCACACAATTTTTGTCCTATATTACAGACTTCGCAATTCATTTGGGAGAAGTAATTTCCATGGCTGCATACTAATCGATTTTCTCACAAACACCTGCTATCAGTTATGGTAATAAAAATGTCATTTTAAATTGAAAACAGTCCAAATGGAGCATCCCAGGGAAATGACTTAAGTGTCATTCAATGCTACTAATGCGGTAATGTTCTTGTGTTGCCACCACACTTTCTCTTATCAGCATTTACATTTTTATACAGTTTTAGTCATTATATTTCTCCTTCAACTGGTGACTGCCTTAAAGCTATTGGTACTAAGAAAAGATAAAGTGTCTGTACATGTACGCATTTTTTAATGGTTCTCTTAAATCCAGACTGCTGTAAAAACAATATAGTGCTGAAGCGCAATCATATAAAAAAGCAGAATAAAAGAGATTGAAGAATCCTTGTTTTTGCTTTTATTTCTCAAGTGAGTTTCTCATTGTCTCTAAGTACATAAATGTTCACTTCTAGAAAGTTTCCTATAAGGGTAAGTGTAGCCAAAGAAACCCAGGAACCATCTTGTCTATATCTAGAGTAAACTGAGTTGTGTTTTTAACATAGACCAAAACAATTCCAGACAGATTATCATTTAGCTTACTTAAATGGCACTATAAAGAACATGGGATAGTCTGCAACATTATTTTCAGTTTTGCTCTTCTCCACCATGTGCTTTAATCTTATATGTTTTTTTAAGAAAAATCCTGATTGCTGTATCTTTTAAGTTTCTTGTAAGCATATCTTGCATGAGTGTGAAAAGTACTGTGTGAAAACTATATGTATGCATGTTACATGGTTTTACATGGAATACAACCCCCTTCTCTCTAGAACAGCATGCAGAAAATGCATGTAAATTCCATCAGTTAAAAAATGGACAAAAAATGCAGAAAACGTATGTCAAAGGACACCTGTCAATGATGCAACATTTAGGGACACATAGGCAGCCTCAGCTAACTTTGGATGTCCTCTGAAAAGCCCCAAAGACCATAGGCCTTATGGAACACTCTTATGCAAATATGATCTTCTTAACAGCGTTAATAAATGGCCTTCCGCTTTCAGATACTTCCTAATGGCCAGTAGGGCTGCCCACCAGAGTATGGGAGGGTCCACTAATGACATTGCTAGGATGTATAGGTATTCGTGTAAAACAGCACCCTATTACTTGAAACCCCATGGGATATTTAAGGAATGTGCTTGCACTGCTAGGTGCCTGCATGGTGGTCATGTAGCCAATTTAAAGTTGTTTATGAACCTCCCTGGCAGTATGATTCTTTCAGATTTTAGGTGCT
This sequence comes from Rana kukunoris, assembly GCA_029574335.1. Taxonomy (NCBI): domain Eukaryota; kingdom Metazoa; phylum Chordata; class Amphibia; order Anura; family Ranidae; genus Rana; species Rana kukunoris. The sequence goes on from CM056050.1 coordinate 162,390,788, forward strand.
AAAAATGCTACCATTATTTGCAAGGAAATTTGGTGTTTTATACTGTAGGCCTGTAATTCTTAGGAATAACTCACTTAAATCTGACCAAACAAGAGTCTAATAGGCATCCTGGGTATGACGTTTTTTTAAAAACAAAATTATAATATAATAAATAATTATAAATAATTATAACAAATAATAAAAATTATTCAATAATGTAATCAACTCAAAATCACTGAAATTTGCTCAGTTGCAGAATTTTTGCTGTCATTATTTTTTATTTTTTTTTATGACGAATTCCCCCACAAATCGCTATCGTTCAATTCTGCAAGTGATTATAATTTATTATCGCTGTTTTCTAGCTGATCTACTTTTGACATAAAGTGACACTTTTGTTTGCTATGGACAATCTACAGTTTGCAGGGAGAAAGAACCGTTTTTATTATATAAAAGTGCATGTAGGACACAGGGCAGACCACTAGGGACAAGGGGGTGTGTATTTTTTACATACAGTACTGTAATCTATGACTACAGTATACTGTATGTAATGTGTTTGTTTACTTTTTTGAATATGGCGCCGTTCTCCGCCCCCGTGCGTTGTAACGTCGCAGGGAACGGAGCTCCGCGGCACACGGGGACACTGTGTGAATCGAGCGAGCACCCGCTCGCTCACACAGTGTGGATGCATCGCTGGATCCACGGACAAGGTAAGTAAACCTTGCCTGTGAAAGCTGCGAGGCGAGCCCGAGTCTGACTCGGGGTTACCGATCGTAGCATAAAAATCTAACCCGAGTCAGACTCGGGAATACCGCCAGGGAGGTTAACTTCAGTGTCCATAAAAAAATACATGTGTTTTAAGGACAGAGATGGTAACGGGCCCTATGCGTTTCTTAAAATGGCATGATATTTTTTTTAGTTCAGCTAGGGCAATGTTTCTCAACTCCAGTCCTCAAGGCCCCCCAACAGGTCAGGTTTTCAGGATTTCCATTGTTTTGCACAGGTGATTTGATCAGTTTCACTGCCTTAGTAATTCCCACAGCCTTTTCATCTGAGGGAAATCCTGAAAACATGACCTGTTGGGGGGGCTTGAGGACTGGAGTTGAGAAACACTGAGCTAGGGTAAGGATTTAATCACACTAGAAGTGCGATTCAGGCAATATTGTGTGTGCAGTAACATGCATTGCATGTGCTTTTATATCCTGTGTATTTTTTTCTTCTTTTTTAGGTAATTGGGAAACTGCAGGACAACACCAAAACGGCAGCATGTAACATTTTTAAAACTAAGATGGGTTTTGTTAGGCTAGATTACAGCAAAGAGAGTAGTCAGGGTGAGGTTCGACTCGTGTGGTACAATTCACCAATAATCAGAGCAAGCAGAGGGCAGTAAAAATAAATCTGTAAAAATTCACACACTGTAGGTTGTTGCATTTTTATTCTGTGCAGCCATCTAGCTTAGTTGGAGTGGGTGGATCACAAGAGCAGTAAAAACTGTTTCTATATACTAGGTGCTTTAACCATGCATTTTCCTGTTTGTATGGACTTGCTGTTTTATAGGTCAGTTCACCCAAAACTCATATTCTACAGTGCCTGGAATATTTTCTACATTTTGTCATGCTACGACCAAAAATGTACATTTATTTTAATGGGATTTTATGTGATAGACCAACACAAAGTGGCACATAATTGTGAAGTGGAAAGAAAATGATAAATGTTTTTCAATTTTTCTTTATAAATATCTGAAAAGTGTGGCATGCATTTGTATTCAGCCCTCTTTACTCTAATACCCTTTAGACCCCTTTCACACTGGGTCGCTTTGCAGGTGCTATAACGCTAAAAACAGTGCCTGAATACCGACCTGAAACAGCCGCTGCTGTCGGGGGTTTCAAACTGGAGCGGTGCACTAGCAGGATGGTAAAAAAAAGTTCTACTAGCAGCATCTTTGGAGCGGTGAAGGAGCGGTGTGTATACCGCTCCTCCACCGCTCCTTCCCATTAAAATCAATGGGGCACTGCGTCCATACCGCCGAAAAACATGGTGGTGGCAGCATCATGTTGTGGGGATGCTTTTCTTCAGCAGGCACAGGGAAGCTGGTCGGAGTTGATGGGAAGATGGATGGAGCCAAATACAGAGCAATCTTAGAGGAAAACCTGTTAAGCCCTGTACACACGATGGTCTGTTTTCATCGGACAAACCGATCGTGTGTGGGCCCCATCAGTTTGTTTTCCATCGGTGAAAAAAAATAGAACATGTTTTAAATTTTTTCTATGGATAAAAAAAACAATAGAAAAAAACGATTGTCTGTGTGAAAGTCCATCGGTCAAAAATCCATGCATGCTCAGAAGCAAGTCGACGCATGCTCGGAAGCATTGAACTTCATTTTTCTCAGCACGTCGTAGCGTTTTGGCACGGTCGGATTTTTGACTGATGGTGTGTAGGTAGGCAAGACTGATGAAAGTCGGCTTCATCATATATCCGACGAAAAATCCTTCGGATTAGATTCCATCAGATATCCGATCGTGTGTACAAGGCTTTAGAGTCTCCAAAAGACTTGAGTCTGGGGTAGAGGTTCATCTTCGAGCAGGACAATAACCCTAAACATACAGCCAGAGTTTGAATAGAATAGTTTAGATCAAAACATATGCATGTGTTTGAATGGCCCAGTCAAAATTCAGACCTAAATCCAATATAGAATCTGTGGCAAGACTTGAAAATTGCTGTTCACAGACACTCTCCATCCAATCTGACAGAGCTTAAGTTATTTTGCAAAGAAGAATGGGCAAAAATGTTGCTCTCTAGATGTACAAAGCTGGTAGAGACATCCCCAAAAAGACTTGTGGCTGTAATTGCAGCAAAAGGCGGTTCTACAAAGTATTGACTCAGGGGGGCTGAATAGAAATGTACCCCACATAAAATTCCAATAAAAAACATTTACGTTTTTGGTTGTAATATGACAAAATTAGGAAAATTTCAAGGGGTATGAATACTGTATCAAGGCACTGTAGTAGATGCTATAAATTGATTAACCTACTAAATGCAAACATCCCTTGGGTAGTCTCTTGGGTATTCAGATTGTAGCAATAAAATAAGGCTTTGTTAGCCTTATCTTTGCTTTTATTTTACATTATTTAGAGTGCAGCAGAAACTTCAAAACTTCTCCTGCTGTAACATTGGAATCACACTGCATGGCAGGGAAGGTTCAGAGAAACAACTTTTCTTCTAGCGATTTAAGAGTGTGGTGGGATGTTTTGTGATGATCTTGTAATAAAAACACTATCCACGCCCTTAGCTTACATATCTGCCCTTTCTTATAAACCTATTGCAGATGTTCTACTTTTTTCCCAACCCCTTCCCTGTATTTCTTTTCAAATCTCTCTCTTAAGCCAACCATAGACAATGTTTTTTTTTTCTTTTTTTGCTGCAGCCATTGGTGCCATTGTGTTTTCCAGATGGGAGCCATTTGTGTCTGTAAAATCCAACAGGCTGGTTGTACCCAAGTTGATCGATCTATAAATTTGGGTACTATCAGCCTGCCCATACATGGTTTGAATCTCTGCCAGTTTCTGTTGAACCAGCCAAGATTCGAATAGTCTATGGCCGGCTTTAGACATGTCTGCTGGCCTCCTTTAAAGTCCTTTAGAGACATACTTTATGACTCTATAGAACCACTCAAAAGCCCCAGAATAAGACTTTAAAGCCCTGTACACATGATCTGACCTTTGTCCGACCAATTTCACTTGAAAATTTCGACGGAATTCCATCGGAGGAAAAGACAACATGTTTTCTATGTAAACTCTGACGGAATTCCTTGAAATATCCAATGCAAAAAACTCAGTTGGACTTTTTCCACCGGAAATTCTGATCGTGTGTACGAGGCATAAAGGTGTGTTTGCTGGATATGACTGGATATTAGGGGTGCACTGATAACGATAATAGTATCGGTGCCGATACTGATTATTTGCACAAGTACTTGTATCTCCAGGCTCCAGCAGCGCTGCGTGAAGAGACGTTGTGCGAGGGAGTTGGAGTGTCACACACTCATTCCCGGAAGTCAGTGGGTGGAGAAGACAGAGGGAGTTGGTGGCGTTTTGAAGGTGTATGAATACTGCGATGGCCATCTTGGTACACCCTATACACCCAGCATGTGTCGCAGTAAGACCCATTTCACGCTAAAGCGCTGGTCATTTTTGCTGTGCTTTATCTGTGCTTTTCGAGTGCTAGCAGTGTGGATTTTTTAAAGTTACATGACAATGTGATTTTAAAAAATGAAAAAAAAAGTCCAGTTTTGCGGCGCTTTCAAAGCGCTTTTAAGGTGCTTTGGAAGTGCCGGTACTTTTTAGAGGCTACTTCTAGCGCTAAAATGCCTGAAAACTGCTTCAGTGTAAATGGGGCTATAATGCCGCGTACACGCAACAGTTTTTCATGATGTGAAAAGTGAATTTTTTTTTGTGTGTGTGGGCTCCAGAGCATTTTTCATGACGTAAAAAATGGGCATTAAAAATTTAGAACATGCTCTATTTTTTGCGTAGTTTTTCACGTTGTCTTTTTTTTTCACGTTGTGAAAAACGGTCGTGTGTACGCTTTAACGACGTGAAAAAACTGTGCATGCTCAGAAGCAAGTTATGAGATGGGAGCGCTCGTTCTGGTAAAACTAGCGTTCGTAATTGAGATAGCACATTAGTCACGATGTAACAGACCGAAAAGCACGAAGACTGAAAAGCACGAACCGTTTCTCACCAAACATTTACTAACACAAAATCAGCAAAAGCAGCCCCAAGGGTGGCGCCATCTGAATGGAACTTCCCCTTTATAGTGCCGACGTACGTGTTGTACGTCACCGCGCTTTGCTCAAGCATTTTTTTTTCATGATCGTGTAGGAAAGGCAGGCTTGACAAGAATCACGTCGAAAAAAAACGTTGTTTTTTCTAGACCATTAAAAATGGTTGTGTGTATGCGACATTAGGCTGGTAAGTTGTTACACACAGCCAATTTATGTTACACACAGCCAAATCGGTGCTGCCCATCAGTGCCACCTATTAGTGTCCATCAGTGCTGTATATTATTGCCACCCCATCAGTGCCCATTAGTGCAGCCTCATCAGCACACATCAGTGAAGGAGAAAAATTACTTATTTTCAAAACTGTGCTTTAATAAAAAGTATCTGTAATCGTATCGGTACTTGTACTCTGTCTAAATAAAGTGCTTATCAGTGCAACCCATACTGGATTTTATGCCTTTTTTGTAACTAATAAATCACATAGTAAAGCTTAATTGTAGATAGATATACCAGTTGTGCTAAATGTGTATGTTAATTTGCTAGATCACATGCTGAAGATGACTGGAATATGACTAATTGGGATAAAATAAATATTGAACGTGCATTTAATAGTTTAAAACACCTAATGAGTTTTCTAAGTTTTAACTTTTCTTCAACTCCAGCTCTAGCTGCCCAAGCCTATGCTCTAAAGGAAGAGAATGACAGCCTACGATGGCAGTTGGATGCTTACAGGAATGAAGTTGAACTTTTAAAACAAGAAAAAGGACACCATGCAAGAACCGAGGAAAGTTTGACTAAGGATCAGCAGTTACAATTCCTACAGCAGGCAATGCAAAATATGCAACAGGTCAGTCACTATCCATCTGTAGCTATATTGTATGTTCATAAGGGATTGAAAGGCATTTTATTTTTCAATTCTTTTATTGTTCTTTTCTAGCTTTCAAAGCAGTAAAAGTGGTATTAAACCTAAAAGCAAACATTTATTATGTTGCACCTTAAAAATTCTTAGACCCCTTTCACATTAGTGCTAAAACGCTGCTAGCGGGGCAATTTTAACCCCAGAATAGGGGTTAAAAACATCAGTTTTGCAGTGCTTTCAAGGCGCTTTGAAAGCGCTGTCCATTCATTCCAATGGGCAGGGCATTTTGGGAGCGCTAAATTAGTATTCTTTTTTTAGCTGCTCTTTCCCTTATTTTAAACCTAGTAAGTCTGTTGCTTTTCAAATAAACATGCTCTCTTGCAGATGGTAGACCCCTTTCACACTGATTACAGTGGGCAAGGGGATTATTTTCTGTCCTTTTTGTAATGTCGATTTTCTAATTAGGAAAATTTGTACTTCCTTATAAGGTCAGCTGTGTTACAGGTGTTGATGCGCTGCGGCGATCCAAAATTGGGAGCATGTAACTGTCAAAAACAGGTACCCACTCCCCCACCACCACCACTTTTTAAATCATAATCGCAACAGAAACTACCCTAATGATCCTGATCAAAAGTTGACGTACCCTGGTGATTTTGGCCTGATAACATGCACACAAGTTGACACAAAGGGGTTTGAATGGCTATTAAAGGTAACCATCCTCATCTGCTTGTAATTAGTGTGTGTGTGTGTGTGTGTAAAATGTCAATGTAATTTTGAATGATGAGACCCAAGCTTTGCTTTTTGGCCACAACCATAAATGCTTCATTTGGACAGGAGTCAACAAGGCCTAAGATGAAAGGTACACCATTCCTACTGTGAAACACGGTGGTGGATCGCTGATGTTTTGGGGATGTGTGAGCTACAAAGGCACAGGAAATTTGGTAAAAATTAATGGCAAGATGAATGCAGTATGTTATCAAAAAATACCGGAGGAACATTTGCATTCATCAGCCAGGAAGCTGCACGTGCAACATACTTGAACATTCCAACATGACAATGATCCAAAACACAAGGCCAAGTCGACCTGTCATTGGCTACAGCAGAATAAAGTGAAGGTTCTGGAGTGGCCATCTCCGTCTCCTGACCTCAATATCATTGAGCCACTCTGGGGAGATCTCAAACGTGCAGTTAATGCAAGACAGCCCAAGAATTTACAGGAACTGGAGGCTCTTTACCAAGAGGAATGGGCAGCTTTACCATCTGGGAAAATAAAGGGCCTCATCCACAAATACCACAAAAGACTTCAAGTTGTCAATGATGTTAAAGGGGGCAATACACAGTATTAAGAACTGGGGTATGTAAACTTTTGATCTTGGTGATTTGGCTAGTTCCTGTTTTCATTATGATTTAAAAAGAGTAAACACAGTTGATTGATAATAAATTTCTTCAGCCAAGCGTGAGTGAAAGAAAAGTTGTTGTGTTATCATATAATATTATCATTTAATATTCTCTGAAAAATGGCCAAGAAATCATAAATTCTGCCAGGGTATGTAAACTTTTGAGCACAACTGTATTTGCTACACAAGCTGCGGAACTTCCTCAGAAATGTAATTTTCAGTTTATTTTTGTAATTACTGCTGTTTCTAGCAGTTTTCTCGTATTTTTCTCTTATTACTGGGTCTGATAATGTGACTATAAGGCCGCGTACACGCGATCAGACATGTCCGATGAAACAGGACGGACCGTTTTCATCGGACATGTCTGAAGGGATCTTTTGGTCTGATGTGTGTACACACCATCGGACCAAAATCCCCTCGGACCAGAACGCGGTGACGTAGAACACACCGACGTGCTGGAAAAAGGAAGTGCAATGGAAAATCAATTCGACGCATGCGTGGGATTTTGGTCTGATGGTTGGGCGTACTAACCATCGAACATGTCCGACGGACAGGTTTCCAGCGGACAAGTTTCTAAGCATGTTTAGAAACTTTTGTCCACTGGAAAACTGTCCGCTAGGCCGTACACACGATCGAACATGTCCGCTGAAACTGGTCTGAGGACCAGTTTCAGCGGACATGTTCGATCGTGTGTACGCGGCCTAAGAGAAAGATCCTGCTAGTTAGCACTCTGAACTTAAGTAGCTGTTAAAAGTAAGTGGAATTCACAACTGAGTTTCAGTACAAGCAGTTAGGGCTCAATAACAATATAATGTTCTGAAATCCTTACAATGTAATAGTACAGATGAAGATTATTTATTTTCCATTCTTCTCTTCAGCTGCACTATAATGTTCCAAGTGGGAAACAATGGACATGGGTACATTTAAAAAAAAAAGTCTGGGATTTCCTGATATAAATACAGCCAGCACCTAATGTTTTAGCAACCTCTTTCTTGTGCTTGAATGCACGGATACAGTATGCTTTATTATATTTTGGAGTTTTTTGCAAGCTTTTTCTGCTCTGAATAGTGTTTTTTTTTTTTTGTTCGCAGTGAATAATAAAAAGTCTCTTTCAAAGGCCATCATTAAGGTTACTGTAAGGAAGTTTAATATGCATGGCAAAAAGCTTCCTTCTCCATTCCTCTCTGTATTATTTAAGTACATCCAACATGCAAATACACTCTTATGAACACTCCTGGGCCTGCTCATCTAAAAATGAATTTAGATTTTAGATTAATGGTTAGTCCTTTAAGGAAAACCAACTAGTGCCGGTAATAGAAAAAATGTAGAAAGCAAGAAAGAGTTCATCTTTCAGCATGTGTTATAAGTCATTGCATAAAAATGCAGCATATAATTCTGTAACTGGATAATACAGGCTACTCAGCAATTTAAGCCAAGCTGAAGACAACAAAGTGAAGTCACCTATCTGGCAGTGACTGAGCAGTGTGCAAGGCTTGATATCATAAGTAACATTCTGTGTGAGGGAAACAAGTATTTAATACTCCTGCTGATTTTGTATGTTTGCCCACGGACAAAGAAATGGTCAGTCTATAATTTTAATGGTAGGTTTATTTTAACAGTGAGAGACATAATATCAACAAAAATATCCAGAAAAACGCATTTGAAAAAAGTTAGAAATTGATTTGCATTTGAATGAGTGAAATAACTATTTGACCCCTTTGCAAAACCTTTGTTGGCAATTAGAGGTCAGATCATTTTTGGCTTTCTTTCTTTTAATTTTTGTAGTTTGCCACCAGGTTTGCACACATCTCAGGAGGGATTTTATCCCACGCCTCTTTGCAGATCTCCCAAGATCTGCAAAGAGGCGTGGGACAAAATCCCTCCTGAGATGTGTGCAAACATGGTGGCAAACTACAAAAAATATCTGACCTCTAATTGCCAACAAAGGTTTTGCAAAGGGGTCAAATAGTTTTTTCACTCATTCAAATGCAAATCAAACTTTCAGCTTCCTCAACATATTTTTTATGGGATTAAGGTCTGGAGACTGGATAGGCCACTCCAGGACCTCAATCTGCTGTTTCTTGAGCCACTCCTTTGTTGCCTTGGCTGTGTGTTTTGGGTCATTGTCATGCTGGAATATCCATCCACGACCCATTTTCAATGCCCTGGAAGGAGGTTTTCACCCAAGATTTGACAGTACATGGCCTCATCCTTTTTTCCTTTAAAGCAGGGAAGTTGTCCTGTCCCCTTAGCAGAAAACCACCCCCAAAGTATAATGTTTCCACCTCCATGTTTGACGGTGAGGATCGTGTTCTTGGGGTCATAGGCAGCATTCTTCCTCCTCCTGCTCTAAACACGGAGAGTTGAGCTGATGCCAAAGAGCTTGATTTTGGTCTCATCTGACCACAACACTTTCACCCAGTTCTCCTCTGAATCATCTGTATGTTCATTAGCAAACTTCAGACAGGCCTGTACATGTGGCTTCTTGAGCAGGGGGACATTGCTGGCAATGCAGGATTTCAGTCCTTCACAGTGTAGTGTGTTACCAATTGTTTCTTGGTGACTATGGTCCCAGCTGTGTTCTGTGTTGATTCCTCACCATTCTCATGATTATTGAAACTCCACAAGGTGAGGCCTTGCATGGAGCCCCAGGCCGAGGAAGATTGACAGTCATTTTGTGTTTCTTCCATTTGTAAATAATCGCACCAACTGTTGTCACCCTCTCACCTAGCTAAGAGCTTGCTATCCAGCTGCAAATTATCTTCCTTCTGTTTTTTGGAACAGCTGCAGCTCTTCTCCTGAAAACATATGCATAGCCATCCAAAGTGCCTTTTAATACAATAAGACAAGTTCTCTTTCTGTTTCTTTTGGGGGACATTGCCCTGAGAGGATAGTGGAGGCTGCTATTGATGAACTCTCATTTGGCAATGCTAGTTTCCTGACTGTCAGGTTGATGCTTTGGCTTCGATGCAGTCTGAGTAGCTGATGTAAAACAAGGGAGGTCTAACACACATTTTAATGCATGATTGTTCTGGATCATTGATTGAAAGGCACTTAAAGCTTAATTTTAGTTAAATTTAAAAAATCAGCACAAGGGAAAATGCTTACATTGAATAAGAAGTGTCCCTTGTGCTGGTGCCTTCTCTGTTTGCTAAAACTATCCGCCTGTGCTCCATTCATAGAGCACTTTTTGTTGCAGCAAGTGATAGTATTGCCTAAATAAATTGAGCACAGGGGTGGAAACTGGCAGGCATAGTTAGAGCTTTTGACAAGTGCATGTGACAGGTCCAGAAGCTCACATAACCCACAAATTACCAGAAAATCACAGCTGATGTGGTATGAGGGGGCAAAGTACAGAACCCTTCAACAAACAGAGCAGGCAGCAGAACAAGAGATACTTCTCATTCAATGTATAGTGGCAAGAAAAAGTATTTGAAACTCTTGAAATTGGTTTTCTGCAGTTATTTGCCATAATGTGATTTAATCCTCATGCAAGTCATAACAAAAGTTTTCTGGAGGGAAAAGTTTGTGAACCCATAGGCTAATTAATTAAACAAAAGCTAATTGTTATCAGTAGACTGTACACCTAGCGTCCAATAAATTAAACAACTTTTGAGGTTTGGTTTAGAGCAACTTTGATAAAAAGACACTCAAACATTTTAGGATGGCTGTTCATAATAAGTAGCAGCTGATGAGAACCAAAAATAAGTACTGGAAAGGTATACAAAGCTTTCTCATAGTGTTTAGGCATCCATCAATCGACAGACAAACTGTCTATAGATGGAGACAGTTACCACTGTGGCTACTCTTCCAGCCAGGATGACTCCAAGAGACAGCGCATAATTCTCAGTGAGGTAAAGATGAACCCACCAGTAACAAATAATGTCTTGAAGATATCACTGGAACTGGCAAACATCCCACTTCATGAGTCTACCATACGTAAGTCTTTGGAAAGATAGGGAGGGTGTCCATGGCAGAACACCACAGAGGAAGCCACTGCTCTCCAAAATTTTTTTGCTGTTTGCAAAAGAGAACCTTGGCAAACTGCCATGCTCTGAATCAAGTACGAGACGGAAGCGATCGGTCTGGTAAAACTAGCGTTCGTAATGGAGATAGCACATTTGTCACGCTGTAACGGACTAAAAAGCACAAGGCTGAAAAGCGTGAATGGTCTCTCACCAAACTTCTACTAACACGTCTAGTATTGAACTTCCCTTTAAAAGTGCGGTCATACGTGTTGTACGTGACCGTGTTATTGGCGATCGGAATATCCGACAACATTTGTGCGACCGTGTGTATGCAAGACAAGTTTGAACCAACATCCTTCGGAAAAAAATCCACGGATTTGTTGTCGGAATGTCCGATCGTCTGTACGCGGCATTAGAAAGGAGTGTTTTGTCGGTACAATGACTGCAGCATACTGTATAGGTGCAGTTTTTACAGTGAGTAGACTTAGACCGTATTTAACCATGTTCCTTTAGGACATGCCCAATATATAGTGCACTTTAGGGACATCAGCTCTGTGCACTGTATATTTTCTCCTTTCCTGGTGCCGAGTTAAGGGTTATGTCTGTGAGACTGTTACTTGTGGCACAGTAATTAAAGCATGTTTTACATCCACTAAAGATCTTTGGTATACGTGTGTTGTGTATATAGTTAGTATCCTTGGGTTTTATCATTTATCATATCCCTTTAAGTGTCCCTTTCACTTGTAGAACAGACAGTCTACATACACTAGTCGTCACAACACAGTAAACAAGCCACATCATAGTTTTCCTCGGGTGGTGCCCAGGTCCTTCACAATCCTAGCCCCCCCCCCCCCCCCCCCCCCGCTAGTTTTTGTTGTTCTCAATTACTTATTGCCCTATTCATTAAGATTTTCTTTTCATGACATACAAGGTTATAATGCATTGTAAATAATTCCTCTTTTTGTTTCCTTCTCATTTTATCTCTTTGCAGTGTTTGTATGGTCCACTTGCAGCACTGCTTTGCTTTATAATTTGGGGTTTCTTTTTTAATTTCTTTTTGGATTCGAAACGAAAGGCACACACAAACTTATTTGAAATCAGCAAATGTATGAGATCCTTCGAATAGCCTGCAGCTCCTGTGTTCTCACTGCCTGCTATGGCGACATTCAAAGAAGCTTGACAATCTAGTACAAGGATAGCAACAGTGGCCATTTTAATGTTTGTTCATGTTATTCTACGCAAGGCTGCATACTCATTAATCAAAGAAGTCAAAAAATGTGCTTCTATCATAATGCGGCTATAATTCATTTTTAAAGAATGTTTCGAAAACATATTGCATTCTCTGCATCTAATTTTTCTCGCTAAAGCTAGTTATGCAAAATATATCCCCTAAATTCATTTTTCACTGTCATATAGTTGTATGTGATCCAGTTGAATCAATGCAAGCAATTGTCACTTTCACTTTATTTAAAATACAGCCCCCCTTGCTACATCATTTAAATATCACTTTAGAGAAATGCTGCCTTTTCCGTCTTCTTTTAATTTGCTCACAGTCATATTCTCCTTTTTCCCTTAGAGGGGCTCAAAATTCATTTATTTTTACACATGTTGCTTTGTTGTATAAATAGCAGTGAATTTGAGTTGTTTCGGAGCACCTATTTCTGCTCATACCAGGACATGTTATGATGTTGTGGGGGCTTTCGCTCAGTGGTAGTGCTTCCCAGTGTGTTCCGTCCATTCCAGAAATGCTGGACTTTCTGGCTTGCTGGCACACTTTTATTAACAAAACAGACAAAGTTTACACAAAACCTCAGTTTCCCTCGCAGGGATTTCCACCATCTAAATGAGCATAAATGACATTAAGCCTCATGGCTCTCTCTAGCAGTGCTGCTGCTCAGGCCTTTTCCTTTGGTCCTTCAGACCATCTAACACAAAACCTCAGTCCTTCCATACAAACTCTGTACCTCTGCTCTCTTCCAGCATATTGCTGCTCTGTCCCTGACTACACCTGCACTGTGCCAACATATACACTCTTGCTGCCCAATACAGCCTCTCTGACTTCTGAGGAAGGATTGAATTCCTCCTGACCCCTATGCAGACCTCTCCTGTCTCTTGGCTAGAGCCCCAAATTATTGTCAGGTCCTAGTTTTTAAAGGCTGTGAACACCTGCACAATCACCCTGCTGGTTTCTGGCTAAATGAAACCCAAGATTAGAGACTCCTTCCTTTCCAAAGCACTTCAAAGTCTTTGAGCTCCAAAACCCTGATTTGGAAATGACAAAACCTGGCAAAAGATTAAAGCCAACCTTTCTTCTCTCAGAACATGGGGCTGCATGAGTGCTGTCGACACTGGGGAGCTACAGATCATTGAGGGAACCATGAATGCCAACATGTACTGTGACATACTGAAGCAGAGCATGATCCCCTCCATTTAAAGACTGGGCCACAGGGCAGTATTCCAACATAACAACCCTAAACACACCTCCAAGACGACCACTGCCTTGCTAAAGCTGAGGGTAAAGGTGATGGACTGGCCAAGCATGTCTCCAGACCTAAACCCTATTGAGCATCTGTGGAGCATCCTCAAATCAAAGGTGGAGGAGTGCAAGGTCTCTAAGCCACCAGCTCTTTGATGTCGTCATGGAGGAGTGGAAGAGGACTCCAGTGGCAACCTGTGAAGCTCTGGTGAACTCCATGCCTGAGAGGATTAAGGCAGTGCTGGGAAATAATGGTGTCCACAGAAAATATTGACATGTTGGGCCCAATTTGGACATTTTCACTTAGGGGTGTACTCACTTTTGTTGGCAGTGGTTTAGACATTAATGGCTGTGTGTTGAGTTATTTTGAGGCAACAGCAAATTTACACTGTTATTCAAGCTGTACAATCACTACTTTATATTGTAGCATGGTGTCATTTATTCAGTGTTGTCACATAAAAATATATAATAAAATATTTCCAAAAATGTGAGGGGTGTACTCACTTTTGCAAGATACTGTAACTTAGTCAGTAGGATGCGTCTCTTGTGCTGATATTTCTTCTTTTAGTTGAAATCCTTCTCTGTCTATGCCCAGCGCTGCTGCAATAATTTACCAGTGCAGTGGGTTTTAATACAACTACAAGGCTGTCACAGGCTTTCACAGGCTTTCATTAAGAGAGTCAGGCTATGCCTACCATTTCCACCCAGCTACTCCATTCATGTGTTCTAATAACGAGGACAGGTAGATAATTGATAGATGTGCTCCATTCATAGCTCTTACTTCATTCATAGAAACTGTAGTATGGCCTCCTTGAATGGAACAGCTGGGCAGAAAAGGTGGGCATAGTTGAGCTCTCCTGAAGACAGCCTGTGACAGCCTCTTATGCCACGTACACACGATCGGAATTTCCAACAATAGAAGTTCTATGTGAGTTTTGGTCTGATATTCCGACCGTGTGTAGGCCCCATCAGACATTTTCTTTTGGAGCTGGTTCTCAATTTTTCCAACGGGAAAAATTCTTGCCGGAAATTCTGATCGTCTGTATGCAATTCCGACACACAAAAAAACATGCATGCTCGGAATCAAGTTGACACATGCTCGGAAGCATTGAACTTAATTTTTCTTGGCTCGTCGTAGTGTTGTATGTCACTGCGTTCTTGACAGTCAGAATTTTGTGTGACCGTGTGTATGCAACACAAGTTTGAGCCGACATTCCGTTGCAAAAAAATCCACGTTTTTCTTATCGGAATTTTCGATTGTGTGTACGTGGCATTAGTTCTATTAACCCCTGCCATACGGGGCGATTATGGCAGAAGAGATGGGGGGGGGCTTGGGTGTAGGGGAATTTTTTCTAACGATGGACACATCTTACAGACTGTAGTTTATGTCCCTTGTGCAAATTTTTGCTTTTTATTTTTGCTGCACTTGGGCTTTAAAGTGGATGTAAACCCCCCCAAAAAAATTCTCTCTGATGTGGTAAATAAGAAAGGGACACAGCAATCAAGCATAATCCAACCACCCTCAGGCTCTACTGCTGTCAAATTTGCATGATTTTGTTATGCGTTTGAGTTCAGGCTTCAAGAGAAGGGAGGAGCAGGGTGACTATATTGATGCTGCTTATGTTAAAGTGGATGTAAACCCAAACATTTTTTTTATTTTTTTGGATGTTACAGGGTAGAGTATAAGATTTCCTATCATCTGTGCCCAGTCTTGCCACACAGAGTTAATCCAGCGTTGAGTAATCCTCTTTTAAAGTTTAGTGCAAATTAACAGAATTCCAGATAAAAACTTGCCAAATTATAAAGTCCGTTTCTCTGTTATTGCTTTCAGTAACAGGTTATTTACATATCTAGCTTGGACATGTTTATCATAACAAAAGGTGATCCAAAGTTCATTGTATATTACTAGGATGTGTTATGATGTTATATCACCTCATGTTATGATAAACAAAACATAACATATGATAAACATGTCCTAGCTAGATATGTAAATAACCTCTCACTCAAAGCAAGAAGAGAAAAAACAGACTTTTGATTTAGGCAGGGTTTTATCTGGAAGGCTGTTCATTTTCACTGAACATAAAAGAGGATTTCTCAGATCTGGATTAACTCTGTGTGGCAAGAAAGTTACGCTGTAGCAAGTTTTTAATGTTTAATCTATTCGCAATTGGAAACAGCTCCAGTGTACTGTCCTCGAGTGCGGCGGGCTACGGAAAAATGGCCGATGCGAAACTTCCGGTTTTGCATAAATACGATGTAGCTGTACACAACCAATAGCATTCCCCAGATGAAGACACGTGACCTTGTGTCGTAACGCGTAGGGAAGGGAAGGACGGGCAGATGAGTGACGTGCTGCAAGCGCTACGATCCCGCTGTTCTGATGCGAATTTGATCTTTATTATTTGTAAGTGCAAATTTTTTATTAAAACTCTCTGGTTACAAAGATAACGCACTATTGGAGGTTCTCTCTGTTTCTTCTCTGATTCCCCATTTTATTTGAATAAAATGGGGAATTTATTTGAATTTTATTTGAATAACCCTCATGTCACGAATAATCAACACATTGATGTTTTCAAAAAATTAGTATTGAATGATCTAGATTCATTGAGACTTAAACCTAAGTCAGATCCCGGTTATATAAAAAAGGGAATTAAACTTCTCACTCAGAGAAAGGATATCGTGATCCGTCCAGCGGACAAAGGGGGGGCAGTGGTGGTCCAGTCCAAACAACAATACAAAGATGAATTGGATAGACAACTACAAGACACAGACACCTACTGCAAATTACTTGGAAATCCACTCTTGAAATACAAGAAGGAAGTACAAAGAGTCATCTGTCTTGGAACAAAGAAGGGGATCTTAAATAAAAAGGAGGCAAGATACCTGATTCCTGAATCATGCAGGGTACCGGTAATCTATACCATCCCCAAAATACATAAGTCAAAAGAGAACCCTCCAGGTAGACCAATTGTCAACGGAATAGACTCATTGACTTCAAGATTGGGTCAATATATAGACCACTTCATGCAACCAGCGGTTCAAAAAACCAATGCTTTCTTAAAAGATACGAAACATATCTTACAGCTATTGGACTCAATACCAGTAATGGAAGGCAGAACAATCCTTGCGACTGCAGATGTCTCATCGTTATATACCATGTTGTTAAACACCATGACGCATGCCATGCCACCAAATGGTTATTGAGAAATTTTAGTAATCTTATATGCTCGCAACGGAAATACCTCATTAAATGCCTGGATATATGCTTGAAGTACAATTACTTTTGGTACGACCAAGCATATTATAAACAAACCATTGGCATCGCGATGGGAGCTAAATTTGCCCCTAGCGTAGCCAATGCATTTATGGCAAGGTGGGAGGAGTCAGCGGTATATGAAGATATGCCTGCCGAGCTCACTCTATATAAGAGGTACATTGATGACCTCATTATCATTTGGAATGGAAGTAAGCAATCACTTGAAAACTTCCTGAACAAATTGAACACCAATGAGCAGAATATTAAATTGATCTGGAAGATTGATGAGAAATCTGTCGATTTCCTTGATCTAAATATCAGTATAGAAGGGGACAAGATCACTACTAAAACCTTTTTTAAAAATGTGGATACTAATAGCTACATATCCACCGATAGCTGTCACCATAAACCCTGGTTATTCAATATCCCAAGGGGTCAACTGGTTAGAATGAAGAGGAATTGCACGAAGGTAGATGACTATATAAATCAAGCCCAACTGATCGGGTCACGGTTCACTAGTAAAGGATACGATGAACCATCTATTTCCAAGCAAATTAAAGAGGTGGGCGCACTAGATAGATCTAAAATGTTACTATCCAAGGCTCCAATACAAAGAGAACAGAAAGCTCCCGCTCTGATCTTGAACTACAACTCTCAGCATAGAGATGTGGAAAAGATCATCAAGAAATATTGGTATATTCTACAGAGCGACAAAGATCTGTGTCAAATACTCCCGGAGAAACCTCAGATTATGTACAAAAAGGCGCCTACATTTAAAGATCTAGTGGTCAAGTCGGTTGTGGACCCCCCACCTAAACCCCCGTTTTCATTTTTCACAGGAAAAGGCTTTTTTCCTTGCAGAAGTTGTTTTGCATGTGAAAAAACAAGAAAACCCCAAAAGAAACGTACTCAGTTTATAGCCACCAATACAGGAGAAACCTTTGACATTAAGGAATGTATTGGATGCTATACTGAGGGGGTGGTCTATGTCCTACAGTGTAGTTGTAATTTACAGTACATTGGTAGGACAAAGAGAGCCCTGAAAGTCCGGGTAAAGGAACACGTGAAAAATATCATTAAAGGATCCTCTAAACATAATGTGTCAAGACATTTTGAGAAAGTACACAATAAGGACCCTACTTGTTTGGAGTTTTGGGGTATCGATAAATATACAAAAAATTGGAGGGGAAGTCACAAAATAAGGACTATAAGTCAAAAAGAATCACAATGGATCCACAAGATGAAAACTCTAGTTCCTGGAGGGATGAATGTAGATTTCGATCTAAATTGTTTTTTAAATAATTTTTAGCAATTGTAATTTGTAAATTGTTTTAAATATTTGAGTTGTTTTATACTATGGAAATACTCCGGCTATGTGCAAGATAATGTTTTGTGTTGTCCCCCTTGTCCATAGGGATAAGAGGCAAACGACCAATGCAAGCTGCATATTCTGTTTTTTGTTTTGTTTTCTTCAGAAAAGAGTGCTCTGAAATAGTAAATGTTTCATGTGAACACGACACTCAGATGCCCGATCACCCAGTAATTTTTGAATACAAAAATGGCATTATGTCCATGTTCTGGACAATTTGTGGCAATATCCGAATACAAACACTAGATGGCGAGGTACTAATATACAGAATGGTGTGAGAAACATATAGGTAAATCAACTCTTGTATGTTGGTTTATGTCTCAAACTACCAAATATACAGGATATTTAGTTCCGCTGGAGTAAGTTTATATCCATGTTCAACCTATTTGAAATGGAAACAGCTACGGCATACTGTTCTCGAGTGCGGCGGGCTACGGGAAAATGGCCGATACAAACCTTCCGGTTTTACAGAAATATGATGTGGCTGTATATTTTTTATATTTCTTTTTATTCTTTTATATTTTTATAAATATACAGTAAGGCTACTACTGAAAGTTACGCTGTAGCAAGTTTTTAATGTTTAATCTATTCGCAATTGGAAACAGCTCCAGTGTACTGTCCTCGAGTGCGGCGGGCTACGGAAAAATGGCCGATGCGAAACTTCCGGTTTTGCATAAATACGATGTAGCTGTACACAACCAATAGCATTCCCCAGATGAAGACACGTGACCCTGTGTCGTAACGCGTAGGGAAGGGAAGGACGGGCAGATGAGTGACGTGCTGCAAGCGCTACGATCCCGCTGTTCTGATGCGAATTTGATCTTTATTATTTGTAAGTGCAAATTTTTTATTAAAACTCTCTGGTTACAAAGATAACGCACTATTGGAGGTTCTCTCTGTTTCTTCTCTGATTCCCCATTTTTGTGACACTTGGAAATACCCGAGTATATAGACACCCATCGTTTCATTGATCCGTGGGGATTAACAGCAATATTGAGGGAGGCTGCCTACACCAAGGATTATCCTACATGCTGGTTATGTCTTGCTGGAGGTGAGAGTTCTGTGAGACTAGACGTGCCGTGTGGTGGGGTTTTTCTCCTTTCCTCACTTCTCTTCAACCGGTGGACACCCCTCTTTTATACTTTTTACATCAAGGACTATAGTGCACTTTCCTATTGTTTTTTATCCAGCACTGTTTTGGACTGTGTTTCTCCCCTTGGTTTTGTCACCGATATCACTGATTTAAGCACACATTCGTGCACTGTGTATTTAAATATTGTACATCCTATGTTATGCTTTATCACTTGCGCTAGCACCTTAATTTTTATTCATTTATTATAAATGCTGTGTATGCATTTTTTGTGTTTGCTGCAGACTGTTATTGTTTAGAGATTTACTTAGTAGCGCAGAAGTCCCACTTGAATACATGATTTCACAGTTATCTGACCTTTCCTCATAGTCCCAGGCAATGGGAGTCCCACCCTGCTGCTAAGCCGAGTCTAGCAGCTGTCTGTAGGCAACCTCCAGCTCCCATTCTTGAATGGCCAGAAATTCTAAATCTTCCTGTGACCAGTGGCCTCCCGAGATATTTAATTTTTCCTCTCTGTGCTCCATTATGTCCTCCAAGCGCCACTCCCGATCATCCCCAAAGTCGGGATCACTGGACATCCTCCAATACAACAATCCCAGGCCATCATAGTCATAGCCTTCTGTGGGGCTGTCATCCGCTGACCACAGGCACTCTTGGGCTACATACCACCGGAGGGCTCTGTAGCTCTCGTCCAGCTGCATCTCTGCCCTGATCAGCCTGCTTAACTCTGCTATCCACTTCTGCTTCGGTTGTTCCCCCAACAACGGCATTCGTACGTCATACTGCAGCCAGTACCTTGCATAGATGGAGGGCAGGACCTTTCCTTGGTGTTGCTGCTCCAGAGCTAGCGCTTCCTTCCAGAGTTGGCACCGAATAACATCCGACCATCCCAACAGGACCTCCTCTGATACTGGTCCTCTATGCTGTATCCGCATCTCTTGTAACCTCCTTTGGAATTCCTCTTCCATGGAGACTGGTATCTGCACCTCTCCTCTCTCTTCAGCTGCTGCAGCACTTCTTCGCTGTCGCAAGGTGGCATCCACAGCCGCTATAACCCGGTCTATGATCTCCGGCGGAGGATTAGAACCATATTGTGCCAGTCCATGTTTAACAGCCCGATCAAAAAATTCTTCCTCGGGTGTCCTGTCTGTTACGCTGGGCCTCTTAGCTCTATTCATTTCGACAAGTTCTGCGATAATGTCCCTTTTCTTACGGTTGCTGGCCGGTCTGCTCCGGCTCTCCAGTAAGTCCATGAGGGAAGAGAGCTTCATCCGTTCATACAGCGTCTCCATTGTCATGTGTCCTTGTAGCCGTCCTTCTGAAGATGGAATCATCCCACTGCTGCCACCAAATGTAACGGTCACCACCGCTTACGACCTTCCATCCAACCACGACAAGCTTATCCGACACACTGCGACTATACTGCATACGCGATCCTTATCCTTTCCCAGAATAAGACGAGACAGAGCTCTGTTCTTGCTTCCAAAGATATGACAATTTATTAGTATTTTCTCAGCTTCTTATACAGTCTCAAGCATAATGCAGTTCATCACAGGACAATGTAGTCCCCACCCCCCTATTCACTCATTGAGGATAATTCTTTAATTGGTAGCTAGACTTGACGGCACCGTATTATCAATAGGGTTCATTTAACCTTGAATAGTAACACAGACATCTAGTTAATTAAGTTATCCAAGACAGCTTTATCACACAATGGAAGAGTCTTGTGAGAGTGGGTGCAATCCACACCTTCAACGGAATGTCTTTACCGTGAATAGCCAACACCTTAAGATATTTCAATAGCCTATTATACAAAGGTATGACTCACTGGCTGACCTGGTCATGTCATCATGAACTCCTTGTGATATCTCAGTCCAGAAATATGAAGTATTAATAATGTCCCATCACATGTATTATATGAATTATGATTCACTATTAGCCACCCTACACCCAAAAGGGCACAGGGTGGATTTCGACCCAAGAGTTATTGTTGCTGCTGGCACAAGAGTATCTCTCATCCTTCCAACGTCTCTGGGTGTCACGGGCCATTCTGTTACAGTTACCATCATCAAAAAAACAAACAAATTCTCTTGTTTTATCTTGTATTTGAAGGTGATGTTTTTTTATGGTGTTTCTGTATGTATTTTATTTTAAAATTGGTTTAGAAACTGTTCTAACACTTTTTTAAACCAAGCACAGACATGTTTTGAGAATGTCACAGGTACATTTTAATATAACCTAGTTATTTTTTTCAGATCAGCTTTTTTTTTTTAACAAGTAAAATAAGAGGTAGCGTTTTTTAAATAAGCTAGTAATGAACAAGTATATACATGCATTTTATATTTGGGGAAAAATAAGTCAGCTGTTGAATTTTGAATGCAGAGACTGTTGGTACACGATAATTAGTATTTGGATGGAAATCAGAACTTTTGACATGTGCTGGGATCTGTTTTCAGTGATTGCTGTATGTATTTTTTATCAGCAATTTAGCAATGGGTGAAGTAGCTCATGACTCAGTATTTTATCAAAAGCTAAAAGATTGCTTAGGAACTCATTTATATTTTACGTCTAGTCTTCTGGTTATGCTCTTTAGTAATGCCTACTGCTTTCACTGAAAAAACAACACAGATACTAGGCATTAGAAGTTGAGCGGTAGCTGTTTGCTAGAATAGATGCCCTCTTGGATGATTAACAAATACATCCCAAGCTATACCTGTTTTCTGCATCTGGATGTCTGGTTAATTTTGATTTCATTTTTTTCCCAAGGGGAAACAGTTTACAGTCTCAGCAAAAATATATTCAGTTTTTTTTCTCAAGCTCAGAATTTTGAACTTTCATGCATACAGCATGGATCCCTAAACAGATATGCTATTCATTGCACTTTATGTTGGCAGATGTGACAGCAAAGGAACGATTTGTAGGATTATAGAGGTTTATATCGCGTACACACAATCCGAAAATCGGGCGACAGTCTGACTTTTTTCGTTTACTTGTCGCAAGCAGAAACTGAATAGCTTACTAAAGTCCCGAAAAATTCTCGTACAACAGAAAAAAAAAAAAATCAGAAGTGATGTCATGTGTTGTGATGTATTTGTGTTGCATTTTCGGAAGACAACTGTACTGACTAAACAACTGTACTGACTAAACGAAAATCGTACAAACTGTTACCAAGAACAATTTTTGTGCATGTCCGATAAAATTATATCGAATTAACTGTAATGAGCGGCTCACGGAAGCCCTGTACTAACAATCCAATTATCGTACGATACTTTCTCGGACGTCATTTTTTGTACGATATTCGGATAGTGTGTAAAGTCAAAGTATCCAATAAGAACTTCCTACTTTAAAGGGGTGTTCCAGCCTTGTTTTATGTTTATTAAAAGTCAATAGCTGCTGGCTTTTAATAAACAATCACTTACCTGCTCCAGCGTTCCAGCGACGCACCGGCCGGGGCTCTGCTCCTCTCCCCCCCCTCCCTGGTCTCATCGTAACTGTGGGCACCCGGTCTTGACAGCCTTCGGCTTCACGGCCGGGCACCCACTGTGCATGCGTGAGCAGCACTGCGCATGCGCGAGCGGCACTGCGCATGCGCGAGCGGCACTGCGCATGCGCGAGCGGCGCGGTTCGCCGCTAATTGGACAGGCGATCACATGGGACCTGTCATGTGTCCCAGGTGATTGCCTACAGGGAGGGGCTGCTGTAGGCGATTAAGCTTAATCGCCTAATCAGCCCCTTGGCCGAAGGAGGAAGTGAGACAGGAAGTCCCACTCCTCCTGAAGCCCCCACTTCCCCCCCAAAAAAATTACATGCCAAATGTGGCATGTAAGGGGGTGAGGAGTGAGATTAGCGGAAGTTCCAATTTTGGGTGGAACTCCGCTTTAAACTATATTTAATATTGATAATCAGTACTGTTTTCAATGTATACAATGGCCGATAATGATTTTTAGATTACCCCCATTAAATACTTACAAACATACTTACAAAACCTTATGAAAAGCTGATTGATGTAAATGTAAATTGGGTTCCCCATTATTTCCTGTTATAACGGAGATCAGCTCAGGAGCATGATGGTTCATCTCTTAATAAGTATGCATGCTTTTATCTGAAATAACAGCGACAAAGGTTACACTTTTTTCCCACCATGTCCAAAGTTACAAAATGTTTTTGGCTGGTATTGGCCAATAAACATAAAATCTGAAACATGTCTAAAATGCCAACAGCAACCACTAACATTCTTTATTATTTTTAAAAAAAAGTTTTAAAAAAAAGTATTAAAAATGTAAGTCTTTACCTGTTTGGTTGCTTTGGGCAGTACAGACATTTGTAAATCACTTTGTAAATACCTGGGCTTTACATATATTTTAACATGTTACTGGATAGCGAAAATGGGAAATTACTAAGTAAGTATGCATTGAGATTAGCTTTGTACATGTTGGTAATTCCAATCATATCTGCTGGGAGGGAGTCCTAAAGATGTAACATTTAAATGCACAATACTGTTTCTTTCACACTTAGAAAAACACAGATACATGTATTTGAATTAAATGCTAGTGAACTGAAAAACTAACAATTTAGGAAGCTATCAAAGCATTGTATGGATTTGCATGAGATCCTAATAACGTTTTCTGCTTGGCTTTTGTTTTTAGCAATTAATAGCAATGCAAGAGGAGTTAAACACCAGGAAGAGTGAACTAGAGAAAGCCAAGGAAGAACAAACGCATGCACAAGCCTTAGTGAATGTTCTCAAGGAACAGGTGAGTCAGAACCAAACTAAGATGTGTGCTGCTAAGCGGTAAATTGTACACAATGATTATTATGCAAACTGGAGAATGTACTTTGTATTTTGTTAGAGAAATTCAGCATTGCAGAACAAAGCTGTAAAGAAGGTGCTGCATTTTACATGCATTTTTGTACTGGCCATTCTATTGCCTTTTTTCATATACTGTCTAATCCGTAACTGAGAAAAGTAGTGTTCTCATATTTCAGAAAAAGCAATGGTTACCTTAGGGGAGGATAGGAAGGACATTAGTCAGCCTTCCCATAAGTAATATATTTGTATTGGTGGCACCTGGATGTCAAACCTACCCCCTGAATTGCTAGATGTACAGTGCCTTGAAAAAGTATTCACGCCAGTTTTGTAATTTTCCACATTTTGTCATGTTATAACCAAAAACCTAAATGTATTTTATTTGGATTTTAGGTGAAAGACAAACACAAAGTGGCAAATAATTGTGAAGTGGAAGGAAAATGATAAATGTTTTTCAAATTTTTTTTTTTTTTACAATTAAATATCTGAAAAGTGTGGTGTGCATTTCTATTCAGCCTCCCCGAGTCAATCTTTGTAGTACCGCCTTTCACTGCAATTACAGCTGCAAGTCTTTTTGGGTGTTGTCTCTACTAGCTTTTCACATCTAGGAGAGATACATTTTTGCCCATTCTTTCTTGCAAAATGGCTCAAGTTCTGTCAGATTGGATGGAGAGCATCCGTGAACAGCAAATTTCAAGTCTTGCCACGGATTCTCAATTGGATTTAGGTCTGGACAATGACTGGGCCATTCTAACACAGAAATATTCTTTGATCTAAACCATTCCATTGTACCTCTGGCTGTATGTTTAGGGTCGTTGTCCTGCTGGAAGGTAAACCCCCAGTCTCAAGTCTTTTGCAGACTCTAACAGGTTTTCTTCTAAGATTACCCTGTATTTGGCTCCATTCATCTTCCCATAAATTCTGACTAGCTTCCCTATCCCTGCTGAAGAAAAGCATCCCCATAACATGATGCTGCCACCACCATGTTTCACAGTGGGGATGGTGTGTTCAGGGTGATGTGCAGCATTAGTTTTGCGCAACAGGCAGGAAGCGCCACCTAAGTGTAATATGTAAGGTATGATTTATTGGTTCAGTAAGTAATGCACTTACAGGAAGCTGGTAAAAATAGGCTCATCTTTTATCTTATCAGTCGGTGCGGTCCGGTCCCTGAAGCATAGCGTTTACAGGTAGGCAGGTGTTGACAGAGACAGCCGTCCGTCCTGTGGCCACCAGAATGTCAGTCGCAGGCCAGCGTGGAATGCAGAAGGTGACATTACCGGAAGCAGAGAAGCACCGTGGGAGAAAGGACTTGGAGAAACAGGCTATGCGCTCGGAGCATCGGTTCCTTCTAGAGGCATGTAGAAGGAGCCGATGCTGCGAGCACATAGCTGGTTTTCTTTCTCGTACATCACGGGACACAGAGCGGCATATTCATTACTATGTGGTTATATGGAGTACCTTCAGGTGTGGACACTGGCAATCTCAAACAGGAAGTCCCCTCCCTATATAACCCCCTCCCCTAGAGGGAGTCCCTCAGTTTTTTCGCCAGTGTCTTAGGTGTTGGTCACGGAATAGCTTTGCTCCACATCCTTGGGATTAAGGGCGGGCTAACCGGATCTGTCCAAGGAGCCTCAGTGCCAAAGTGGACAGTACCCGGGCCCCAAGCCGTGGGGTTTTGCCTATAATGCTCCTCTTTGGAGGGCTGGACCCTGGGCCCAGGACTTGGAGTTTGTAAAAACCATAAGTTCCTGTTTGCCAGAGTGCTATATAGGTCCAGGACAGTGGGTACCTTCATAGGACCCCAGGGCCTGAAGGTCTACTACGCTACCCACGGAGATGGGAGAAGATTGGATCAGTTTGCTGGACAAACATCCTGCAGCATGGAGCAGGTAAGGGGGAGCCTGCGGGACTTGGTTCGACAGCAGGCTCTCCGGGGTAACCTAAAAAGGGGGATAGCCTAAGTATGCTCTGCATGGGCAACCTTGCTCACTATGTCTAAGAGAGACAGGATGACACCCTTTTCTCCCCCATCACTAGGTCCCCCTGTCTAGATATGTGTTGCTAGCTAAACCTGCTGTTTCTTCCTAGGGCTAGTAAGGATCCCTAGGGGCCTTTGGAGAGTCCTACCTGGCCGGGGGTTTGAATCTGCCGCCTGTTTCTGCGTTCCTGGATCTCCAGCAGCGCGGCTCCTCCATGTTCCTCCTGTTTCCGGCATACGTCTTATTGACGTTTTTCGCGCCGTTCAGACAGGAGGGCGGGGGGGGGGGCGTGCCTGCGGCGTCATACAGGGGCGCGCCTTTGTGCTGTTATAGACAGCAGGCATTGTCAGTGCTCAGTCTGAGGCTGATTTTCAGAGGAGAGGACGCAGAGCGGCAGAACAGTGACTCCCGGTGGCGGAAGAGGGGTAGTACATGTGGACTTTGTTCCAATGCCTTTTTTGTTAAGCCAAGAAATCCCCCTTTTTGCAGCAGGTTGGAGGCTGGCAAACTTAGTTTGGGGTCACTGTATGTTGTCAAAAGAAAATATATAATATATATTTAAAAAAAAAAAAAAAAAAAAAAAAACATACGGGATCCCATCAGTTTTTGGGCATTAGTGATCTATTGTCCCCTAAACTCTGGTTTTGTACTCCTGGCCACTACAGTCTGTTGTGTGGGCGGAGTCCCTCGATTTTGTATTATGGCTTCCAAAGGTTCGGGGTCAAAGGGTACAAAAAAGACCAAAAAACAAAAGGGTTCCCTTTCTGATTCTGATATGCCGATACTCTCCCCGCAACTTATTAACATAAAAAGCGCCTTGGATGAGCCATTAGGGGGATCTGGTGCGGAGGCTGGCCCAGATCAGCCCAGCCCTGTGTTTATCACAGAGGAGATGCTAGCCGTATCCCTAGGGGGGCTAGAAGAGAGAATAGCAGCATTGATCGCTAGAGCTATTCCTGGTAAGAAACGGGTTAGATCCCCATCACCAAGAGGTGTATCCTCAGATGCTGAGATTCTCTCTCCGGAGGAATTGGAATCACAGGAGGATCAACTAGACCTGAACCAAGAGGGTTCAGGGATTGAGGGGTCTGCCTCGGAGGAACCATTTTCAGACTCCCAGACAGAAAGACTGTGGGTACAGTCTTTGACGGACATGGTCCGCTCGGCATTTAGTTTACCATTGCCAGAGCCTCAGGTTCCTCCGGTATCCTCTCTGGGCTCTTTGAAAGCTCCGTTAAGCAACGCAGTTTTTCCAGTCCATCCTCTTTTGGAGGAATTGATCTTTCGGGATTGGGTACGGCCGGACAGGATTTTTCTGCCACCGAAAAGATTTGCGGTCATTTACCCCATGGAGGAAAAATTCTCCAAGAGGTGGAGGCTCCCAGTAGTGGATGCAGCCATCTCATGTGTGAATAAATCACTAACTTGCCCGGTGGAAAACATACATATGTTTAAAGATCCGGTTGATAAAAGGTTAGAGACACTTTTAAAAGCATCCTTTGCTACGGCAGGAGCAGTGGTACAGCCAGCTGTGGCTGCGATTGGTGTTTGTCAGGCGTTAAAAGATCAGACAAAGGAAATGTTAAAGGACATGCCTACCCAACAAGCAGAAGAGTTTTCTGACATTCCCAGAGCTCTGTGTTTTGCTGTAGATGCTATAAAAGATTCCATCCAGCAGGCCTCTCGTTTATCACTATTTTTGGTACACATGAGAAGGCTCTTATGGTTGAAGAACTGGGCGGCGGAGCCCCCATGCAAAAAGCTTCTGGCAGGGTTTCCCTTCCATGGAGGACGACTCTTCGGAGAGGATCTGGATAAATATATTCAGACTATTTCAAATGGCAAGAGTACCCTTTTACCGGTCAAAAAGACATTCCGGGCGCCTACATTTAAAAGGCAGCTCTTTCCTGTCTCGGGGCCCTCAAATTCCAGGCAGTATCGACGGCCGCCTGCACGATCCAACGTTAACAGTAGATCGCAGGGACAGGCCCCTGGGGGTAAGAGGCCGTGGTATCGCAAGCCGACAAAGACAGCCCCTAAGTCTGCCTTATGAAGGGGCGCCCCCACTCTCGCGGGTGGGGGGAAGGCTTCGTTTCTTCTCAGAAGTTTGGGAAGCCAAGATCCCCGACAAATGGGTCCGGGCATCTGTAACCACAGGTTACAGACTGGAGTTTCTAAGGTATCCTCCGCCTCATTTTCAGGAATCAAGGCTACCAAGGGATCCAGCAAGGAAGGCCTCAATGCTGGCAGCTTTGGATCACCTGCTTTGCCAGGACGTAATTATAGAAGTGCCAGCCCAAGAGCAAGGGCTAGGTTTTTATTCCAATCTCTTTGTCATACCAAAGCCCAACGGCGATGTCAGGCCAATCTTGGACCTAAAGAGGTTAAACGGTTTCCTAAGGGTTCGTTCCTTCCGGATGGAATCCATCCGGTCAGCAGCCGCCGCGCTTCAGAAGGACGATTTTCTGGCCTCCATAGACATAAAGGATGCTTACCTTCATGTACCAATCTGTCAGTCGCATCAAAGATTTTTACGCTTCGCGGTGGGGCAGCGACACTTCCAATTCAGGGCGCTCCCCTTCGGGTTGGCCACGGCCCCCCGGGTATTCACGAAGATCCTAGCTCCAGTTCTGGCCAATTTAAGGGTCCAGGGGGTCACAGTCCTAGCATACTTGGACGACCTTTTAATCATAGATCACTCACGGTCGGGTCTGCAAAAGGCAGTAAACCTCACGGTTCGGTACCTCGAAGAATTCGGCTGGGTCCTAAACCGGGGAAAGTCAGCGTTCCAGCCTACAAAGCAGTTGGAATACCTCGGCATGAGCTTAGACACAGAACAGCAAAAGGTGTTCCTGCCCCTGGTAAAGATCGAAGCTATCAAGGAGTTGGTTCAGTTGGTTCTAAACAAGAAAAAAACAACTATTCGCCTATGTATGCGAGTACTAGGCAAGCTAGTGGCCACGTTCGAGGCAGTACCATACGCTCAGATCCACACTCGCGTCCTACAGGCAGCCATTCTAGCAGCCTGGGGCAAAAGGGCACATGCCTTAGAGTCCCCTTTGACGCTATCATCAAGGGTCCGACAAAGCCTGGCCTGGTGGTTGAACCCCCAGAATCTTCTAAAGGGAAAATCCTTCAGCCCTGTTGTCTGGAAGGTAGTTACCACAGACGCCAGCCTGGCAGGCTGGGGGGCGGTCTTCGAGGGGTTCTCTCGCCAGGGAACTTGGGTGAAAGCAGAGAGGCAGCTCCCCATCAATATCTTGGAGATCAGAGCTGCTCGCCTAGCCCTTCTGGCATGGACCTCCAGATTAAAGGGGTTCCCGGTGAGAATCCAGTCAGACAATGCCACGGCGGTGGCATACATAAACCACCAAGGGGGAACCAGGAGTCAGGCCGCTCAGAGGGAGGTGAGCTTGATTTTTCAGTGGGCAGAGGTTCATGTACCCTGCATTTCGGCGATATTCATTCCCGGAGTGGACAACCTGCAGGCAGACTTCTTAAGTCGCCAGAGTCTGTTGCCAGGGGAGTGGTCTCTGCATCCCCAGGTCTTTCAGACAATCTGCCAGAGGTGGGGAATGCCGGACGTAGATATAATGGCATCCAGGTTCAACAAGAAACTAGACAGGTTCGTGTCTCGAGCGAGGGATCCTATGGCCTGCGGAACCGATGCGTTGGTTTGCCCTTGGCATCAATTCAAACTTCTATATGCATTCCCTCCGCTACAGTTACTCCCTCGCCTGTTGCGCAGGATCAGAGTGGAGCACAAGCCAGTCATTCTAGTAGCTCCGGCTTGGCCCCGGAGGACTTGGTACTCACTAGTCCTGAAGATGGCAGTGGGAGACCCTTGGACTCTTCCTCTACAACCAGACCTACTCTCACAAGGCCCGATCCTCCACCCTACATTACAGCGTCTAAATTTGACGGCCTGGAGGCTGAATCCCTGATTCTCAGGGGTAGAGGTCTGTCTAGGCAGGTAATTCCTACCCTGATTAGGGCTAGAAAGCCGGTCTCCAGGGTGATTTATTACAGGGTGTGGAGGAACTACGTAGGCTGGTGTGAATCCAAAAGATGGAATTCCCGCAAATATACTATTGATAGGGTGTTAAGTTTTCTCCAGCTAGGAGTGGATAAAGGCCTGGCACTAAGCACAATCAAGGGACAGATCTCAGCTCTGTCAGTGTGGTTTCAGAGGCCGCTGGCCACCCACTCGCTGGTAAAGACCTTCATACAGGGGGTCTTGCGTATTAATCCTCCTGTCAAGTCACCAATTTGTCCATGGGACTTAAATCTTGTCCTGTCCACTTTACAGAAACAACCCTTTGAGCCGTTGGCTGAGATTCCTTTAGTCTTACTGACAAGAAAGTTGGTTTTCTTGGTCGCCATAGTTTCGGCCAGGAGAGTGTCAGAATTAGCAGCCTTATCGTGTAAGGAACCATATCTCGTTCTGCATAAGGACAGGGCAGTTCTCCGGCCCCATCCTTCCTTTCTACCAAAGGTTATATCCAAATTTCACTTAAACCAGGATTTGGTACTTCCATCCTTCTTTCCAAAACCTACATCTAGAAAGGAGGGGTTGCTGCATACCTTGGATATTGTCCGGGCCATGAAGGCCTATCTTAAAGCTACAGAAAAGATCTGGAAGACAGATGTATTATTCGTTCTACCAGATGGCCCCAAGAAGGGGCAGGCAGCTGCAAAATCCACCATTTCGAGATGGATTAGACAATTAATCATTCAAGCCTACGGTTTGAAGAAGTTGCCTCCTCCGTTGTCGGTAAAGGCCCATTCTACCAGGGCCATGGGCGCCTCTTGGGCAGCACACCATCAGATCTCTATGGCTCAGATATGCAAGGCGGCAACGTGGTCATCAGTCCACACGTTTACAAGGTTTTATCAACTAGACGTGAGAAGGAATGCGGATTCTGCCTTTGGACAGGCAGTACTACAGGCTGCAGTTTGAAATCCTCGGGATCAGAAGCACCCTTGGTTAAAAAAAAAAAAAAAAAAAAGAAGTTTTTTCTTGACTAAGTTGGAATTATTATTATTATTTGAGTTTACCTCTAAATTGAATCCTTCTTTGGAAGATGTCTCCCTCCCCTCATTAAAGCATTGCTTTCGGACATCCCACATAGTAATGAATATGCCGCTCTGTGTCCCGTGATGTACGAGAAAGAAAAAGGGATTTTTAAATACAGCTTACCTGTAAAATCCTTTTCTTGGAGTACATCGCGGGACACAGAGCTCCCGCCCCTCTTTTGGGTGACTATTTTGGGAGGCATACTGCTTGCTACAAAACTGAGGGACTCCCTCTAGGGGAGGGGGTTATATAGGGAGGGGACTTCCTGTTTGAGATTGCCAGTGTCCACACCTGAAGGTACTCCATATAACCACATAGTAATGAATATGCCGCTCTGTGTCCCGTGATGTACTCCAAGAAAAGGATTTTACAGGTAAGCTGTATTTAAAAATCCCTTTTTTCCAAGTCCTTTCTCTCTCTGCGCTTCCAGTGACGTCATCCACTGCATTCCACGCTGGCCCTGGCTGACTTCCTGGTGGCCACAGGACGGACGGCTGTCTCTCTCAACACCTGCCAACCCGTGAATGCAACGCTTCAGCGACCGGACTTCACCGACCGACAAGATAAAAATGAGCCTGTTTTAACATGCTTCCTGTAAGTGAATTACTTACTGAACCATTAAATCATACTTTACATATTACACTTAGGTGGCGCTTCCTATTTGTTCCTTTTTTCACCCTGCTTGCAGAGTCGGCTTTTCTCTTGAGGACAACTGCCGCCCCCCACCACCCCCCTCTAGGACTGTTATTGTATCTCGTATGGACTGATGAACTGATACTGTTCATATATCGCCTGTTGTATATATGTACACTAGTGTTTGTGCTCACAGTTTTCTTTCACTTTTCCACTTTGGCTTCTTGCAAACATCAAACGGTGGTACTTATGGCTTTCTTTTAACAATGGCTTACTTCTTGCCACTGTTCTATAAAGGCCAGATTTTTGTAGTGAAACCAAAAAGATTATAGCGCACACACATACAAAAATGACATTTAAATCCTGCAAGGATATTTGAAAACACCTGAACATATTCAAAAATATGGGGATATGGTCATATAGTACTAAGCCCACTTACTGCGTCAAAGTACCCCATTATCAGTGGGTCCTGCACGAGTAATAGAATGAAAGATTCTGCGTCTCAACCATGGGACACCATTTCCTCTTTGTGGGAGAACTGTGTATATTTGTGTAGTGGACAGATTTTCCCACCTGAGCTGTAGATCTCTGCAGCTCCTCCGGAGTTACCATGGGCCTCTGGGCTGCTTCTCTAATTAATGCTCTCCTTGCCAGGCCTGACAGCCATGTCTTGGTAGGCTTGCATTTGTGCCATACTCTTTACATCTTCAGATGATGTATTGAAAAGTGTTTTGTGAAATGTTCAAAGCTTAAGATATTTTTTTATAGCCTAACCCTGCTTTAAACTTCTCCACAACTTCATCCCTGACCTGTCTGGTGTGTTCCATGGCCTTCATGATGCCGTTTGTTCACTAAGGGTTTCTAACAAACCTCTGAGGGCTTCACAGAACAGCTGTATTTATACAGAGATTAAATTACACATATGTGTACTCTATTTACCAATTAGGTAAATTTGACTAGATTTTAGCTAGGGATATCAGAGTAAAGGGAGCTAAATACAAATGCACGCCACACTATTTATCATTTTCCTTCCACTTCACAATTATGTGCCACTTTGGGTTTTATCACATAAAATCCCAATAAAATACATTTACGTTTTTGGTTGTATCATGACAAAATGTGGCAAATTTCAAGGGATATGAATACTTTTTCAAGGCATTTAGATACTTCAGCTCCAAGATCTCACTTCCATCATTTCTATATTTTCAGACTCAGAAACTCAATTAATTTTCGAAAAGATATAAGGATATACTGCAATAGACTAAGATCAGTAGACAGATAAGGCCCAGGTATATTTGCAAACTCATGTAAGCCACTGCAAGGTCTCAGTACTCGTGTGATTTCAGATTTTAAGCACCTTAACTAACCTTGGCTTCTGCCTTCTTTGGAATTGCTCTGCTTAGGCAGTATGATGACTTCTGCTGTCCTGATTAAATCTTCAATTTTAATACGTGATTGCAGTTAGGCTACCTACATAAATATTTTTTTTGCTGTATTTAGGGTTAAAATACATTGTGTACTGCATCGTGTTAGGCCGCGTACACACGAGGGGATATGTCCGCTGAAAACGGTCCGATGGACCGTTTCAGCAGACATTTCCGCTCGTGTGTATGGGCTAGCGGACAGATTTCTCCACCCGACAGATTTCAAAGCATGCTTTGAAATCCATCCGGTGGAATCTGTCCGCCCGACATGTCTGCTGGTTAGTACACTTACCAGCAGACATGTCGTCCCCCACCGCCGCCGCCAAATGGATTCGGCGCATGCGCGGAAGTGTTTTACTTCCTGGTGCGGTGACGTGGCGGTGACGCGGCGGCGTCAACGTCACCGCCGCGTCACCGCGCCGTCCGGCGGCGGGGAATTTGATCCGATGGTGTGTACACGCCATCGGATCAAACTCCCGATCAGACATATCCGATGGAAATGGTCCGCGGACCGTTTTCATCGGGTATGTCCGATCGTGTGTATGGGGCCTTAGAGGGCCATGGTAATCTGTAAATTGATAGTAAATACCTTTGCATGCAATTTAGGACTGGCAAAAAAAACTTGAGAATAATGTTAATCAATAATTAGAAAATTGGTACATAGTTGACTACAGGAAAAACTGTCCATTGACCCTGAGGCTAGTCATCTTTTTAGTCTACAGAAAACAGTGTGGGATTAAAGGGAGAGTGGGATGTGGTTATACCAATGATTTAGTAATAATAAGCATTGTAAAACAGAGCCAGGTTTTCATTTTCATTATGATAACCAAAATGTGTTGTTCTATCGGGCATCTATAGTGACTTATAAATCCCAAAATTGCAAATTGTGTCCTGGTGTAGTGATGTTAATTGCAAATAAAAACCAGGGGATTGATATACTAACAGTAAAGACTGTGCAGTTTGCAAGGGCAGTTGCCCCAGAGAAACTGGTAAATTAGGGGAACCTTTGCCGACTTCCATCATCTTATTATGTGCAAGCATAGATGCATTTTTTTTTCTTTTGATTGCGTATTCTTTGCAAAGTGAAGCTTCAACTCATTTACTAAGCTCTGGAGCAACTGCACTTGCATAATGTAGCTGCACTTGCAAAGTGCAGAGTTTGTTTGGCTTTAATAAAGTAACTTCCTAGTTTTTTATTTTTTTACTTTTTGTATTTCCTTAAAACAAAACTAAAAAGAAAATAAGTTTTAATACAACCATTTTAAAATAAAAAGTAGTATGGGAAGGAAGCTATGGTTACCAAACGTTTAATAACAAATTCCGTAGGAACAAGTTTTATTAAAGTGGTTGTAACCCCCCCACAACTTTATCCCATGTAAATCGGCATAAAAACCCTAATGAACACTGCTTGTAGAAATATCCTTACTTGCTTAGTATTGTTGTAATCCTTTTTGTTCTTGGGAATGACGTCACTGGAGCATGCCCAGATCTCCCCTGATTTACGGCACACTCTGTTTGCTTGTCTGTCTGTTATAAGGACTTTCTACGGCACAACAGTGAAATCCCACGAGACTGCATAATCACTCAGAGCTTCCTCCTACACCCCATGTGACCATGTGACATCACATGTAGTGTAAACTTGGGCATCGGACAGAATTACTGCAGTCTTATCAGCTAAAGTTGATAAGACTGACATAGGCAAACACTAGATAATCGGCACAAGAAAATACTATGAAATTAAACAAGTGGCTATGAGCAGGGCCGGTGCAAGGATTTTTGACACCCTAGGCGAAACCTCATTTTGCCGCCCCCAATGGGTCCGCCCCTGACTCCACCCCCTTTGCCAGTGTTAAATGGTTTGATTTAACCCTCTAACTGCTACATATGCAAGACCGCTCGTTCTTTTGAAAAACATAAGACTTACTAGCAGGATCACCAGGTGAATATAAAAGAAAAAAACTAAAAACAAAACAAATGCAGCCACCCATCTATAAATTGGTAATCTGCAGTAAATTAAATATTTTGCTTTAATACCACTTTAAGAGGATAAAGTTAATCAAGTAATTCTGTTATACAATCAATATATAGGCAGATGATGGTAAGGAAGGAGTTAAAACAAGAGATAAACAGACTGGAGTAAAGCTACTT
Source organism: Rana kukunoris (assembly GCA_029574335.1). Lineage (NCBI taxonomy): Eukaryota > Metazoa > Chordata > Amphibia > Anura > Ranidae > Rana > Rana kukunoris. Next base: position 162,426,024 of record CM056050.1, read on the forward strand.
TCAGTGCTGAGAGAAGGGGTCTGTCAGGGGGAGAGAGAGAGAGAAGAAAGCTGTCAGGGGGAGACAGAGAGGGTTACTATCAGAGACAGAGAGGGGGCGCTATCAGAGACAGAGAGGGGGCGCTATCAGAGACAGAGAGGGGGCGCTATCAGAGACAGAGAGGGGGCGCTATCAGAGAGGGGGCTATCAGAGAGAGGGGGCTATCAGAGAGGGGGGACTATCAGAGACAGAGAGGGGGGGCTATCAGAGAGAGGGGGGGCTATCAGAGAGAGTGGGGGGCTATCAGAGAGAGTGGGGGGCTATCAGAGAGAGTGGGGGGCTATCAGAGAGAGTGGGGGGCTATCAGAGAGTGGGGGGCTATCAGAGAGAGGGGGGGCTATCAGAGAGAAGGGGGCTATCAGCGACAGAGAGGTGGGGCTATCAGAGACAGAGAGGGGGTGCTATCCGAGAGAGGGGGCTATCAGAGACAGAGAGGGGGGACTATCAGAGAGAGGGGGGGGCTTATCAGAGAGAGGGGGGGGCTTATCAGAGAGAGGGGGGGGCTTATCAGAGAGAGGGGGGGGCTATCAGAGACAGAGAGGGGGGGCTATCAGAGACAGAGAGGGGGGGCTATCAGAGACAGAGAGGGGGGGCTATCAGAGACAGAGAGGGGGGGCTATCAGAGACAGAGAGGGGGGGCTATCAGAGACAGAGAGGGGGGGGCTATCAGAGACAGAGAGGTAGGGGTATCAGAGACAGAGGGGGGGGCTATCTGACAGAGGGGGGGCTATCTGACAGAGGGGGGGGCTATCTGACAGAGGGGGGGGCTATCTGACAGAGGGGGGGGCTATCAGAGACAGAGGGGGGGGCTATCAGAGACAGAGAGGGGGGCTATCAGAGACAGAGAGGGGGGCTATCAGAGACAGAGAGGGGGGCTATCACAGAGAGGGGCGCTATCAGAGACAGAGAGGGGGGCTATCAGAGACAGAGAGGGGGCGCTATCAGAGAGAGGGGGGGCTATCATAGACAGAGAGGGGGCGGCTATCAGAGACAGAGAGGGGGGCTATCAGAGACAGAGAGGGGGGCTATTACAGAGAGGGGTGCTATCAGAGACAGAGAGGGCGCTATCAGAGACAGAGAGGGGGGCTATCAGAGAGGGGGGACGATCAGAGACAGAGAGGGGGCGGCTATCAGAGAGAGGGGGTGGCTATCAGAGACAGAGAGGGGGGCTATCAGAGAGAGGGGGGACGATCAGAGACAGAGAGGGAGTGGCTATCAGAGAGAGGGGGTGGCTATCAGAGACAGAGAGGGGGGCTATCAGAGAGAGGGGAGCTATCACAGACAGAGAGGGGGGGCTATCAGAGAGAGGGGGGACTATCAGAGACAGAGAGGGGCTATCAGAGAGAGGGGGCGGCTATCAGAGAGAGGGGGGACTATCAGAGAGAGGGGGGACTATCAGAGACAGAGAGGGGGGCTATCAGAGACAGAGAGGGGGGCTATCAGAGAGGGGGGCTATCAGAGAGGGGGGACTATCAGAGACAGAGAGGGGCTATCAGAGAGAGGGGGCGGCTATCAGAGAGAGGGGGGACTATCAGAGACAGAGAGGGGGGGCTATCAGAGACAGAGAGGGGGGGCTATCAGAGACAGAGAGGGGGGGCTATCAGAGACAGAGAGGGGGGGCTATCAGAGAGGGGGGGGCTATCAGAGACAGAGAGGGGGGGCTATCAGAGAGGGGGGGGCATCAGAGACAGAGAAGGAAGCAGAGTCTGGTAAGTGAAAGATCTCACTCACTTACCAGAATAGTGTCACTGGTTCAGCATTCAGCAGTGCGGTGTGGCTGCTTGTTTTGGATCTTCCCGCCCACCTCCCCTTCACAGACGAGTGCACAGGAGGGATGGGTCTCTGGAGAAGTCTGTAACTGCTCCAGGCAGACATAATGGACTGGTGGACAAAGGACAGCGGGACTCGGGAGAAGTGTGGAGATCATGTGACATTGTGATCACTGATCTCAGAGAACAGAGGAATTTCTGGACACACCAGAGCGAAGGACGCTCTGCTGGGGGAACTGCATAGCTGCTGGACAGTGGGCACATGTCAGAGTGGAGAGAGCACCGCGCGTGCAGGGGGGGGGGTGGCGTCAGGCGCGGCTCTGTTTAACACATGTCAGAGCTGCCTGCTCTGTACAGTGCGTGCGGGAGTAGAATGACCAGCGGCTGAGCGCTCTAGGCGGTTTTGCGCTCTAAGCGGCTGCCTAATCCGCCTAGTGGTAGCGCCGGCCCTGGCTATGAGCAGGGAAGCAGGGTTGCCATAGAAACGTTGGATTGAGAAGGAGGCTTGGTTAACAGTACAGGAAGTGCTCAATGTATGGGCAGAAATACACTCTATGTGGACTCAGAAAACAATACTTAAGATGGCACTGCCTTACCTCTGGAAACAAGTTTTTTTTAAAGTTTCTTTAACCACTTAAGACCCGGACCAATATGCAGGTAAAGGACCTGGCCAGTTTTTGCGATTCGGCACTGCGTCGCTTTAACTGACAATTGCGTGGTCGTGTGACGTGGCTCCCAAACAAAATTGGCATCCTTTTTTCCCCACAAATAGAGCTTTCTTTTTGTGGTATTTGATCACATCTACGGTTTTTATTTTTTGCGCTATAAAAATAGAGCGACAATTTTGAAAAAAAATACAATATTTTTTAATTTCTGCTATAATAAATATCCCCAAAGAAGATCTAAAACATTTTTTTTCTCAGTTTAGGCCGATATGTATTCTTCTACCTATTTTTGGAAAAAAAAAATGCAATAAGCATTTATCGATTGGTTTGCGCAAAATTTATAGCGTTTACAAAATAGGGGATAGTTTTATTGCATTTTTTTATCATTTTTTTTTTTTACTAATTATGGTGGCGATCAGCAATTTTTTTCATGGCTGCGACATTATGGCGGACACATCGAACAATGTTGACACATTTTTGGGACCATTGTCATTTTCACAGCGAAAAGTTCTATAAAAATGCACTGTTTACTGTGAAAATGACAATTGCAGTTTAGGAGTTAACCTCTAGGGGGCACTGTAGGGGTTAAGTGTGGCCTCATATGTGTTTCTAACTGTAAGGGGCCGGGGCTGGACGTGTGACGTCAGTGATCGTCTTTCCCTATATCAGGGAAGAGAAGATCACTGACACTGCCACAATGAAGAACGGGGAAAGCTCCCCGTTCTTCAGTTTCTGTGACCGATCGCGGGACACCGGCTGCGATCGGGTCCCGTGGGCGCGGTCACGGAGCTTTGGACTGGGTTGCGACCCCACAGCTGGGCCTAAAGAGACACGTACAGGTACGTGTTTGGGCCCAGCCGTGCCATTCTGCCAAAATATATCGGCGTGAAGGGGGCCTTAAGTGGTTAACCTCTTTCCCACCGCGCCATAAGCATTTTACTGCTACGGCGCGGCGGGGTTATCTTGACACGACGTCAGGGACGTTGTCCTTCACTTTCGCGATTGCGCGTCCCCTGGGACGCGCTCGCGAAAGTGTCCGTGCTCGCCGGGTCTAGTAGACCCGGCGCATCATGGATCACGGTAAATTGCCGCTGATCGCGGCCGTTTACCACGTGATCGCGCCGTCGAATGACGGCGCGATCACTTGTAAACAAACCGGCGTCATTTCCTCCCTCTCCTCCCTCTCCTCTCTGTACAGCGTGCGAGGAGGGGGGGGGAGCGGGGTGTCAGCAGCTGAGCTGTGGCTGGATCTGTGACAAATGCAGTCACAGATCCAGCCATCCCTCAATCCATCCCAGCTCTGCAATCCCCAGTACCCAGCAATCCCCCCAGTACCCAACAATCCCCCAGTACCCAACAATCCCCCAGTACCCAACAATCCCCCAGTACCCAACAATCCCCCAGTACCCAACAATACCCCAATACTCGGCAATACCCCAATACTCGGCAATACCCCAGTACTCGGCAATACCCCAGTACTCGGCAATACCCCAGTACTCGGCAATACCCCAATACTCGACAATACCCCAATACCCTGCATGATACTTGATACTCGGCAATACCCCAATACTCTGCAATACCCTGCGCAATACTCTGCAATACCGCCTATGGGGATTTTTAAGTAGCGAAGTTTGGCGCCATTCCACGAGTGTGCGCAATTTTGAAGTGTGACATGTTGGGTATCTATTTACATTATGAAAAAAAAATTGGGCTAACTTTACTGTTTTGTTTTGTTTTAAGCACAAAACAGTTTTTTAAAAAACACGCGTTCAATAAATTTCTGCGAAAATACCGTGCGAGATAAAAAGTTGTAACGGTCGCCATTGTATTCTCTAGGGTCTTTGCTAAAAAAGCATATATAATGTTTTGGGGTTCTATGTAATTTTCTAGCAAATAAATGATGATTTTTCCATGTAGGAGAGAAATGTCAGAATTGGTCTGGGTGTTCCAGAAAGCCTGATGGTGCTCCCTGCATGTTGGGCCTCTGTATGTGGCCACGCTGTGTAAAAGTCCCACACATGGGGTATCGCAATACTCGGGAGGAATAGCAGAATGTGTTTTGGGGTGTAATTTGTGGTATGCATATGCTGTGTGTGAGAAATAACCTGCTAATATGACAGAAACAATTTTTTTTTTTTTTTTTTTACAGAATTTTCAGTCGTTTTTCTTTTATAGCGCAAAAAATAAAAAACCCAGAGGTGATCAAATACCACCAAAAGAAAGCTCTATTTGTGTGAAAAAAAGGACAAAAATTTCAAATGGGTAGAATGTTGTATGACTGAGTAATTGTCATTCAAATTGTGAGAGCACCGAAAGCTGAAAATTGGTCTGGTTAGGAAGGGGGTTTAAGTGCCCAGTGGTCAAGTGGTTAATAAAGTAACCTCTTAGTTTTATTTTACTTTTTGTATTTCCGTAAAAAAAAAAAGAATGCAACCATTTAAAAATAAAAAGTAGTATGGGAAGGAAGCTATGGTTACCAAAGATTTAATAACAAATTCAGTAGAAACGAGTTTTATTTAAAAAAAATGGTTTTGGGAGGGTATCACTGTCCATGTATAATCTCTGTGGTGTTTGGCTGTCAGTTTGTTCCTGTTCTGCCTTTTAGGAGGGACTAGAGTCAGAAACAGGACCAAGCTAACAGCCAATTCTCCAAACATGTTACCCCAGGATTACCATGAATACATTTTAATTGTGCCCTAACATTTGTGAGAATAAATTATGTTTTATACAGAGACGAAGTATGTTTTCAATTATACTTAATACTATGTGTAACCTTTGCATGCAGCTATAGCAGTTAATATTACAATTGTAGACTGTGTAGCTGATTTATGAAAATTGGAGAAAAGCAAAATGGAGCCCATTACTTATGAGTTCTTGCTTTAATTTTCTAACTTGCACTTAAAAAATTACATCTTACAGTGCACCAGATAGTTGGGGGATTTCTGTCTTCCTTTTTTACAATGGTATAAATATATTGCTTGTATTATTGTTATGGCATAATAATTAAATAATTATGCATTATTCCTGGGTGTTAGGCACCTTTTTTTTTTTCAATGATCCATATATGAACCACAGAGTCATTCCTCTGTAAAGACAAGCAATCCATTGCTTGAGTTTGTGAAATTAGTTTTTGCTCCTATTCCAGCAGTACGGTTCTAGTAGTACAGCCTCTGTATGCTGTGGCAGGAAGACCTCAGGCTGCAGAGACCTGTGTTAATTGTGTAACCCAGCTGCCTCCATTTGTTGTGTTCCATATGGAATTGGATAGGAGAAAAATCTTCATTGCAGAATTTGCCCATAGGATATGGAAATCATATATAAATCACTACGGAATTCATTCTATTATACAAGAATGTTCTTTTGCTGATACTGTAACCTTGTAATATTGCCCTGTTCTGATATGTGAAGAAGGAAAAATGCAGCTGCACTGGCATGTATTTTAAGGACACTTGAAAAGGTGAGCAAAGTTAAAGCTAAACTCCAGGCAGGCAGCTAAATGTATAGCTTGAATACCATGGCAGACTATGCAGACTGGTTTACCTTCTAAAGGATTTTTCTATTTTGCAAGTCTTGAGGCCCAGGCTCCCTTGTCAGACAGAAGAGCCAGGTCCTTAAACTCTCTGGCCCAGATTCACAGAGCGATTACGCCTGCGCAACAGGAGATGCGCGTGCGTAAGTCGAAATGTGCGCGTGCGTTTCGATGCACGGCATCCCCAGAACGAGATACGCAAAAAATCTATTTTTTTTTGTCCCGCGTAATTTCGTTAGACTGGCGCATCCGTCTGCGCAAAAGTGCGCTAGACAGACCATTGATTTGCTAGTCACATATGCTAATGAGGGACTTACGGGGATCCACAAAAGAACGTTGGGGCAGCGCAGGTGACGCAGTGTGCGCAACAGCAAAATGTCCTGTCTAAAATTAGAGCATATAAAAGCTGGTCTAAAAAGAGAAAAAAAAGTCTACTTGTTAGATAAAGCAACACTGTTAGTGAGGAGCTCAGCAGTCACACGTGTTGCACAACAATCTGTATGCCAACATGCCAGGGGCATCGTCGCACATAGCTATACTACTGACTTTAGATGAACAAAGAAGGAGGAGGGCACGGAGGATGGCACGGAGGATGGCACGGGAGAGGATATACCGCACCCGCATAGACCTGTTTGGCATGAGTGATTCAGAGGTGTATCGCATCTTCAGATTCACCCCTCATGTCATCCTGGAATTAACCACAACCCTGCAGGAGGACATCACCAGCCCAACACAACGCTCACATGCAGTGCAGCCACTGGTCAAGGTCATGGCAACACTCCATGTCCTTGCCAGTGGCTTATTCAGCGTACAAGTGGAGTGGTGGCTGGGATGTCACAATCCTCCATGAGCAGATGTGTGCACCAGGTTGTCCTAGCTATCCTCAGACTCATGGCCAACCAAATCATCAAACCCACCACTGAGGAGCTGCGGCTGAAGGCAATGACAGATTTCTACAGAATTGCCAGATTCCCACGCACCGTGGGGGCCATTGATTGCACACATGTGGCACTCCAGCCCCCCCAGAAGACAGAGCACATGTACCGCAATCGGAAGCATTGGCATTCCATCAACGTACAGGTGATAGTCGATGCCCAAGGCCTCATATGGCACGTCCGTGCCAAACACCCAGGGTCCAGCCATGACAGCTACATATACAATCAATGCCACATCCAAATGGAATTCGATCAGAACGTGTATGGGGACACCTGGCTGGTTGGTGAGTGACATGGGAGTCAGGCATGATTCTCCCCTCCCATGATGCACACATCACAAGGGGCACATGCATGACTAACATCCTCCTGTCTTTTCCCTTACAGATGACTCTGCATATCCACTGGGACCCCATCTCATGACTCCTATCCGGAACCCCCAAACCCCAGGAGAGGAAAGATACAATCAAGCACATGCCCAAACACGAGTAGTGGTGGAGCGCACCTTTGGCCTCCTGAAGTCACGTTTCCGATGCCTGGATAAGTCTGGGGGTACCCTCTTGTATTCCCCAAACTTTGTGTGCCAGATCATCGGTGCATGTTGCATGCTGTACAACTTCGCAGAAAGAAAGGGCCTGCCGATTGGCCTACGTGATGACCTGACCCCTGAACCAGACAATCCCCCCCTAACCGAGGTTACCCCGTCTTCTGAGGGAAGAGCAGCCAGGAGACAACTCACATTGGGCATCTTTGCACGTTAAACACACACATTAATCATGGCACAATGAGAATGCATGCATGCACACCACTGTGGTCCCTAGCACACACACCCCACATCCACATCAAATTGGATTGGCACCAGTCCACCATGCAGGACTTGTGAGCAGCAACGCCACGCCAAGGCTCCAATTATGTCACTGTACATTCATACACCATTCACACGGACCTGGGGATCACTTCTCCCTGGTCCTGGGGAACCCTTCTCCACCAAAATTGAGGGTGACACCCCTTTTCCGGCAGGAATGTCACCCCCACATTCAAACAGCCTTCACAACCCAAAAAATAAAATAAAAAATAAATTACCTGCAAAATCAAAAATTTCCCAGCAAAAAAAAAAAGGGGAAAAAAATAATTATTGCCCTTTACGTGAGCCACGCCTGGGGCGCCCTCGGCCACGGCCCCGGCTCATCAGGGGAGACTCATGGGGGAGGGGTGAAACCGGGGAAGGAGGAGCAGCCCCTGATCTCTGCCCACCTGGCGGCCTGCCCTCCAAGGCCACGGCTATTTTGTCCAGGGCAGCACCAAGTGTTGCCGTGTTGGCCTGGATAGCCAGGGTAAGGGCCCTCACATCCTGCCCAACGCCTGCTGATGTAGTCTGCAGGTCGTTTAGGCAGGTTGTGAAAGCCTGGGAGTGGGAGTCCAGGTTCCCCAGCGTATCCTTGATGGAGGACAGGCTCTCCTCCATCCGCACCAATGTCTGGCTGACCTGTCCCAGATGGCGGGTCTGAAGGGCCTGGTCCCTTCTCAGAGTGGCGGGCAGGAGATCGGCCAACCCCCTGGTGTTCTGGGATGAAATCCTGCCTCCAGCTGATGCTTGTGACCGGGGAGAAGGGGAGGCCCTTTGGAGGGGAGCCATGTTGGGGGAGGAGGGGGGGGCTCCTCCTTAGGGAGGGCTGCCTGCTGCCAGCCAGAGGGGAAGAGTCCTCAAAAACCAAACGTCCAGTGCCTGACATGGACTCCTCCTCCTCATGATTCTCCTCCTCCTCATGATTCTCCTCCTCCTCCTCTTGAACCTCCTCCGCGGACTCCGGCCTTGTTGGGGGGGCCTCATTAGGCTGCTGTTCTGGGGATGGTGCGGTCAGGCCAGATGGCCCTGCACCCTCCTGCACATCTGTGGATGACACAAAACATTCACAGGTTGGAGGATCCACACACTTGCCACATATTCCCTTTCACCCCCTCCCCCACACATGCTACACACCTGATATTAAAAAAAATACTTACCTGGCACCACGGGCTCCGGACTTGAGTCAAAGCCGGGCAGGCCCTCAACTTCATGCCGATGAAAGGTCAGGGCCACCGCACGCTCCTCTGCTGTCAGCCTAATACGGCATGGTGGGCCCCCTCCTGTGCCCCTGGCATGGGCATGCATTCTGGCCAGCTTCTGTTTGACCAGACGCCGGAGGTCATTGATTTTTTTGTCAATCCCAGACCGGGTCTGTGTCTCCCCCTCCCCCGCTGAATTGACCTGCTCAGTGATCATATCCAAAATCTCCCTCCTCCTGGCCGGGTTGGTGTTGGCACTGTCTGGGCCGTGGAGGAAACGCCCATAATCGCTAATGGCCCGGGCAAGAATTCATTTTTCCCCCACAGTAAAATTGAGCTTTCACTTTCTCTCTGTCATACTTCCAAAAAAACTCACTCCCAGTCAACAAAAATCACTCACAAAAACAAGCACAACCAATCAAGCAAGAACACACACAAAGAGAAAACTAACACCCAAAAAAACACACAAGCACTCAGCAAAAAACAGTCACAAAAACAAACAGCAAAAAAACAGCAAGAAAACAAACGAACAGAAATATATCAAACAAACAGTCTCTCAAACACTTATCAAAAAACACTTTCAAAGATCTACTAACAAACACTTGATCACACAAACACTAATCTGACAACTACAAAACACACCGCAACGAACAACAGGACAAAAGCACTTGGTTAAATGGGAAGGGACAAAGGGATGTACTTTTGCAATGGAAGTGCGTTTGTGTGTGTCTATTTATGCTGTTTGCGTAGTTCACAACGTTGCCCTAGTCCATTTCCAATTTCACTGATTGCGCCGCTCCCGAGTTGTGAGCATGCGCACAGCGGAAATGACCATGGTCTCCTTCAAGCGCGCATGCGCGAGCCGGCCGGCCCTTCATTTGCATGGGGTCACGGCTCATTTCAATGTAACACGCCCACGTCCTTCCCAATTTGTATTACTCCGCCTTACGCCTCTGAAAAAACGTTACGCATGCGCAATTTTCTGCGCAAAAGCTACGAGAATAGGGTGATTACACGGCAAAAAGTCTAACGTAAAGGCGGTGCGCTACGCCGGTCCAATAATGCGCAGATGTACCTGAATCTGGCCCTCTATCTACAGGCTACATTGGCGTTAAGAAAAACATCTGGGTCCAGGGCCTACCCCAACCTCTGATTGGACAACAAAGGAGCTGTAGCTTGCTATGAAGTTTGTCCAAGTGTTCTTTCCCCTCCTGTAATCGTGTTCCAGTGTTGATCCTATTAGGAAGGCTTCTGCCCATTCTTTTCAAGGGGTTATAGTTGGAATGTATTAGGTTTGATTTATAGACCTATGCTAGTTTATTGTAAATATAAATGCACTCCCATCCCCATCAAAAGCACCTCTAATGGCCCGCTGATGGATTTGAAAAAAATGGACATTAATTTTTTTGACAACACACAAAGCATTGCATAGATGGGAACTTCCACCTCTGGAAATGCATTAATGTGTGTGAAAACACATAGGTGTGAATGGGCCCTAAAACTTCTGCCAGGTTTTTCATTTTAAAACTCCAAATAAGAATGGGATAAAGCAAGCACGTGAATAGATATCTAAACCCAAGAACAAGCATTTAATATATTGCAGCTTACTTTAGATGTGGTTGTTTCTGTTCTTTTTCCTGTTGATTGTGCCAGAAATGCAGTGTCCTTGTCACTTCCTGTGAGCTGAACTGAAAGCACAAACAATATTATCTTCCTTCTGTTAATACAAATTAGGAGGAAGACATGCTGTCCAGCCTGTATAACAACCATGACTCCTTCCATAGATACAGTGTAGTGAGCATAGCCAGTCTAAGACAGGACGTGTTATGCACATGATTACCAGGAGGGGAAAAAAGAAATGCAGCTACCTCAACCAAGGACTAGAAAGCCACATTAAGGCAGCAGAGAAGTCGGGGAGCTGAAGGCACAGGGCTGCAGAAGGGCTAAGGAGTTACAACACATGCCTTCAACCCACCTCACTCCTCCATCTCAGCTCACTGCATGCCCCTCTTCTCTACTGTGCCTCCCCCAGTTCACAGCACAGCTTTCTCACCCATCTACCTTCTCTCCGCCTCACAACACATGTCACCCACCACCACCAATGTATCTCTCCATCCACCTCACCCCCTACTGCACTTCCCACTTCACAAACATCCCTCCATTCATCTTACTCCCAGAGCATCCCTCAAACCCACCTTACTCACAGTCCATTCCTCCCACCTCATCCTTTGTAATCCATAATTTGCAATCTATAGTAGTAAGGGTGCACTATCTAAAAAGGAAAAATTCTTACAAATGCCCATTTCTTTCTGATTCTGTTTTAAAATGGAGCTAAACTGCACCTATACTTCCACATTAGCAGGGCGGCAGCGTTCGTGGGCTCCTTCGCTGGTGCTGACATCTTCTCCCCAGCTTCTTCAGAGTTTGGGTTTTTTGGCCAACTTGGTTGTCCAGTGCAGGATGTCATAACTCCTGTGCATGTATAAGGGACTTAATTCCTCCTAGCACCCAGGGCATAGCTCAGTGTAAAGAAGGTTGTGAGGGGGGAAGTAAGAAGCATTTTTTTTAAGAAAAGACTGTATCAGCTTTAACCACTTCATCCCTGGAAGGTTTTACCCCCTTAATGACCAGGCCATTTTTTGCGATAATTTAACTGACAATTGCATGGTCATGCGATGCTGTACCTAAACAAAATAGAGTTGTTTCCCACAAATAGAGATTTATTTTGGTCGTATTTGATCACCTCTGCGGTTTTTAGTTTTTGCACTATATTCAAAATAAGTACCAACAACTTTGAAAAAGAAACAACATTTTTTACTTTCTGCTACGACATTGCGGTGGACAAATAGGACACCTAACTGCCACTTTTGACACTTTTTTGGGGACCAGTATTACAGTGATCGGTGCTAAAAATATGCACTGTTACTGTACTAATGACACTGGCAGGGAAGGGGTTAACACCAGGGGCGATCAAAGGTTTAAGGTTGTCCCTAGGAGGTGCTTGCTTACTGTGTGGCGGATGGACTCACTGTATGAACCAAGAGATCCGTGTTCCTGCAGGAACACAAGATCACTATGTTCATACCTGACAGGAAGGAGATCTGCCTTGTTTACATCTGCAGACTGCCATCCTGTCTCTCTGGGAAGCAAATGTGGGTGGCCAGCGGACATAGTGTCCACCGACCCGCTAATTGGCTCCCTCTGTCGCCAATCAGTGCACGTGTGTGTGCGCCCCCGCTGGCTATTGCACGGAATGACATACAGGTATGCCGTTTTGCGCAATAGAGCCGGCCTGACCGGCTGCAGTATATGTACTGTGGCCGGCAAGTGGTTAATTCAAGGATAAATTCACCTTCTGGAGCATGTTGCATGTTACACCCATATTTAGGGTGTAACATGCTCCAGACCTGCCCCGCAGCGATCTGTGAATGACTGACCTACAAGCCAAGCCTTCCACAGCAGCAGGCAGCTTGTAGCCCTCAATAACTGCAAAGGCGCTGGTTAGCACCCTCGTTGTGCATTGATTTTTCTTACAGGCAGACGGCTGTACTGAGATTCTGAAGAAGCCTGAAGATTCTAAAGAAGCCTGACACTGCCCCCGCAATCTGCTGATTGCGGGTGCAATGCTCTTCAGGCCCCCCAAGGAAAGATTATTTTTTTACCTTTTTTTACTTGCAAAACAAGTGCTTTAGAAAAAGTGAACTTAAAGTAGTGAAGTAGTTTGCACTTTGCTGCTTTCATTATGTAAGTCCATGAGTGTGTTCACATTGAGTAATCTTACAGTGCAGCAGATCGCACACTGAATATGCAAAAAGGACATGGGAAAGAGAGATGTACAACGTGTTCTATATAAACAGATTTTGGTTCAAATGAGAAATAAATCATTATGAACCAGAAATCAATTCAAGCTTTTCGGGAATTTGACCTCATGTTTATTATATTTGGAATATCCTTTGCCATACACACACACACACACTTTTCATTTCACTAAATGTACCTTAAAACCTAATTACAGTTTGCTTTGTTTAAATTTGTGTTTACGAGTCAGATTAATCAATGTGAGCTGCTATCATAAATTGAGGGGGGTAGGTAGAATCCCTGGGTTGGAGATCTTTCTAACTAGATCCTCAAGTTTGGAGATCCAGTGGATGATTGGAGTTAAGGGATTAGCTTTTTTGTAAGCAAAGTAAATTAAGTAAATGTAAGTAAAGACTGTAAGGGCCGGTTCACACTTGGGCGACTCGTCAGGCGGCATTCAATGCAATAGAACTGTTCTAATAGGAGCGACGCAAGTCGCTCAGACTTAGAAAAAGGTTCTTGCACGACTTCGGGGGCGGCTTGGGGCGACCTGCATTGACTTCTATACAGAAGTTGTTTTGCTGGTCGCCTCTGAAGTCGTCCTCAGGATGACTTGCAGAGTCGCCCCCAAAGTCGTGCCGCGGGAGTGTGAACCGGCTCTTAGTGAAATAATTTATTTCAAGTTTTAATAGAAAACAACATCCTTTATTCCAAAAGCAAATAAATAATTATAGTAAAAAATCTCTGAATCTGCTTTGTTACCTACCTGTAATTCAGTGTTCATCAGCACTCAGGCTAGATAGGAAAGATCTCTTGTTGCTTTACACATTGGCAGCAATCAAACACTGTGAACAACCTTACGTCTGGGTTCACACTATACTACACGACAGCAGTACGACTTTCATCCTTATTTGCTCTGCGACATCAGTCCTACATTGGTCCTACATTAATCCTACATCCATCCGACTATCATGAACAGGATACTACTTTGATCCGACTTTGTGATAGTCTGACTTATTCTTTGACCAATCAAAACAATCCCAGAGTGAGATAAATTCCTTTTACTGCTCCTGTAATCACATGTCGGATGTCAAAAGTCAGATGGTAAGGACAAGGCTCCTACTTTGATCCAACTTCAATGATATTCAATGGGCTGAAGTAGGATCAACGTCAGACCAAAGTAGTACAGGGAGAATTTTCAAAGTCAGACCAACTTGTGTCGGACCAGTTAAGACGGCTCTCATAGTGTGCTTTTCACACGTCATGCGACATTAGCTCCCAATGTCAGAGCGTTTGTCGGACTAGTGTGAACCCGGCCTACAAGAGGAGACAGCACATGATCGATGAGCTGCAGCTGCATTAGTATCCAATCCAGCAGGCAGAACATCTGCCATTTTCCCCAATATAAAGCCATCAGAGGGACAAGCACCATTACCAAGGTTTCAGGGAAAACAGACTGTTGAACACTACAAAAGGAGAATGCTATATAAGAAAACAATATATACAGTATACAGGCTATGGTTTTTGCCTGAAGTTTTTGTTTAACCACTTAACGACCGCCTCCTGCACATATACGTCAGCAGAATGGCACGGCTGGGCACAAGCACGTACAGGTACGTGCAGTGCTAGTACCCAGCCGTGGGTCACGGGCGCGCGCCTGTGGCGTGTCCCCGTGACCTGGTCCGAAGCTCCAGGACCGCGGGACTCGCAGACCCGATCGCCGCAAGAGTGCAGCGATCGGTCCCTGGAGCTAAAGAACGGGGAGAGCCGTGTGTAAACACGGCTTCCCTGTTCTTCACTGTGGCGGCAGCATCGATCGTGTTATCCCTCTTATAGGGGGACACAATCGATGATATCACACTTACAGCCACACCCCCCTACAGTTGTAAACACACTTCAGGTCACACGTATGCCCATCAGCGCCCCCTGTGGTTAACTCCCAAACTGCAACTGTCATTTCCACAGTAAACAATGCATTTTAAATGCATTTGTTGCTGTGAAAATGGTCCCAAAAATGTGTCAAAATTGTCCGAAGTGTCCGCCATAATGTCGCAGTCACGAAAAAAATCGCTGATCGCCGCCATTAGTAGTAAAAAAAAAAATGTATAAAAATGCAATAAAACTATCCCCCTATTTTGTAAACGCTATAAATTTTGCGCAAGCCAACCGATAAACGCTTATTGCGATTTTTTTTTACCAAAAATAGGTAGAAGAATACGTATCGACCTAAACTGAGGGAAAAAAAAATGTTTTATATATATATTTGGGGGATATTTATTATAGCAAAAAGTAAAAAAATATTGCATTTTTTTCAAAATTGTCGCTCTATTTTTGTTTATAGTGCAAAAAATAAAAACCGCAGATGTGATCAAATACCACCAAAAGAAAGCTCTATTTGTGGGGAAAAAAGGACGCCAATTTTGTTTGGGAGGCACGTCACACGACCGCGCAATTGTCAGTTAAAGCGACGCAGTGCCGAATCGCAAAAAGGGGCAAGGTCCTTTAGCTGCATTTTGGTCCGGGTCTTAAGTGGTTAACAAAGTAAAAACTATACTGAATAGGAACAATACACAATCACAATGCAGTTGCTACTTTAAGGCGATTATACATCTTTATTATCTTATCCTGCAGTGGCATTTTTAATTGCATTTACATTATCACAACATTCTAAAATGTATAAAGAAGAGTGCACAGAAAAGGAGGGGAGGACCACAATCGAAGAATATCAATAGTGCACTTCTCGGCGCTAAGGACAAGGATTACTTTTATCAAAGGAATAGATATAGAAATTAAATAAATAAAATATAATATATATAAAATAAGTGAAATTCAATTGAATATTGGTCCCACTTAGAGCAATTCAGCAGTATATATATATCTCTCAGCAGCTGTTTAAAATAAATGAATAAATTCATCCATTCAAGGTATAAAACAAAGTATCACAAAACATAAGCCAAAAACAATATCCTGGTTAAAAATGATAAAACAGCGCATAAAAAGTCCAATATAGATCAAGATGTTGAAGGAAAGTCCATAGATCAGTTTTAAGGTGATTTGAAGGAAGTTTCATGGAATAATTGTACACCCTCCACCGGTTTCCAATCTCCACCAAACGTGAGGCACACTCCCCCACAGGGGTTCAAACTCACCAGAAACTCAAAGAAAACAGGCCTTAAGCATAAGATGTCCTGATCAGACCTCCAACATCATTCCAGAAGCAGCAAGGGTTAATGAGTCAAACTCCAATATGTGGATCATAGAAAAAAGCAAAAGGCACCAAAATAGTGTAATACTGCTTTAATACAACATTTGCTTCATATAACACCCCGCTTCCTATCTACGTACATGGAAAAGATTAAAAATGAACAATAAGTGTATAGAGTGTAATTCACCGCTCTCCTCCGCACTCAGGGGGTCACGATTGTGCCTCAATGCACGCTGTTCGAGACTCCTATCTCTGTGGCGATGATGCAGCGGTGGAACGCACTCCTAGTACTTCCTGGATACGCCGTCGTAGCCACGCCCTGACGCGTTTCGTCACATCCGACTTCAACAGAGGGCGTGGCTACTCGGCGTACATCACGTCCATATGAAGTCCTCCAACGGCGGCTATTGGATATCTCCTCCGCGCTCTCCCGATATCATTGGTGCATCGAGGAGCGGGTCACAATAGCGGATGTAAGCCGTGCCTAATCGCCGGGACAACCTCACCATACGTGAATACAAAAAATGAAGTAACTTGATACTGCACAAAATTACAAAAACATGGCGAATCTTGTAGATCTTTTGGCCGCAAGATTGTATACTGAACGGGGAATTCTATTTTGAAGCACACCTCCATTCGTATAACACAAGTGTCACTGCTTTCTCAGAGAAACTGTGTTTAACCCATAGACGGCCATTATGCAAAAGATCTCCGTGCCATTATAGCAAAGTGGGTTTAAAAAATACAGCCATCATAGATTTAACTGTGATTGACCTATCACATGTCAGAAATTCATACTATAAAGAGCTACAAGTATAAATTTGTACACTCATATATGAACCTCATCGAACCCTATGGTATAAACATATAAAAGGTTGAGGAACCGCTATACATTAAGAAAAAAATATATAAATAAAATAAATTAAATTAAATCGACTTGCCTATAAATCATTTAAGGCTGGAGAAAATTGTCAGAAATATATATATATAAAAGAAAAAATTATTTTTCATTCTAAAATTATATATATTAATATTAAAAATAGAAAATTAATAATAAACATATACATATATTTAAGATAAAGCATATATACCTCAAAAATTATCATTCTAAAAATAAAAAAGTAGAATAAAAAAATGGATATATATATACATGTATAAAGTATAAAGGAGAGAGTAGGAGGGCTATAATATGCCCATTTAATGGTCACTGATGAAACAGTTGATGTCTAGTTCAACGTTTAACCCTTTGGGTACCAGAGTATCAACAGAATATATCCATTCAGTTTCGAGCTTGGATAATTCTCTCACTCGGTTAGAACCCCTCCATGAAGGTTTAAGATGACGGACACCCCAAAATTTGAGGCCTGCTGGATTTTCATTGTGAAAGAGTTTGAAATGTAGGGAGACATTGTGGTCCTTGTACCCCAATTTAATATTAGCTATATGTTCCGCTATCCTCACTTTCAATTCTCTTTTTGTGCGGCCTATATACATGAGCTTGCAGGGACATTCTAAAATATAAACTACATATGAAGTGTTACACGTGATGAACTCTTTTATAGGGAAAATGATATTGTTGGTTGTGGATGTAATACTTTCAACACCTCTCATTGGTCTTTCAACCTCTCTGCAAGGAAGGCATTTGCGACATGCAAAGAATCCATCTTTGTCCCAAAATGTGGGGAGTTTTTTTGGGGGGTCCAAGATTTTTTTCACAACCTTATCCCCAAAATTCTGTGCTTTTGTGTAGATAAAGCTAGGTTTATTAGGGATAACAGTTCTTAGTATTTTATC
This sequence comes from Rana kukunoris, assembly GCA_029574335.1. Lineage (NCBI taxonomy): Eukaryota > Metazoa > Chordata > Amphibia > Anura > Ranidae > Rana > Rana kukunoris. Next base: position 162,443,801 of record CM056050.1, read on the forward strand.
TAGGAACAGTACGTGCCAATGTGATGAAAAGATTGTTTCGACTTCTTTATACTGGGAATGATAGCCTGAAAGAAAGCTCCATTCATGCATATTTCCATTGGTAGAGGGTAGTTTTGTTCTTAAACAATCAATTCTTGGTACCAATAGAAGATCTTCTATCGTTTTTGTTAGTTGTTTATCTTTATATCCTTTTTCCAGGAATTTATTCTTTAATATACATGACTGAGAAATGAAGTCATCATCCTTAGTGCAATTCCGTCTAACTCTTGAAAACTGTCCTTTTGGAATGTTCCGTAGCCACATGGGATGGTGGCCACTGATAGTGGGCAGATAGCTGTTAGAATCTGTGGGTTTAAAATAAACCTTAGTTCCCAATTTATCTCCATTACGGTAGATATTTAAATCTAAAAAGTGAATACTATCTCGATTAAATTCACTAGTCAGACTGATATTGCAATTATTGGCATTAAGTTCTTTTAAAAAATCTTCTAACGAAAAAATGGATCCTGCCCAAATAAAAAACAGGTCGTCGATATATCTCCTATATACAATCAGTTGATCTCTTTTAATACTAAAAATGGTCTTATCCTCCCATTCTGCCATGAAGAGGTTTGCTATACTTGGAGCAAACTTAGCTCCCATGGCAACGCCTGTTTTTTGCAAATAAAATTGTCCATCATACCAAAAGTAATTATGACCAAGGCAGAAGTCCAATGAGTTGCGTAAAAACACCTTTAGATTATGGGATAGATCATCTCTTTTCGATAATGCCCAATTCAGGGCCAGTAGAGCATCATCATGCTGGATTACAGTATATAAGGAAGATACATCAGCTGTGACTAAAAACACGTCATCACCTTTGCTTGACAGATCTATATTTTGCAGCAATATGAGTAAGTCTTTTGTATCTTTTAAATAGGCTTTAGTTTGGACTACACTTTTTTGTAGAAAGTGATCCAAAAATTGCCCTAAGCGTGAAGACAGAGATCCAATGCTATTCACGATTGGTCTGCCCGGAGGGAAGTTCAAGTCCTTGTGGATCTTAGGCAGAGTATAGATCGTTGGGATCCTACTACTGCTAGGTACCAAAAATTTATGCTCTTTAGTCGAGAGCGCTCGACTTCGGTACCCTGCTTCTACCAGGTATTTAAGCTGTTCCTCATATTGTAGAGTAGGATCTCTAGTCAATCTCTTATAGGTGGATCCATTCATTAGCATATCCATCATTTGTGTATGGTAGAAATTTTTTGATAATATGACTACGCCTCCTCCCTTATCAGCTGGTCTGATAATGATCTCATTTCGATCTTCCAGGGATTTTATACCTTCTTTAATGTGTCTTGGGTTCACGTTTCTCTTTGGTTTTATGTGTTCCAAATCCCGTAATACCAAACCTTTGAAAACCTCAAGTGGTTGGTTAGTACTCATCATGGGATTAAATAGAGATTTGTTCCGAAGACCACTATCTGTGGGTACAGCTGATATTCCTGTTGATGGATTGGAGTTCTTATTTAGAAAATATTTCTTCATGTTAAGCTTTCTTACGTACTTATGTACGTCTATAAAGATATTAAACTTATTTATTGGGCGGTTAAGGCCACATTTAAGACCTAGATTGAGAATGTTAGTCTCCTTAGTTGTTAGAATCATATTGCTTAGATTAAAAATACCCCCTACTCGTGTTCCTTCCTTCTTCTTTTTCTGTTGCTGGGTCCTTCTCCCTGCCCGGCATCCCCTCTTTCTTCTCTCCCTGCCCCTGATTGGGGTAATCTCTCTCGATCCCAGTAAGTGTTGTCGTTCCATTGGGGATCTCTGTGTCTTTGGTCGACATGAGGGTCCCTGTACTGTGATTTTTGTTGTTGTGGGTATGTGGGTGCTCTCCCCCTCTGGGAAGAGGACCCTCTGCCCCTCTTCTGCCAACCCCGGCCTTTCCCTAAAAAAGGACGGGGTGATTGATACCTGGGCGTATTATTCTCTTCCCATAACGGTTCATAGCTATTGTATACTGGTACATTATAATAGCCCCCTGGGGGTGCAGGACGTTGGTTGGTATTCATGTTACCTCCATTCCTTGATCTTCCCCTGTTGTGATTTGATTCGTGACGCCTAGGTGTTGAATGATTCACTGGGGCTTGTTGTGTACCTATTTCTCTTCTGATGTTTAAGAGAGGTTGACCATTTGGGATAATATTACTGACTGGTTGAGATCTAGAGTCAGTCGCCTCTTGGTGAGTATCCATGGCATTAGTGTCATTCTCTCTTGTGGTAGGTGTATTTGTCTGCTGCCACAAGTATATAGAATTCGTTCTAAAGTCCCCCACATCACGGTGGAATTTTTTAATTTTCTTTTTCTGGGTTTCTTTATCAATTTTCTCCAACCTTTTCTTAATACGTATGTTAAAATCAGTAACTTGTTGCGTTTCCTTAATAGGGTCTAGTAATAGCTGAGACTCCTTGATTTTACCTTCTAAAAGTAACATCTTTCTCTTCTTCCTTTTTAGGACTAGGTCCTGTAATTTAAACCCCACTCCATTAAAGAATTCCAACCATTCTTTCGCAGAGTCTGAGTCATCAAGACCGTCCTGGGGAACTACGTCCCATCTTAGACTTCTAATAATGATCCGCTCTTTTTGGTACTGTTCAAGGGTACATATATCCCACCAAGTTCTCACTTGTTTTTCCAGGGTGTTACCCAGAGCGGTCATAATTGAATTATAGTTAACCTGTGCAGTAGTTTGTTCATTTACAGTAAAAATAGTATCTATATCTAAATTCCTATTGCTCAGAAAAAGTAAGGCGTCCATGTCAGCCAGAGAAGAAAAACAGAATGTATAAAGAAGAGTGCACAGAAAAGGAGGGGAGGACCACAATCGAAGAATATCAATAGTGCACTTCTCGGCGCTAAGGACAAGGATTACTTTTATCAAAGGAATAGATATAGAAATTAAATAAATAAAATATAATATATATAAAATAAGTGAAATTCAATTGAATATTGGTCCCACTTAGAGCAATTCAGCAGTATATATATATCTCTCAGCAGCTGTTTAAAATAAATGAATAAATTCATCCATTCAAGGTATAAAACAAAGTATCACAAAACATAAGCCAAAAACAATATCCTGGTTAAAAATGATAAAACAGCGCATAAAAAGTCCAATATAGATCAAGATGTTGAAGGAAAGTCCATAGATCAGTTTTAAGGTGATTTGAAGGAAGTTTCATGGAATAATTGTACACCCTCCACCGGTTTCCAATCTCCACCAAACGTGAGGCACACTCCCCCACAGGGGTTCAAACTCACCAGAAACTCAAAGAAAACAGGCCTTAAGCATAAGATGTCCTGATCAGACCTCCAACATCATTCCAGAAGCAGCAAGGGTTAATGAGTCAAACTCCAATATGTGGATCATAGAAAAAAGCAAAAGGCACCAAAATAGTGTAATACTGCTTTAATACAACATTTGCTTCATATAACACCCCGCTTCCTATCTACGTACATGGAAAAGATTAAAAATGAACAATAAGTGTATAGAGTGTAATTCACCGCTCTCCTCCGCACTCAGGGGGTCACGATTGTGCCTCAATGCACGCTGTTCGAGACTCCTATCTCTGTGGCGATGATGCAGCGGTGGAACGCACTCCTAGTACTTCCTGGATACGCCGTCGTAGCCACGCCCTGACGCGTTTCGTCACATCCGACTTCAACAGAGGGCGTGGCTACTCGGCGTACATCACGTCCATATGAAGTCCTCCAACGGCGGCTATTGGATATCTCCTCCGCGCTCTCCCGATATCATTGGTGCATCGAGGAGCGGGTCACAATAGCGGATGTAAGCCGTGCCTAATCGCCGGGACAACCTCACCATACGTGAATACAAAAAATGAAGTAACTTGATACTGCACAAAATTACAAAAACATGGCGAATCTTGTAGATCTTTTGGCCGCAAGATTGTATACTGAACGGGGAATTCTATTTTGAAGCACACCTCCATTCGTATAACACAAGTGTCACTGCTTTCTCAGAGAAACTGTGTTTAACCCATAGACGGCCATTATGCAAAAGATCTCCGTGCCATTATAGCAAAGTGGGTTTAAAAAATACAGCCATCATAGATTTAACTGTGATTGACCTATCACATGTCAGAAATTCATACTATAAAGAGCTACAAGTATAAATTTGTACACTCATATATTATTAGGCACGGCTTACATCCGCTATTGTGACCCGCTCCTCGATGCACCAATGATATCGGGAGAGCGCGGAGGAGATATCCAATAGCCGCCGTTGGAGGACTTCATATGGACGTGATGTACGCCGAGTAGCCACGCCCTCTGTTGAAGTCGGATGTGACGAAACGCGTCAGGGCGTGGCTACGACGGCGTATCCAGGAAGTACTAGGAGTGCGTTCCACCGCTGCATCATCGCCACAGAGATAGGAGTCTCGAACAGCGTGCATTGAGGCACAATCGTGACCCCCTGAGTGCGGAGGAGAGCGGTGAATTACACTCTATACACTTATTGTTCATTTTTAATCTTTTCCATGTACGTAGATAGGAAGCGGGGTGTTATATGAAGCAAATGTTGTATTAAAGCAGTATTACACTATTTTGGTGCCTTTTGCTTTTTTCTATGATCCACATATTGGAGTTTGACTCATTAACCCTTGCTGCTTCTGGAATGATGTTGGAGGTCTGATCAGGACATCTTATGCTTAAGGCCTGTTTTCTTTGAGTTTCTGGTGAGTTTGAACCCCTGTGGGGGAGTGTGCCTCACGTTTGGTGGAGATTGGAAACCGGTGGAGGGTGTACAATTATTCCATGAAACTTCCTTCAAATCACCTTAAAACTGATCTATGGACTTTCCTTCAACATCTTGATCTATATTGGACTTTTTATGCGCTGTTTTATCATTTTTAACCAGGATATTGTTTTTGGCTTATGTTTTGTGATACTTTGTTTTATACCTTGAATGGATGAATTTATTCATTTATTTTAAACAGCTGCTGAGAGATATATATATACTGCTGAATTGCTCTAAGTGGGACCAATATTCAATTGAATTTCACTTATTTTATATATATTATATTTTATTTATTTAATTTCTATATCTATTCCTTTGATAAAAGTAATCCTTGTCCTTAGCGCCGAGAAGTGCACTATTGATATTCTTCGATTGTGGTCCTCCCCTCCTTTTCTGTGCACTCTTCTTTATACATTCTGTTTTTCTTCTCTGGCTGACATGGACGCCTTACTTTTTCTGAGCAATAGGAATTTAGATATAGATACTATTTTTACTGTAAATGAACAAACTACTGCACAGGTTAACTATAATTCAATTATGACCGCTCTGGGTAACACCCTGGAAAAACAAGTGAGAACTTGGTGGGATATATGTACCCTTGAACAGTACCAAAAAGAGCGGATCATTATTAGAAGTCTAAGATGGGACGTAGTTCCCCAGGACGGTCTTGATGACTCAGACTCTGCGAAAGAATGGTTGGAATTCTTTAATGGAGTGGGGTTTAAATTACAGGACCTAGTCCTAAAAAGGAAGAAGAGAAAGATGTTACTTTTAGAAGGTAAAATCAAGGAGTCTCAGCTATTACTAGACCCTATTAAGGAAACGCAACAAGTTACTGATTTTAACATACGTATTAAGAAAAGGTTGGAGAAAATTGATAAAGAAACCCAGAAAAAGAAAATTAAAAAATTCCACCGTGATGTGGGGGACTTTAGAACGAATTCTATATACTTGTGGCAGCAGACAAATACACCTACCACAAGAGAGAATGACACTAATGCCATGGATACTCACCAAGAGGCGACTGACTCTAGATCTCAACCAGTCAGTAATATTATCCCAAATGGTCAACCTCTCTTAAACATCAGAAGAGAAATAGGTACACAACAAGCCCCAGTGAATCATTCAACACCTAGGCGTCACGAATCAAATCACAACAGGGGAAGATCAAGGAATGGAGGTAACATGAATACCAACCAACGTCCTGCACCCCCAGGGGGCTATTATAATGTACCAGTATACAATAGCTATGAACCGTTATGGGAAGAGAATAATACGCCCAGGTATCAATCACCCCGTCCTTTTTTAGGGAAAGGCCGGGGTTGGCAGAAGAGGGGCAGAGGGTCCTCTTCCCAGAGGGGGAGAGCACCCACATACCCACAACAACAAAAATCACAGTACAGGGACCCTCATGTCGACCAAAGACACAGAGATCCCCAATGGAACGACAACACTTACTGGGATCGAGAGAGATTACCCCAATCAGGGGCAGGGAGAGAAGAAAGAGGGGATGCCGGGCAGGGAGAAGGACCCAGCAACAGAAAAAGAAGAAGGAAGGAACACGAGTAGGGGGTATTTTTAATCTAAGCAATATGATTCTAACAACTAAGGAGACTAACATTCTCAATCTAGGTCTTAAATGTGGCCTTAACCGCCCAATAAATAAGTTTAATATCTTTATAGACGTACATAAGTACGTAAGAAAGCTTAACATGAAGAAATATTTTCTAAATAAGAACTCCAATCCATCAACAGGAATATCAGCTGTACCCACAGATAGTGGTCTTCGGAACAAATCTCTATTTAATCCCATGATGAGTACTAACCAACCACTTGAGGTTTTCAAAGGTTTGGTATTACGGGATTTGGAACACATAAAACCAAAGAGAAACGTGAACCCAAGACACATTAAAGAAGGTATAAAATCCCTGGAAGATCGAAATGAGATCGTTATCAGACCAGCTGATAAGGGAGGAGGCGTAGTCATATTATCAAAAAATTTCTACCATACACAAATGATGGATATGCTAATGAATGGATCCACCTATAAGAGATTGACTAGAGATCCTACTCTACAATATGAGGAACAGCTTAAATACCTGGTAGAAGCAGGGTACCGAAGTCGAGCGCTCTCGACTAAAGAGCATAAATTTTTGGTACCTAGCAGTAGTAGGATCCCAACGATCTATACTCTGCCTAAGATCCACAAGGACTTGAACTTCCCTCCGGGCAGACCAATCGTGAATAGCATTGGATCTCTGTCTTCACGCTTAGGGCAATTTTTGGATCACTTTCTACAAAAAAGTGTAGTCCAAACTAAAGCCTATTTAAAAGATACAAAAGACTTACTCATATTGCTGCAAAATATAGATCTGTCAAGCAAAGGTGATGACGTGTTTTTAGTCACAGCTGATGTATCTTCCTTATATACTGTAATCCAGCATGATGATGCTCTACTGGCCCTGAATTGGGCATTATCGAAAAGAGATGATCTATCCCATAATCTAAAGGTGTTTTTACGCAACTCATTGGACTTCTGCCTTGGTCATAATTACTTTTGGTATGATGGACAATTTTATTTGCAAAAAACAGGCGTTGCCATGGGAGCTAAGTTTGCTCCAAGTATAGCAAACCTCTTCATGGCAGAATGGGAGGATAAGACCATTTTTAGTATTAAAAGAGATCAACTGATTGTATATAGGAGATATATCGACGACCTGTTTTTTATTTGGGCAGGATCCATTTTTTCGTTAGAAGATTTTTTAAAAGAACTTAATGCCAATAATTGCAATATCAGTCTGACTAGTGAATTTAATCGAGATAGTATTCACTTTTTAGATTTAAATATCTACCGTAATGGAGATAAATTGGGAACTAAGGTTTATTTTAAACCCACAGATTCTAACAGCTATCTGCCCACTATCAGTGGCCACCATCCCATGTGGCTACGGAACATTCCAAAAGGACAGTTTTCAAGAGTTAGACGGAATTGCACTAAGGATGATGACTTCATTTCTCAGTCATGTATATTAAAGAATAAATTCCTGGAAAAAGGATATAAAGATAAACAACTAACAAAAACGATAGAAGATCTTCTATTGGTACCAAGAATTGATTGTTTAAGAACAAAACTACCCTCTACCAATGGAAATATGCATGAATGGAGCTTTCTTTCAGGCTATCATTCCCAGTATAAAGAAGTCGAAACAATCTTTTCATCACATTGGCACGTACTGTTCCTAGATAAAATACTAAGAACTGTTATCCCTAATAAACCTAGCTTTATCTACACAAAAGCACAGAATTTTGGGGATAAGGTTGTGAAAAAAATCTTGGACCCCCCAAAAAAACTCCCCACATTTTGGGACAAAGATGGATTCTTTGCATGTCGCAAATGCCTTCCTTGCAGAGAGGTTGAAAGACCAATGAGAGGTGTTGAAAGTATTACATCCACAACCAACAATATCATTTTCCCTATAAAAGAGTTCATCACGTGTAACACTTCATATGTAGTTTATATTTTAGAATGTCCCTGCAAGCTCATGTATATAGGCCGCACAAAAAGAGAATTGAAAGTGAGGATAGCGGAACATATAGCTAATATTAAATTGGGGTACAAGGACCACAATGTCTCCCTACATTTCAAACTCTTTCACAATGAAAATCCAGCAGGCCTCAAATTTTGGGGTGTCCGTCATCTTAAACCTTCATGGAGGGGTTCTAACCGAGTGAGAGAATTATCCAAGCTCGAAACTGAATGGATATATTCTGTTGATACTCTGGTACCCAAAGGGTTAAACGTTGAACTAGACATCAACTGTTTCATCAGTGACCATTAAATGGGCATATTATAGCCCTCCTACTCTCTCCTTTATACTTTATACATGTATATATATATCCATTTTTTTATTCTACTTTTTTATTTTTAGAATGATAATTTTTGAGGTATATATGCTTTATCTTAAATATATGTATATGTTTATTATTAATTTTCTATTTTTAATATTAATATATATAATTTTAGAATGAAAAATAATTTTTTCTTTTATATATATATATTTCTGACAATTTTCTCCAGCCTTAAATGATTTATAGGCAAGTCGATTTAATTTAATTTATTTTATTTATATATTTTTTTCTTAATGTATAGCGGTTCCTCAACCTTTTATATGTTTATACCATAGGGTTCGATGAGGTTCATATATGAGTGTACAAATTTATACTTGTAGCTCTTTATAGTATGAATTTCTGACATGTGATAGGTCAATCACAGTTAAATCTATGATGGCTGTATTTTTTAAACCCACTTTGCTATAATGGCACGGAGATCTTTTGCATAATGGCCGTCTATGGGTTAAACACAGTTTCTCTGAGAAAGCAGTGACACTTGTGTTATACGAATGGAGGTGTGCTTCAAAATAGAATTCCCCGTTCAGTATACAATCTTGCGGCCAAAAGATCTACAAGATTCGCCATGTTTTTGTAATTTTGTGCAGTATCAAGTTACTTCATTTTTTGTATTCACGTATGGTGAGGTTGTCCCGGCGATTAGGCACGGCTTACATCCGCTATTGTGACCCGCTCCTCGATGCACCAATGATATCGGGAGAGCGCGGAGGAGATATCCAATAGCCGCCGTTGGAGGACTTCATATGGACGTGATGTACGCCGAGTAGCCACGCCCTCTGTTGAAGTCGGATGTGACGAAACGCGTCAGGGCGTGGCTACGACGGCGTATCCAGGAAGTACTAGGAGTGCGTTCCACCGCTGCATCATCGCCACAGAGATAGGAGTCTCGAACAGCTTGCATTGAGGCACAATCGTGACCCCCTGAGTGCGGAGGAGAGCGGTGAATTACACTCTATACACTTATTGTTCATTTTTAATCTTTTCCATGTACGTAGATAGGAAGCGGGGTGTTATATGAAGCAAATGTTGTATTAAAGCAGTATTACACTATTTTGGTGCCTTTTGCTTTTTTCTATGATCCACATATTGGAGTTTGACTCATTAACCCTTGCTGCTTCTGGAATGATGTTGGAGGTCTGATCAGGACATCTTATGCTTAAGGCCTGTTTTCTTTGAGTTTCTGGTGAGTTTGAACCCCTGTGGGGGAGTGTGCCTCACGTTTGGTGGAGATTGGAAACCGGTGGAGGGTGTACAATTATTCCATGAAACTTCCTTCAAATCACCTTAAAACTGATCTATGGACTTTCCTTCAACATCTTGATCTATATTGGACTTTTTATGCGCTGTTTTATCATTTTTAACCAGGATATTGTTTTTGGCTTATGTTTTGTGATACTTTGTTTTAAACATTCTAAAATGGCTGCTATTATTGTTATTTTAATTAAATAGGCAATTTTAGGTGGGATTTTACTGTGTAATATAAATGGCATTTTCAGTTGAAGATATGTTTGGCTAGAACATGCAGTTTTTAGCTTTTCAAGTTGTCTTCATACACAACGTCCAGAAGATTTTCTTTTTGGAGTCCTGAACACAAGTATGTTCACTGTATTCACACGCTCTGCCAATTGATAACAATTACCTATATTAATGTGTACATATATCTGTATTTTATGGGTGGTTATCACTTTAAAATAGGTAATATCTGTGTAATGTACTTATAGATCAGGGGTGTCAAAGTCAATTTCATTGTGGGCCGAATCAATATTTTGGTTCTCCTCAAAGGGCCTTTTGTGTCTGTAAGACTATTTAAATGTATGCAAGGCTTTTTTTCTCAGTGAATAGGTGCAGGAACTCAACCAACCTCGATTAAAATCCAAAGTACAAACATGCATGCTCGGAACCAATGCTAACCATAAGACTACATTACCAGAAGTTGCCCAAAGTGTGGTGCGAAAGAGCAGAAAAAACACATGGTTTCGTTTGTATGTTGGCTGAAAAAGTTCTGCCGTCTGTATGCAGAACAAGTTCCATGGCCAACGCCCTTCGCACAAAATTCCACGGATTTGTCCGATGGAATTTCGATCCTGTGTTGCCAAAATCAGCATTAAACTTTTACAGGCCAGAACTTGCAGACTCTGGGGAATGCTGATAGGAAATGTTATTTTCCGTATATGTCTTATTTCTGTGTTGTTTTTGCATGCACATGCAAGCTTTTCTGTGATGGTGTGAACCACTCTGCCACTGCATTAATACATTGACACCTTTGGAGTTATAAAAAGCTAAAATAATAAGGCTGATTTAAGATTTGAGAATGTTCACACAATAAATTGTGTGAAGATTCACTTAAATTATCCAATCATGTGATAAGAAAATCAGTTTACTTACTGTGTCTGTACACGATTGCATAGTGGAAGTCAATGCTCTCACCATTCAATATGTGAAAATTCTCATCTCCTTTACTAAATATGCCTTTTTTACCCCTGCTAACGGCCGAAAAAGGGTTAATACCGCTGGCAATGCGCCTCTGCAGAGGCGCATTGCTGGCGGTATAGCCGCGGTTTCCCGTTGCTTTTAATGTGAAGGAGCGGTGGAGGAGCGGTAAACACACAGCTACCTTCACCGCTCCAAAGATGCGGCAAGCAGAACTTTTGGAGTGGTCCTGCTTGCGCACCACTCCAGTGTACATCCTCGGGCTATCACACTAGAGAAACAGCAGCCGCTGTTTCCCGGCGGTTTGCAGGCGCTATTTTTAAGGGAATAGGGCCTGCAAACCGCCCCAGTGTGAAAGGGGTCTTATACTAGGATGATCTCCGGCGTGTTCGCAAAAGCCCACGTGCAGAGCCCGCCAGGGTGTCGACACTGCGCTGCGCTAATCACAGACATTTCCCGATCTCTGCAGCCGATCTCTGCACAATATTCCAGTAAGATGTAAATTAATTCTGCATTAGCATGCCTTTTTTAAGCAGGCATTAGAATTAGCATCATTTTGTACTTGACTGTGTATTGTCTTGCAGCTTTCATGGAAAGTGTCAAGGTTTTGCAGGCTTTGTGTGAATGATGTTATTCTGTGATATAATTACATCAATGCATTCAAATATAGTCTTGTCTAAAACAAAAAGAAGTGTATGTAAATGTCACACAGGGACTCTGCAACGTTTATAAATCAGTAGTTGTCACGCTTTAGCATGAAACAAAAGTGTATGGTTATAAATGGCACCACTTTTTCCATTACATTATAAAGCCCAACCTACCATAAAAGTTAAATAAGTAACCCCAATATTATTAAGTACAGCAGAGAATAATGAGGCTTAGGACTTTCAGAAATAGCTCTCTGCTAAAGTGAAAATGTTTTATGCATAAGCATGTCGGCTATTATTAGAACATATAAGACGTTCACTGAAATCCATATTTAAAAGAAAATGTGACAGGAGTAGTTTTTTTCTTTTATCGGATTTATTCTAGCAATCTATTGCATCAACACAGATATAAATGTAACCCAGGTTTTTGGTACGTTTAACAACATTCACTAATTGTCTACCAAATGATTTAATTGTTTAATTATCACAGCGTTCATTTACTACAAAGAAAATAATTAAATTTACAGGAGGAAGACCGAAAGAACTGGAAGGAAATATATTAATGGGTATTACGAGGCAAACCCTTTTTATCTGGATAGTGGGGAAGGGTTATACCTTCTGTCAAGTTTTTACCCCTCTATTTGCACTGGTGTTTTTTTCAACTGAGACCAAAAGTGAGGAGAAATACAACATTTTATACCTAGAACAAGGATTGAGGGAAAATCTACTAATGGGAACACCGTTTCTGGTGCCAAATGCCTAAGATGCAAGTTCCTCTCCTTTTGACATCCGCAAGGTGGCTCAGTTATCCTGACTGGGTGTCATATGATGTCCAGCAGGATAAGCCGCTTGTGTGTGCCCGCTGGGACTTGGTGGTTCTGTGTCGCTCCAAAACACTGCATCTCTGATTGTGTAAAGAGCCTTTGACATAGACTCTTAACCACGTGATCAGCTGTGACCAATCACAGCTGATCACAGCAGTAACAAGGAAGTACTGGTAATCGGGTTTCCACAGTTCAAGCTGAAAAGATGCGAACAGAGGAGAGCCGATCAACGCTATTCTGACATGGGAGGGGGGGTCAGCGCATTGATTATCAGCCCCTATCAGAAATGCCCACCACAGATGCTAATAAGTGGCCATCAAAATGCAATCAGTGCCCATCAGTAAGGCCTGTCAGTGCCCATCACAGATGCCAATCAGTGCCCACCAGTAACGACTGTCGGTGCCTCCTCATCAGTGCTACCTATCAGTGCCATCTGTTAGTGCCCATCAGTGCCGCCTATCAGTGCCCATCATTGCCGCCTATCAGTACCACCTATTAGTGGCCATTATTGCCACCTGTCAGTGCTAGAGAATATTTTGTACATACAGTATCTCACAAAAGTGAGTACACCCCTCACATTTTTGTAAATATTTTATTATATCTTTTCATGTGACAACAATGAAAAAAATTACAATTTAAAGTAGTGAGTGTATAGTGGTGTAAATTTGCTGTCCCCTTAAATTAACTCAACACACAACCATTAATGTCTAAACTGCTGCCAACAAAAGTGAGTACACCCCTAAGTGACCATGTCCAAATTGGGTCCAAATTGTCAATATTTTGTGTGGCCACCATTATTTTCCAGCACTGCCTTAACCCTCTTGGACATGACATTCACCGGAGCTTCACAGGTTGCCACTGGAGTCCTCTTTCACTCCTCCATGACAACATCATAGAGCTGATGGATGTTAGAGACCTTGCGCTCCTCCACCTTCTATTTGAGGATGCCCCACAGTTGCTCAATAGGGTTTAGGTCTGGAGATGCTTGGCCAGTTCATTGCCTTTACCATCTGCTTCTTTAGGAAGGCAGTGGTCATCTTGGAGGTGTGTTTGGGGTCGTTATGTTGGAACACTGCCATGCAGCCCAGTCTCCAATGTGAGGAGATCATTCTCTGCTTCAGTATGTCACAGTACATGTTGGCATTCATAGTTACTGCAATGAACTATAGATCCCCAGTGAGTGCCGGTGATCTGCCTAGATGGTTCCAGCTAACGAGCTGGTTCCATGAATGACTGCGCAGGCGCAATCTCGTCTGTCGGTCTGGTTCCAGCTAATGAGCTGGTTCTGTCACAGGCACAGTCCTTCCCGATGGAAACCTCCGAACCTCGGCCAACATCCAGGGTGATGTGGAAAGTGAGGAAAGTGGCCAGTCGGCCTCACGTCCTCGCTTGGCTCGGGCGGCTCGCTCGGCCTCCTGGCTCTTTTTTTAACATCCTCCAATCCACGGGGATGTTAAAGAATGAGCCTGGATGCTGCCCGAGGTTCGGAGATTTCCGTCGGGAAGGATTGCGCCCTCGCAGTCCTTGAAGGAACCTACTCGTTAAGGGAACAAACCTGACAAGTCACCGGCAGCACTTATGCAGCCCCAGCTAATGACACTCCCACCACCATGCTTGACTGCAGGCAAGACACACTTGTCTTTGTACTCCTCACCTGGTTGCCGCCACACACGCTTGACACTATCTCAACCAAATAAGTATATCTTGGTCTCATCAGATCACAGGACATGGTTCCAGTAATCCATGTCCTTAGTCTGCTTGTCTACAGCAAACTGTTTGCAGGATTTTTATGTGCATCATCTTTAGAAGAGGCTTCCTAATGGAATGACAGCCATGCAGACCAATTTGATGCAGTGTGCACTGACAGGCTGACCCCCCCACCCGTTCAAACTCTGCAGCAATGCTGGCAGCACTCATATGTCTATTTCCCAAAGACAACCTCTGAATGTGACGCTGAGCATGTGCACTCAACTTTGGTCGACCATGGTGAGGCCTGTTCTGTGTGGAACCTGTCCTGTTAAACCTCTGTATGGTCTTTGCCACCGTGTTGCAGCTCAGTTTCAGGGTCTTGGCAATCTTCTTATAGCCTAGGCCATCTTCATGTAGAGCAACAATTATTTTTTTCAGATCCTCAGAGTTCCTTGCCATGAGGTGCCATGTTGAACTTCCGGTTACCAGTATGAGAGAGAGAGCGATAACACCAAATGTAAGACACCTGCTCCTCATTTACACCTGAGACCTTTAACACTAACGAGTCACATGACACCGGGGAGGGAATATGGCTAATTGGGCCCAATTTGGAAATTTTTGCTGCCAACGGTATAGATATTAATGGCCGTGTGTTGAGTTATTTTGAGGGGACAGTAAATGTGCACTGTTTTACAAGCTGTACACTCACTACTTTACATTGTAGCAAAGTGTAATTTCTTCAGTGTTGTCACATAAAACGATATATTAAAATATTTACAAAAATGTGAGGGGAGTACTCGCTTGTGTGAGATACTGTATATGGAGGAGAAAGATTGGTAATACCCTAGTTAATTTTTTTTAACGCTTATTGAAGGTTTTAGGATTTATCATAATGCTGATCCTATATCCTACTTCATGTACTGATTAAGACTAGCCCATTTGTTCTAGCTGAAACTCACGTGTGTAATTTTTTTCTTCTCCTTTGCATATGACTGCTGTAACTAAAAGGTTACTTTGCTTAAGAGTTTAGCATCACAGTGATGATCTGAAATGCTAAATGATTATTGAACCTGTCACACTTCCACAATCTCTCTTTGCTTCATTGCCATGGTAACAGGTAACCCATATAAAGGCATGTATAACTAGAGTGGGACCTAAAGTTAAGAAAAGTGTGCAATTCATACAGAGCATATATTAATCACAAAAGATAAGGCCACTCCTAAGACCTTGGCAGTCTTCAACTCCAGCTCCCAGGTGCTCACTCCTCTGGGGTCCATTTTTCCTACACAGAATTTAGCAGGATTCTGAAGCTGTGCACCACTTCCAAAGAATAAAATCAACTTTATTGTTCAACAAAATCACCGACATTTCACCCTGGATTCTCCATCTAACTTGTTTCACCCTCTATTGGGGCTTAATTGTAGAGAACTATGATTAAGTTCTAGTTAGGGGCAAAACATGTTAAAGGGAGGATCGTTGGTAAAGTGTCTATGCTTGTGCTAAACAATAAAGTTGACTTTACCCTTTGAAATAGTGTGAAGCTCTGGAATTTTCCTGAATCATTCTAAGCATACAGTGTATGTTAGAAATACATAGACAGAGGTTGCCTTTAGTGACAGCATGCCGAAAATAATAATCAGTAGTCGGAGTTCTTTAAAGTCAAGCTTTGCACCACCCCCTTCTGCCCTTGAAACCTCTTCATTGGTCAGTGAAGCCACCGCTCACAAATCATCGGACCGACAGTAGGCAGGAAAAAAAAGAAAAAGTAAAAATTTTAATAAATTCACCTCTTGTATTATATTACTGGATCATGTGATGACCCCTATTTTTTTTACAATCTAACCACAACACATATGGTATTTTTATGGTGCTGCAACTACAAATTTTCTTAAAGAGGAAGTAAACTTCCTCTGCTGACCTTTACCTATAGGTATGCCTTTTAAGATATATTACATTACATGCAGTCAGTGAAGCTCTAAAAAAACGGCCACCAGGGCTGTTTCTTAAAAGCCCTGTGCCGTGAATGGCAGCTCCCACTTGCATGTGCAGGAGTGATGTCATTGTGGCTCCGGGCCAATCACAGAGCCAGAGCCTGTGAACTCGGAAGCAAGATGGGTTAAAATGGAAGTGGCTGCAGCGCTGACATTGCAGAGCTGGAACAGCTTAGTTTTAAGGTAAGATTCTCATAATGCATACTAGCACATTATGACTTTACCTTGCAGTAATAAAAAAAAAAAAGAAAAAAGTCCAGCGGTATTAAAATGCATTCTTTTATTTCACATATGTTAAAATCAAGTTAAAAATGATTTACAACTTTAAGTTCCATATACAGCAAAACATCTACGGCTGATTGTCCTTTCAATAAAAGCTGTTGTTTCCTCTACATCAGGGGTGGGCAACCTCGGCCCTCCAGCTGTGATGAAACTACAAATCCCATCATGCCTCTGCTTTTAGGAGTCATGTCTGTGATTGTCAGGGTCCTGCAATGTCTCATGGGACTTGTAGTTTCACCACAGCTGGAGGGCCGAAGTTGCCCACCCCTGCTCTACATGTTTCACTCACAAATGCTTCTTCAGGAGAGGTGTCACCAGAATTTAAGAAGCTGTATTAAATTAATACAATAAACACAGTTTTTTCATAAACAAAGTATTGTCACCAATACATGCTTGTCCATATCCTTATCTATCAGGAGGATTTACTCCTAATTAATGTTATTTCTAGTAGCAATTTTGTCCCTAGATCCCAAAAGAGGCAATATAGTCCCAGCTATAAAAATAATATATATTCTTAGAAGTCAATATCCCTACTGAGATTTCATATATCTGCATATTCCAACACACATATATGTTTTCCCCCCCCAAATAAAGTTTTGAGGCCATTAAAGTATTACTTATGATGCTGCATATTAGTTCAGACTCAGAAAAAATTGCCAAATTTGCTTTACATGCAATGCTCAATGGGTGGTTTGTAGGGTGGATTTTATTTAAATAATGATTTAACTCACTAGTAAAAAGGATCGATTTGAATCAACTCAATTTAAATAATAATCATAAAAAAAATCTAACAGGAGCTCCTCCCCTGAGCCGCTGTTGACTCACCAACAGTCCCATTGCCTTTAATGGGAAGGCTGGTGATGCGGTAGTAATAGAACAAGGTGAGGGACGTGGCGGCAGCAGGTGAGTGGATGCCGGCTAACAGGCTCTGCCATGATGAATCTGAAATGACGAGTGCTCTTTAAATGTAAGGACTTATTCTTGCTGGTAGAATCTTTAATATTTTCAAAATGAAGATTTCCTATTTAGAATAATAAGTTGTCAGGTTAGTAAAACGGCGATATCAGAACCAATTCAATCATACAGTTTTTAGCGTACATAGATAAATGAATATTCCTGAACTTTGTTTTATCTCATTGTTACTGTGAAATTGTGTGAATGCATCAATGCAGTGCATGTTATCCCAGCTTGCAGAGCTTGGATTCATTGAATGAGTTAACCAAACATTTAAATATTGCAGAATTCACAGCCTAGTTCTACATAACTAAGCTCCATTTCATGCTGAATGAACTAAATTATTAATGTATCTCAAATTGAAAACTATATTTTTACTCCAAAAGCATTTTATTAAAACAAATTTGATCCAAAATCCCAAAAATCTGATTTAAATAAAATTGTGATTTTTTTTTTTTAATCATAATTTTTTTTTATCCACCCTGGTGGTTTGCCTTGCACTAGGACAGCATTGAATAATAAAAAAAAAACATAAGGAGTTCCATTAATGTACTGCATCAAAACGCAAGGATAAATTTGCCATTTACAACCTCCCCTCTGTCTCTCACAATCTGTTACATGTACGCAGTTCTATTGGTGTCTCCATGGCTCCAACAAAAGGGCCAGCGGCGTATACAAGTACACGATATCTTTGTGAGCAAAGTGCAGTAACCAATTGCAATTAAAGCAAATGTATCTTTCACTAATCAGACTTCAGTTCATCGATAGTTGCTCAGGATACCAGCAGTTTGTGCATTATTCTTGCTCTTTGTAATTCTCTATTGAATATGCCTGCAAGTGTTTTGTAAAGCAGCAGGCTTAGAGGTTGTCTAAATATCTTTGTTTTATTAACTATTGTTTAATGTTCAGTGCTGTGTATACTTTATAATCCTTTAACTTCTCCAAGGTTAATGCATATTTTCATTTTATAGTAACATGTTCTATTTCTGTTATTTTTCAGCTTAAGAATGCCAAAGAGGTTGCAGATTCCAATAGCCATGACTACCTCTGTAAAGTAAGTATGACAACATGAAGCCAAACACATTGAGAGCAGTCAGCACCTGGCAGCATTGTTTTCCACAACTGTAATACTTCTCACTCATCGACATTTTAATTCTTCATGAAGTCCCTATGACACTGTAATTGTATGCATTGTTTGCTGTTTGCAAGGACTGCTCATCATACACACTGAGCCGACACTGTTTATGAAACACAAGGAAATAAATCAACCATTGCATTGTGATTTGTCACAGAAAAAAGATGAACTGTGTCTGCATAAAAGCCGGGATAAACTCAGTACAAAAATATCCATTATACTGAAAAGCAATTATTAGTTTTCTATTCATTTCCGAGTTTCCCGTTTATTAATTACATGGTTATAAGTAGCATTAATCAGTGGAGGATTTGAGAAACAACACATAGAGGAATACTGTGTTCTGGAAGCTTAACTCATATTTGAGCTATAATATATTTGGTTACATTTAATTGCCTTGTTGGTCTTAGGATCAGGTTTAGGCAATATGCTTATAGGTGGATCCAGATGGTTCTGACTGTATAACATGGGACAGGTCTGTCATAATTTAATGGCAACTGTTTGTATCCTCGGTCATATGCCATTGCTACATCTATAAGTTAACCCCACCACTTAACAACTGGGCCATAGCCGAATGACTGCTACAGCGTGGTCGGATAATTCATGGAGGGCTTACAATAAGGTCCTCCCAGAATCACGCTCCCACATGCCCCCTGGGGCGCGCACACGGGAGCATCTGTGCTTGATGGGGTTCTCGGGACCTGGCGGATCATGGATCAGGGTAAAAGGCCAATCCCAGCGGGCCTTTACCAAGTGATCGCTCCATCCAGTGATTACCGATCACTGTCCACAAACCGATGTCATGTCCGGTTCTCTCTCTGATCACATCGATCATGTAAGTAGAGGAGGGAGAAACTGCATTTTTTTTAATGTTGCAAATGCCCAGGAGTGCCCCAGCAGTGCACATCTATGACCCATCAGTACCACATCTGTACCCCCATTAGTGCTCTACAGTGCACATCTGTGCCCCATCAGTGCACATCTCTGTCATATCAGTGCAAATCTGTGTCACAGCAGTGCCCCATCAGTGCACATATGTGCCCCAGCAGTGCCATATCTGTGCCCAGCAGTGCTTTACAGTGCCCTAGCAGTACCACACTGGTGCCCCATCAATGCTCTATCAGTGCACATATGTCCCCCATGAGTGCACATGTTTACCCAATCAGTGCCCATCAGTAAGTGCTCATCAGTGCCACCCTATCAGTGGATCTTCATCAGCGCCTGTCAGTGCCGTAAAAAAGCATAGAAAAATGCATTTGCATTTTCTTACCACACTTTCCAAAAACTTGTGGAAATAAATTACATGTTCAAAAGACTCATTATGCCTCATAGAATATACGTTGGGTGTTTTTTTCTTCCAAAATGGGGTCATTTTGTGGAAATTTCTAATGTCCTGGTGCTCCTGGGCCTTCAAAAGTGTGATAGGTTGTCAGGAAATGATATGTGTAATTTATGTCCCTAGAACACCTGACGGTGCTCCCTGCAAGTTAGGCCTCTGTATGTGTAAAAGTCTGACACATGCGATATCGCCATACTCGGGAGGAGTAGCAAAATGTGCCATGTGAGAGAAATAACCTGTTAATGTGAAAATTTGGTGAAAAAATAAAAAAATCGTCATTTTGCAAAGAATGGTGTGAAAAAAAAATTAACGTGATCGTATACAAAGTGAAAGTGTTTTGGTTTGACCTCGTAATATATGGTTTTGGTAAATCTAAAGGAAAGTTGTACAAGAAAATTGTATAATGTATGGCCAGCCTAAGAGCCCCTTCACACAGGGGCAACACGACTTCCAGCGCGACTTTAGGAGGCAACTTGGACACGACTTGAGTATGAATCACAGCGACTTAGGGCGACTTCAGCGCAACTTTGGGTGACTTAAAACGCGACTTGAAGTCGCCTCCAGGAGTAGGAACTTCACGCCAAATTTTAAATAAAAAAAACGGCATGGGTTCCGCCTCCAAAAGCATGCCAGGCCCTTAGGTCTGGTATGGATTTCAAGGGGAACCCCCTACGCCAAAAACGGCATTGGGGTCCCCCCTAAATCTATACCAGACACTTATCTGAGCGCGCAACCTGGTCGGTCAGGAAAGGGGGTGGGGACAAGCGAGAGCCCCCCTCCTGAACCGTACCAGGCCGCATTCCCTCAACATGGGGGGGTAGGTGCTTTGGGGCAGGGGGGTGCCCTGCGGCCCCCGACCTCAAAGCACCTTGTCCCCATGTTGCCCCAGCACCTTGTCCCCATGTTGCCCCCAGATCCCGGCCCTCCACCATATGTGAATGAGTATAGGGTACATCGTACCCCTACCCATTCACCTGGGGAGGGGGGGTGTCAAGAAGAAAATACACTAGACAGGTTTTTAAAGTAATTTATTAGTCAGCTCCAGGGGTCTTCTGACTTTGGGGGTCTTCTTATGACTTCGGGGGTCTTCTTACGACTTTGGGGGTCTTCTTCCAACTTCACTCTCTTCTCCAGCTCCTTGGTTCTTTCTGCCTTCTGCCAGGCACCGCTATCTTCTTCCAGCTCTTTTACTAGCAGCGGGCCGGTCTTCTGCATCGTCTTCTTCCCTCTTCTCTTCTTCGATGTTGATTCAACGCTTGCTCCCACTGTAATGCTGGGTGCGCTGTGTGCAACAATTTATATAGGCCTCTTATGACGTCACAGCCCCATCATGCTCTGGGTGGTGACGACATAAATGGCGGGGTCACCAGGTAATATCACCCGGTGACCACGCCCCATGCCTATATAAATCGTTGCAACCCGACATGACAAATTACATGGAAGTGAATATAAGCTGTCTTAATGCACACTACTGAAGCCGCTTCGACTTAAGAAAAGGTTCTTGTACTACTTCAAGGCGACTTGTACCCATTGATTTTAATAGAAGTCGCCTCCAAGTCGGATCCCCTGTCTTAACTGAAGCAACTTTCCAGGAAGTTAAAATAGTTGCTGAGGCAAACCCCTCCCTCCCACAGAGCAGATTATTATGTGATTGGCCACTGGCAAAGTCACCTTTCCTGGAGGCTTCTTGAAGTTGTGTTGTAAGCCGCTCCAAGTATCGCTGAAGTCGCGCTCAAGTCGTCTCCAAGTTGCCTTGTAAAGTCGCGCTGGAAGTCGTGTTGCCCCAGTGTGAACCGGCACGTAGTGTCATCCAGCCGGTTTACAAAATGATCAATTATGAATGATGCGTCCCACCAAATGTGCAAAGAACGTTATTTCCACCCAGAAGCCTGGACTAATAGCTGCCTTAGCCTATCAGTGAGCCACTAAGAAGGCTGAGTCAGCTTCTCCTGCCCCCCTCCACAGCCCAGTGCTCCAGTGAGCACTGGAGGGGCAAAGGAGAGAGATAGTGACTGACAGTCACCAGCTCTCTGCAGGCTGAGGACTAAGATCTGAGCGATCAGTGGTGTTTGATCACTCAGTTCTCAGTCTTAGGCCTCGTACACACGATCAGACATATCCGATGAAAACGGTCCGCGGACCATTTCCATCGGATATGTCCGATCGGGAGTTTGATCCGATGGCGTGTACACACCATCGGATCAAATTCCCCGCCGCCGGACGGCGCGGTGACGCTGCGGTGACGTTGACGCCGCCACGTCACCGCCACGTCACCGCACCAGGAAGTTAAACACTTCCGCGCATGCGCCGAATCCATTCGGCGGCGGCGCGGCGGCGGCGGTGGGGCACGACATGTCTGCTGGTAAGTGTACTAACCAGCAGACATGTCAGGCGGACAGATTCCACCGGATGGATTTCAAAGCATGCTTAGAAATCTGTCCGCTAGCCCATACACACGAGCGGAGATGTCAGCTGAAACGGTCCATCGGACCGTTTTCAGCGGACATATCCCCTCGTGTGTACGAGGCCTTAGAGGTAGCAGGAGACAGCTGGGATTGGTGCTGCAGCCATCTAGGAGAGTATGATAAAAAAAAATTTAGATTCCCATACTTCTCTTTAAATATACTGCTGATAACTTGGGGGTTATTTTACGGAAGGCAAATGTACTTTGCACTACAAGTGCGAAGTGCACTTTGAAGTGTAGTCGCTGTAAATCTGAGGGGAAGATGTGAAATGAGGGGAAGCTCTGCTGATTTTACCATCCAATCATGTGCAAGCAAAAATGCTGTCTTTTACTTTCCTTGCATTTCCCCTCAGATCTACAGTGCAATATCAAGTGGATTTGCCTTTCGTAAATTGTGTTTAAACTCCATTGTGTTTAAACCACTAAACTATAACCTATGTTGTCATTTGCGGTAAAAACTACAGGCATACCGCTCAAAAAATGACATGTCTAAAACAGTGCTGTATTCTGGCCGGGCGCCCTCCTCCCGTCTCCCGCATGCAGGGCCACTATCAGAGTACTGATAAGAAGTGCTACAGTTTGCGCCGGGTGCGGAAGGGCCCAGGAAGCAGTTTAACTAGGAGCCGTCCCCCATCACCCCCAACATGCCGCGAATTTGCTGTGGCCAATCATGGGGAGGGAAACAGCGTGCAGAAAGCCGAGTGGCGGCGCAGCAAATCCAATTAGAGCCGCTCTCTCTCTTTTCTCCCTTCGGCTTACAGAAAGGGGAGGGGGCGGTGGGGGAGATACAGACAGCCCTCAGCTCTCCTCTCCCTGTCACAGCGCCGCTGCTGAATTCTCTGGGAAATAGAGCAGCGGTGCTGTGACAGGGAGAGGAGAGCTGCGGGCTGTCTGTATCTCCCCCGCTGCCCCCCTTCCCTTTCTGTAAGCCGAAGGGAGAAAAGAGAGAGAGCGGCTCTAATTGGATTACCGCACCGCCGCCCAGCTTTCTGCCCGCTGTTTCCCTCCCCATGATTGGCCACAGCAGAGGGCCAATCACAAGACTCTGGGGGCATCATGGGAAATGAAGTCTCTGCAGAGTTCCGGCCCCAGTGTGTCCATAGAGATTAAGCTACAGTCCCCAGCATGCAAGCACTCTGCTGGAGGGGAGGGGAGGGAGGGGGTGTTAGAAGAGGAGCAAAAGAGAATACTGTGCTTGGAAAACCAGAGAGGGAGCCACACTGTACCCCGCACCACCAGAGAGCCACACTGTACCCCGCGCCACCATAAAGCCACGCTGTACCCCGCGCCACCAGAGAGCCACGCTGTACCGAGAGCCGCACTGTACCCCGCACCACCAGAGAGCCGCATTGTACCGTGCGCCACCAGAGCGCCGCGCTGTACCCTGCGCCACCAGAGGGTGTATAATTTTTTTAACCATGTGCTTGTTCGGTTCGGCTCCTCAAGGTTCTCTCTGCTGAAAAAAATGATCATTATGCCAAATTCTGGTGGAAAATGCAGCATATTTTGTAAAGAAAGGGAATTCAATTTTAGACGTCATTTTTTTCACAAATAAAAAAAGTGTGCACAATTACTTATTACATATGATGACAAATTGCAGACCGAGCACATTGAGAAATAAATGCAGCATAGACCTATGTACCCGCAGTTGTGAATGTCTGCATTGGGAATGGCTGTGTAGAGAAGACAGGTAATGGAAGACTGCAAATTAGTAATCAAGGCACAGAGGAACTAACCAGATGTCAGATAATTCAGTGACTAATCCACCACATTGATCTGTGGTCTGAGATCCAGGAAAGACTTGACAGCATTGGGTTTTCAAGTCAGACTCCAAAGCCTTAGGGCTTCGAACAGTAATCTTGGGAACTCGGAAAGTATTAAGCAATAGGCGGAGTTAAAATTGGCTACAAGATTCTCACATTTTGTCTCTAACATGAGCTGCATGCACTGCTAGACATCATTGTATTTTAAAATCTTCACTGCATATAGGCTATATAAAGTACAAGCCTTGCAGCTACATTAAACACCGGTTACTAGTTAGCATGTATTTTTGTGTGTAATCTGCAGAGCGTTTAGTGTGCCATGTGCAAATGATCATCCCACCTCCAGCTAGGTCGCAATAATTCATGTACATAATGAGAAAAATGTGGTAATTTTCTAATTGAATCGATGACAGGCTGCTTTATGTAAATAAGTACAATGAACTCCTCTAAGCAATTAAAAGTAACCTTGCACATGCAGAGATAAGGCACATGAATTGCTGTTTGTTATGTATATCAGACATGAGGGAATTGCAGGGAGGTAGGAACGGCGTGCATGTTACAGATTCAAATTCTTTCGATTTGATGGGCTCTGCTGTTGTCCTAGACAGAACACATGTAATTACAGGTTTGTCCCTTTGTATGTTATTCATAATAAACACTCATGTCTGCTATGCAAAGATGACCAAAATCTATTGTTGCACCAATATGTACCGTATTTTTCGGACTATAAGACGCACTTTTTCCCCCAAAAAATATGGATGAAAATGTCTCTGCGTCTTATAGTCCGAATGTAAATCAGGCACCGCTCCCCGCCGCCGCTGTCAATGCCCCCGTTACTGCCGGCAAAAAAGCTGCCGCCGCCCCCCCCCCGCACGAAGATGCCCCCCCCCACCTGTACTTCCGAGTCCCGGGTTTCCCGCCGGCTTCCGCCCGCACGGATTAAGTATTCCATTCGGTGCACACTCGCGGCCAGGGTCTGTGAGCCGGGACGTGTCTTGAGAGGAGGAGGGGAGATCATACCCACTGCCCCACTATGCAGAGCGACATGAGGTAGGACACCATTGTAAGGGGAGAGTGGGCAGGAGTTTATGGCAGCCAAGGAGTGAGTGTGTGCAGTCTCCTAATGCTGTGTTTGGAGGACAGGTGACAGCCCGCTCTGCTGGGACTTGTAGTGCCTCTGTGGGGGGATATGGCAACATGCTCTGCTGGGAGTTATAGTGCCGCTGTGGGGGCTGAAATATGGCAACCTGCTCTGCTGGGACTTGAAGTGCCTCTGTTCTGCTGGGACTTGTAGTGCCTCTGTTCTGCTGGGACTTGTAGTGCCTCTGTGGGGACTGAAATATGCCAACCTGCTCTGCTGGGAGTTATAGTGCCTCTGTGGGGGGCTGAAATATGCCAACCTGCTCTGCTGGGACTTGTAGTGCCTCTGTAGGAGGGATACGGCAACCTGCTCTGCTGGGACTTGTAGTACCTCTGTGGGGGACTGAAATATGCCAACCTGCTCTGCTGGGACTTGTAGTGCCTCTGTGGGGGGCTAAAATATGCCAACCTGCTCTGCTGGGACTTATAGTGCCTCTGTTCTGCTGGGACATGTAGTGCCTCTGTGGGGACTGAAATATGCCAACCTGCTCTACTGGGACTTGTAGTGCCACAGGTCAGGTCGCAATAATGGCACAGGCTGCATTATTGGCAATGGTTAGGCTGCATTTCATGGGCACTGGTAAATATTTTAGTACACCATTTGGTTCAAAATATATATTTTTTTCTGGTTTTTCTCCTCTAAAACCTAGGTGCGTCTTATGGTCAGGTGCGTCTTATAGAGCGAAAAATACGGTAAATAACTAAGGAAACCATTGTAGTCCATGCTTGCTGTTGCATGTGAAAAACAGATATTTTCTTTCCATAATTCTTTTAACGGCTTAAGGACCAGTTCACGCATATATACGTTGACACAATGGCTCCTGTGGGAAGAATGACGTGTATATATACATGCCCTTTAACCTCCCTGGCGGTATGATTCTGTCTGGAATTACGTACCAAAAGCGGTACAATTATTTTGCATGAAAATTTGGAATTTTTACTGTAGGCCTGCAATTCTTAGGAATAACTCACTTAAATCTGTCCAAACACGAGTCTAGTAGACAATCCTGGGTATGATAAAGTTTGAAACACAAAATCATAAAATTATAATATAATAAATAACTATAAATAATTATAACAAATGATAATATAATTATAATAAAAATTATTCAATAATGTAATCAAATCAAAATCACTGAAATTTGCTCAGTTGCAGAATTGTCGCTGTCTTTACTTTTATTTTATTTATGACGGATTTCCCCACAAATCGCTATTGCTTAATTCTGAATGTAATTATAATTTATTATCGCTGTTTTCTAGCTGATCTAAAATCATTTTTGACATACAGGGGCACTTTTGGTTGCTATGGACAATCTCCAGTTTGCAGGCATAAAAAAAATGTTTTTATTATATAAAAGTACATATAGGACACAGGGCAGACCACTAGGGACAGGGGGGGGGGGGTATTTTTTACATACAGTACTGTAATCTATAAGATTACAGTATACTGTATGTAATGTGTTTGTTTAAATTTTTGAATTTGCCGCCGGTCTCCGCCCCCGTGCGTCGTAACGTCGCAGGAAACGGAGATCGGCGGCGCGCGGGAACTGTGTGCATCGAATGGAGGACGCAAATCGCTCACACAGCGCGGATGCATCGCTGGATCCAGGGACAAGGTAAGTACAGTACCCTGTTTGGAAAAAGGTAAGCCAGCACGCGCTGCAAACTCTGCACATCTACCCCGAGCGTGACTCGGGGTTACCGATGTTAGCATTGTCTGCGGGTATACCCACGATCATCTCACGGAGAGGAAGAACGGGGAAATGCTGATGCAAACAAGCATTTCCCCATTCTTCCTAGTGACAGGACACTGATCACAGCTCCCTGTAATTGGGAGTGGCGATCAACGTGTCACATCACACACAGCCCATCCCCCCTATAGTTAGAAGCACTCCCTAGGACACACTTAACCCCTTCAGTGCCCCCTATTGGTAACCCCTACACTGCCAGTGTAATTTTTACAGTAATCAGTGCATGTTTATAGCACTGACCGCTGTATCAATGACAATGGTCCCAAAATGGCGTCCAAAGCTACCGATGTGACGGCCATAATGTCGCAGTCATGATAAAAATCACTGATCGCCGCCATTACTATTAAAAAAAATGATTAATAAAAATGCCATAAAACTATCCGCTATTTTGTAGACACTATAACAATTTTTTTACTAAAACTATGTAGAAGAATACATATCAGCCTAAACTGAGGATATATATATATATATATATATATATATATATATATATATATATATATATTTATTTTATTTTTGGGGGGGGGGGTATTTATTATAGCAAAAAGTAAAAAATATTGCTTTTTTTTTTTCAAAATTGCCCCTCTATTTTTTTTTTTGTGCTAAAAATAAAAACTGCAGAGGTGATCAAATACCACCAAAGGAAAGCTCTATTTGAGGGAAAAAAAGGACATCAATTTTGTTTGGGAGCCACGTCGTACGACCGCGAAATTGTCAGTTAAAGCGACGCAGTGCCGAATTGCAAAAAGTGCTCTGGTCTTTGGCCAGCCAAACTGTCCGGGGCTTAAGTGGTTAAATATATAACTTGAAATCAAATTTTACCTTCTGCAGATTGTCAAATTTGCAGCGTCATTTCAGAGTGTGTTTTGAATCCAAAACACTCAGAAGGAATCAACACAGGGAGAGCATGTAAACCTGTGTAGATAGTGTCTTTTCTAGGGATGGAATTTAGATGAGGGACCTAGGGTGGATCCAATTGCAGTTATATCTCATTATTCTTCTATACCACATTTGTTTTAAAATGTAAATATTGCACATTTATATTGTGTGCAATATACAAGCGGTCTGTATAATGATGTCTTAACAACTAATATGCACGACCCACCAAGTAGTGAAGCAAGTAGTATCACATGGCCAAAGGAACAACCTCACCTCCAGGTCACTGACACCACCGATTTCAGCAGCAGTGGTGAGGGAGTTCAAGAAAGTTGAATATAGGATGGTCGGTGGCCCCCCTTGCAGAGACATGCATGTAAAAGGGGACAGTGTGCCTTTAAAGCGTAACTAAACACTGAGCTGAATATTTGTATTTTAGTAATGGTTACCCCACTAAACATCGGATGACAGCATCCCCAACAGAAGAGGGCGACGACACTTGCAGGGAGACCCTGAAAAAAATGGCAGAAAATATTTTTAAAGTGAAAGAAACACTAACCTGAAAAAAGTGGAGAAATCAATGAAAATGAAAGAACATTTTTTGATGTAACCTGACTTTAGTTACACTTTAGCCAGTTCAGATGCCACCAGATGCAGTTCCGTTCAGTTTTATGTGCTTTTTTTATGCACTCAAAATGCATGTGCAGTATTTTCCATGTATTCCAATTGCTCTAGTTCACACCATGCAGTCAGTTTCTGGTCAGTTTCCAGTGCAGAAACTGACGGGAACGGACTGTATTGGTGCAGTAAAAAGGGAACTTCATGGAACTGCATCTGGTGTGAACTGGCTCTGAGGGCCAGTTCACACCAAACGCAGTTCCATTCACTTCCGTGCACATTTGTTCTGCACTAAAAATGCATGCACAGTGTTTTCCATGTATTCCAATGACTCTAGTTCACACCGTGCAGTCAGTTTCTGCACCGGAAACTGACCGAAACTGCGTCTGGTGTGAACTGGCCCTAAAGAACAAGGATGCAATGGCAGCTCATATAATTAAATTCAACTGCCAAGTTTCTTTGAAGGCTCAGAATATCTCATTGGATCTAATATTCCTGAGTATCATCAGTAAACCATAGGTGAAAAAAACAATAAAAAATATTCTAAGAAAAAGAGAGCTTTAAATAAATCATGCAGTGGTGGACATTGCACACCTGGTCAGGGTTTTAATATATGCAGGGTTCAAAAAAGAGCCTGCAGCAATTGTTTCTCCTCCCTCTTTATCAAGTCATCAGCAGCGCCAACTATTTCACTTCCTGTGTCGTTTACTAGCACCAATGGCCCCAGTCCATCACCGCATTTCATACATTTAAAAATGTCTTATTGGTGCCTGATCACTCTACAAATAAGCTCAGATGACCATCAGTGAAATACAACAGAACCTGTAAACACTGCTCACCTTGCGCACTTTGTACTTGTTGGGTCCTATCCTTTTCATTTGTACCCGTGTATGGCAGCACATGCGGTGTTCACCACCTTCCATGTTCTGTGCCAAACAGAACAACCAGACAGTCCTATTTGAAAGAATGTTTGTGTCTTTACCCTAACAAAAATCTTGATGGTAGATGGAATGTTAGTACTTGAAACTTAAATTATTGTAAGCTGAATAACATCCCTCAGAATATTGGAGTCCTGTAAGCAATGCTTTATAAAACAGCGTGCAGGATGTATTAATGCATAGCCAGCGGGGCACATACACTGCAAATTGCATGATTCTACCATTCATACTTTAGGTTTGCTTTTGTTTCTCCCATTTCCTTTGTTTAATGAGACAATGTTGTCCTATTTTCCAGTAGAAGAATTGTGAAAATTGTCTTTTGGCCAATGGCTATAGATTGTCAGGAATATGCAATGCACAAATTCATATATTTTATATTAAACATTACTGCAGTTAAACCTATTTTATTAATATTCAACTGTGACTCCATTTTATAGGGAGAAGAAGCACAGCTGAGACTCCGTGTTTTATTGCTTCATAGAAAAGGCTTCTGGGTGCTAAATAATATTCAAATGATTCTTCTAAGCTGTTCATTTCAGTGCCCTACTAACCTCTTCTTATCTCTTCTCTGTGTCAAATTCCTGCCAGAATACAAATAGACACTGGATAACCGAGGGTGTTACACAAGTAATAGAGCAATAAATGCAGTCTTTTGGTATAACATGCCAAGATCCAAATATATTATATATAGAAAAATATGCAAAAAATTAAAGACCGTATAATACTGATATGACAATATGCAGAACTGGTGAAGACTGGGGCATTAATGCATATCTAAACCCATAGCTTATAGTTTCCCATTGAAGAGTTTCTGTTACTACTTTTCCAGAGACACAATACTGTAAAAAGTGAGTGGAAATCTCTACAAAGTGAGGGACAATCAACTATATATCGGTAACAATCAGTAGAATTAAAGATTTTTCATTACTTTATGTCCGAGGCCGCGTACACACGATCAAATTTATCTGCTGAAACTGGTCCGACGGACCGTTTCAGCGGACATATCCGATAGTGTGTACGACCTAGCGGACAGGTTTGTCCGTCGGATATGTCCGCTGGTTAGTACACTAACCAGCGGACATATCTGTCCGCACATGCGTTGAATGGATTCACGCCAGATCACGTACCTTGTGCGTATATCTATGTTATAAGGTCAGATAGCGGTATGTATGTGTAGCTTTTACTAAGGGAAGCAATAGATTCTAGTCTCTGTTTTGCAGGAGCACAGAATCCATCCTTTCCCCCTGTCAGAACAGCGATCTGCCTTGTTTACATATTTGTTTACATATTTGTTTACACAGATCACGTATATATACACATGTTTCTGCACAGGAGAGCCACTCTGTAGCAGTAAAACAGCTATGGGGTGGATGGCAAGTGGTTAAAGGGGTGGTTCACCCAAAAACCTTTTTTTAACATTAGATTGAGGCTCGTTATGTCAAGGGGAATCTGGTGGGTTTTTTTACAATCGAAGCAGTACTTACCGTTTTAGAGATGCATCTTCTCCGTCGCTTCCGGGTATGGTCTTCTGGTCTGGGCGTTCCTATTTGATTGACAGGCTTCCGACGGTCACATGTAGCCGAAAGAAGCCGAACGCCGGTGCGGCTCTATACGGCGCCTGCGCACCGTCGTTTGGCTACTTTCGGAAAATCGCATCTCTAAAACGGTAAGTACTGCTTCGATTGTAAAAAAGGTTTTTGGGTGAACCACCCCTTTAAGGTATACTTTAAGCACATTGTCTAAGTCAAATGGAAAAAAATCTGAATTAAATACACTTTACATTACAAATTCTGGAGACTCCAAAGAGGGTTAATAATTATCAAAGCAGTGTATGTAGCTGTCTCGTATTCACATTGTATTGTGTGTAACACACTGTCCTGTGTACTCTGTAACAAATGTTTTATTTGCATACATTTTGCATTTTCACATTCAGTGTGATGGGCTATTATTAATTTAATGAGGAAAAACCCTTCCAGTACAGAAATGCATTTTTTAAATTTCAATTACATTTCCTTTCATTCTCTTCAAGCATAAATCTTCCTTATGTTTATGAGGCACCTATTTCAGTTTAATTAAAGTAGCAAAACATTCGGTGCCAATACACAGCAGCATGAAAGGTGGCTGCTAAGACCAAGTATTATGTACACCATCTCAAGAAGATTTAGACTCTGCTACACGGAATGGAGACTTTCTGTTACCATTGTTTTGTTTCCAGAGGCAGAAAAAATGGACATAATTCTACAAATGCTTTTATTTCTTAAAAAAATGATAACATTACAAACTAACGATTAGCTGTGCAAAACCCACCAATAACCAAATATGTTTTTTTTGTACACTTGTAGGAGAACGGCACCGCCGGTGTTGCTGTGTTCAACCACGATAAAGAGAAGGATGCAGAAAAACAAAGGCAAACGATTAAATCAGAGAAAGAAGCTTTGCTTATAGGTAAGCCAGGAAGCTAAAAGCACAGCAATCTACCAGCACGCACAGATCTACTGACGTTTTTTCTTTTGTTAAAGTAGTTGTGAACACTTTCTAATACTGTTATAACGATCTAGGCACCATAACTGATTATGCTTAGTTTCAGAAAAAAAAATTCACCTTTTTTTTGCAAGATTTAAAAGTTCTGTCTTGTGCCCATGTATCTCTTCTTCCTGATTGTGAGGGGCGGAGCTACAGGACACTGTGCAGATGCACAGTGTGCCTGTATTCCATATTCTGTTCAGCCTGAGGCAAGATGCAGGCTTTGCGTGCTTGAGCAAGGGGAATGTTTAAAAGGCAGGCTGTGATTGGGAGCGGGTACGTTCCATAGGCAGGCTGTGATTGGTAAGTTGGCATGGTGGCTGGACAAACTACCCAATACAGGCAGTCTGTGTGCCTGTACCACTGAATGGCCATCCAAAGGATAGAAACTGGCCACGCAAGAACAGATTAGCTTCTGTGCTTTTATGTGTTCAATTTAGAATAAGAAAGAAAGGTGACAGCCAGGATCCACCAGGTACTTAAAGTGGAAGCAGTACATGAAAATGATAGAGATTAAGATTTATAAAATACACATATTTGAACACACACACAGAAATAAAGTTAGGGTAACACACTTTTAATCATAATCTGGAAAAATGTTTTTCTAGTTTTTTTTTCTGTAAGACTGCAAAGGGATCTAGAGGACAGGGTAGGATATCTGCATAGGAGAGGCAGAGGCCTAGGGCAGCAAAGGGCCACCGGTCACACACCATGTTGCTGTCAGTCATTCAGTGTATAATAGAAGAGTGCAGAAACTGGCCCTGCACAGTTTATGCTCTTGTGTTTGTGATATGGTGTACTTTGCCCTATTCTTTAAAGGCTTGATTTTGTATAACATTACAAACCTACTCTGTGCAGTTGTATTGCACAGAGAGGCCCAAAACTTCCTCTTCTGGAGTCCTCCGCCAGAACTGTACCCTTCTCCTTTTCTGCTTGCTCTTGGGAAATTTTGGAGGCTCACTCCCGTGCCAGACTGTGTGTGTACATAGACACACACATTGTGGCTTGATAACTTTCCTCACTTCCTCCTCACAGGATTTGATTGACACCAGCAGTGGCTCCTGCTTCTGCCTCTTTGTCCTGCAAGGAGAGGAACAGACACCAGTGCCGCTGCAGGCGGGCACAGTGCTGGATTGAGAGAAGACTTAGGTAATCATTTAGGGAAGTGAAGGGGCTACTACTGGGAAATATTTTACCTTAGTTCAGGGAATGAAGGAAAACATGTTCTGCCTTTAAAACCACTTTAGGTCTTTAGTTGTAGGTGTATTGACGTGGAGTGGTCCTTTCAGTTTTTCTGCCTTTAACCTCTGTGTGTCTTTTATGGCTTTGACGTCTCATCATGCTAGTTTTATACTAAGACCAGCCATAGACAGAGCAAATGTGGCTTGCAGGAAAGAAAATTGCTTGATTGCCCATTAACGCAGTCAGTGTTGATGTGGGAATCCCTCCTGCAGGGGCCATTGTGTTTGCCCAGTGAGGGGAGAAGGGGGGTCAGAGCAAACTGTCTGGGCCAGGAGAACACAGTGATGATTACATAGTTACATAATTACATTGTTAGTCAGGTTGAAAAAAGACACAAGTCCAACCACAAAAAAATAAACAAACAAAATAAAAAACACAGTACAATCCCATACACCCAACTCCATACCCACGGTTGATCCAGAGGAAGGCAAAAAAAAAAACAGCAGAGTATGATCCAATTTGCTACAGCATGGGAAAAAAATCCTTCCTGATCCCCCGAGAGGCAATCGGATTTTCCCTGGATCAACTTTACCTACAAATCTTAGTACTCTTTTATATTATGTACATTTAGGAAAGAATCCAGGCCTTTCTTAAAGCAATCTACTGAGCTGGCAAGAACCACCTCTGGAGGGAGTCTGTTCCACATTTTCACAGCTCTTACTGTGAAGAAACCTTTCTGTATTTGGAGATAAAATCTCTTTTCCTCTAGACGTAAAGAGTGCCCCCTTGTCCTCAGTGTTGACCGTAAAGTGAATAACTCAACACCAAGTTCACTATATGGATCCCTTATATATTTGTACATGTTGATCATATCCCCCCTTATTCTCCTCTTCTCAAGAGTGAATAAATTTAGTTCTTCTAATCTTTCCTCATAGCTGAGCTCCTCCATGCCTCTTATCAGTTTGGTTGCCCTTCTCTGCACTTTCTCCAGTTCCCCGATATCCTTTTTGAGAACTGGTGCCCAAAACTGAACTGCATATTCCAGATGAGGTCTTACTAATAATTTGTACAGGGGCAAAATGATATCTCTATCTCGAGAGTCCATACCTCTCTTAATACCAGAAAGGACTTTGCTCGCTTTGGTAAACCCAGCTTGGCATTGCATGCCATTATTGAGCTTATGATCAACCAAAACCCCCAGATTTTTCACTACAGATCCCCCTAGTTGTACTCCCCCTGGTATGTATGATGCATGCATATTCTTAGCCCCCAAGTGCATAACTTTACATTTATCAACATTAAACCTCATCTGCCACTTAGTCGCCCAATTAGACAGAGCATTGAGGTTGGCTTGTAAATTGGAGACATCCTGTAAGGACGTTATTCCACTGCATAGCTTGGTGTCATCTGCAAAGACAGAAATGTTACTTTTGGATCTCAGACACAATATCATTTATAAAGATATTAAAAAGTAAGTGTCCCAACACTGAAGCTTGGTGTACACCACTGATAACCTTTGACTGTTCAGATTGCTAGTGACTATAACAACCAACAGGCTGGTTGCATCCAAGTTGATCGATCAACTTGCGTACATTCAGCCTGCCCATATATGGTTTGAATCTTGGCTGGTTTTTGCTGAATCGGACAGGGATTCGAACCGTCTAATGCTTTAGGCTAGCCAGTCAAATGAGGTAGGAAAGTGGTGGCACAGGAGAAGGAAGCAAGGGTTTCAGAAATGTTTAATTCTACCTGCTGGAGGGGCTTTCTTTTAGGATACTAAGACCGTATAGAACACTTCAGCAGTAGACAATGGTCTATCATAGTCCTATGACAGTACAAGTCATTTGCCAGTGTCCCTTCCTTTATTGCCTAATTATGAGATGCATAACAAGGGAAAAAGTAAATGATGATGTTGCTATGTAGCGTGACAAATATGTAAATCACAGACATGGATAAACAGAGTTAATGATGGTTTGATAGGTAAAAAAAAAGTTAACCACCTCTGTGAATTCTAACTGTGTATTTATCTTTCTGGCTGGTATCTTTTTTTTCATCATTGTTATAGTTTGATGTAAAGAATTGTTTGCATGTACAAGCTCGCTGTTACTAACGTATTTTAATCTTCTGGTTGGTTTATTTCACTGAAAACTAAGCAACAACATCAAGGGTGAATCGTACCTTTTTTACACCACCATTTAGCGGTAATGGGAATTAAATAGTTTTTATGACTATGAACGGTGTAATTATTGGGAAACTTCAAGTCAATGTGTTTCGTGACACATCTATATAAAATATTTTCTCTAGGGAACATCCACACTAAGAAAAATGATAATTGCCTTATTCCAGTAGCTGCAATTTTGTAGTGGCAAATCAAGCATAAAATGGATGGTTAATAAGTTTCTAGCAGACTGAAATGAAAAAATACTGTTCCACGTTGTTTTTTCACATTTACCTGGCTGCAGAATGTGTCATGTCTGTGTGCTGCGCAATTTAGTAGAATCATTCAACTTACAATCTTTGACAAGACTTCAGGTGAGCTGAAAAGCCTAGTGACTTTAATTCATCTGGAAAGTAGATTATATTCTACAGCAGTCTCACCTCCTATCATTTTACCAGCTCTTGACATGTCGTGTATTTTCGTTTTACAAGATGCAAAAGGCCACAGTTGTCTAGCTATATTTTAATATGTCATATATCCTTTTGCATTTAGGTATCGTATCAACATTTCTCAACGTCCATCCCTTTGGCGCCAATATAGAATACTTGTGGTCTTATCTTCAACAGCTGGACTCGAGGGTAAAATTAGTTTCCTAGTTCATTGTGAAGTTTAATGTATGTGTGAAATTCCTAGAACATCTCAATCCTGGCTGCAGATTGTAACAATTAACTGGGGACTTACATAGTTACATAGTTCAGTATCAGGTTGAAAAAGACACAAGTACATCCAGTTCAACCATAAATAAATACATATCGTACAATCCCATATACCCAATTCTATACCCACAGTTGATCCAGAGAAAGGCCAAAAACCCAAGCAGAGAATGATCCAATTTGCTACAGTAGGGGAAAAAATTCCTTCCTGATCCCTCGAGAGGTAATCGGATTTACCCCGGATCAACTTTACCTATAAATGTTAGCACCCAGTTACATTATGTACATTTAGGAAATAATCCAGGCCCTTCTTAAAGCAATCTACTGAGCTGGCCAGAACCACCTCTGCAGGGAGTCTGTTCCACATTTTCCCAGCTCTTACTGTGAAGAAACCTTTCCATATTTGGAGATTAAATCTTTTTTCCTCTAGTCGTAAAGAGTGCCCCCTTGTCTTTTGTGTGGCCCGTAAGGTGAATTACTCAACACCAAGTTCACTATATGGACCTCTTATATATTTGTACATGTTGATCATATCCCCCCTTATTCTCCTTTTCTTAAGAGAGAATAAATTCAGTTCCTCTAATCTTTCCTCATATCTGAGCTTCTCCATACCTCTTATCAGTTCTTATCAGAGACTTAAGTCCAAAGCACAAACATGCATGCTCAGAACCAATGCAAAAGATCAACCAGCAATAGCAGAAGTTGGCCAAAGGGTGGCAATAAAGAGCAGAAAAAACACGTAGTGCATTAATTACGTCACTACGTTCATGTTTGTTGGCTGAAAAAGTCCTGCCGTGTGTATGAGACTTAATTCATAACTCAATTAAATCTGTCCAAACAAGAGTCTAGTAAATATCCCGGGTATGATAACGTTTGAAACACTAAATCATAAATTATAATAAAATAAATAACTATAAATAATTATAAAAAAATAATAATATAATAATATTAAAATGTATTTCGCCACGATTCACTATCGCTCAATTTTGAAAGTGTTCTAATTTACTAGGGTTGTACCGATACCAGTATCGGTATCGGGACCAATACCGAGTATTTGCGGGAGTACTTGTACTCCCGCAAATACCCCCGATACCAGAATAGAATACTCGCCCCCCCCCCGCCGCCGCCGCCGCCGCGCACCATCGCCGCATCCCCGCCGCTTAGTTAATACAGGCGGGGAAGATAACAGCTTTCATTTGAATAGCTGCATCATTTCCCACGGCGCCGCACATAGACACTCCCCCTTGCTCGTGATTGGACAGATCGCGAGCAAGGGGGAGTGTCTATACGCGGCGCGGCGGGAAACGATACAGCTATTCAAATAAAAGCTGTTATCTTCCCCGCCTATATTAACTAAGCGGCGGCAGCGGCGATGCAGGATGCAGGTATGTGGGAACTGGCTGCATATATGGGGCTGACATAGCCCCATGTCACCCCCATAGCTGCATATATGGGGGTGACATGGCTGCATATATGGGGGATATGGAGGTGACATAACTGCATACTTGGGGGTGACATGGCTGCATATTTGGGGGTGACATGGTTGCATATTTGGGGGTGACATGGTTGCATATTTGGGGGTGACATAGCTGCATATATGGGGGTGACATGGCTGCATATATGGGGGATATGGAGGTGACATAGCTGCATATATGGGGGATATGGAGGTGACATGGCTGCATATATGTGGGTGACATGGCTGCATATGTGTGGGGACATGGCTGCATATGTGTGGGGACATGGCTGCATATGTGTGGGCACATGGCTGCATTTGTGGGGGGACATGGCTGCATTTGTGGGGGGACATGGCTGCATTTGTGGACACATTTAAAAAAAAAAAAAGTGTCGGTATTCGGTATCGGCGACTACTTGAAAAAAAGTATCGGTACTTGTACTCGGTCCTAAAAAAGTGGTATCGGGACAACCCTATAATTTACTATCACTGT
The DNA here is from genome assembly GCA_029574335.1 of Rana kukunoris. Classification (NCBI taxonomy): domain Eukaryota; kingdom Metazoa; phylum Chordata; class Amphibia; order Anura; family Ranidae; genus Rana; species Rana kukunoris. Next base: position 162,481,875 of record CM056050.1, read on the forward strand.
TTCCTAGCTGTTCTAAAACCACTTTTGATGTAAAAGGGACACTTTTTGGTTGTCGGGGACAATTGCAAGTTTCCAGGCAGAAAGAACAGTACACATACTAAAACTGCATGCAGCTCACTGGACAAAGCATAGGGACAAAATGGAGGAGAAATAATTCTATACAGTAATGTAATCTGTAAGATTACAGTGTACTGTATGTATTATAAATTTAGTACTTTTTGAATTTGCCGCCAGGCTCCGTCCCCATGTGTCGCGACGCTCACAGGGAACGGAGCCTGGCACACAGAGGCCTCAGGCGGAGGACACAGCCTACAGACACAGCAGGGGAGACATCCCAGGATCCTGGGGACAAGGTAAGTAACCTGTACCAGTATCCTGCAATGCAATTCCGAGTGTGGTTTGGGGTCACCGCTAATGGTACTGGAAATTAACCCCGAGCCACACTCGGGACTACCGCCAGGGAGGGTAAATTAGGTAGCAAGTCCTTGCTTGTAAGTTTATAGGTGCTTTTGGTAAAGTCATCCTGTTGGTCTTATTAATTAAGAGTATTTTACCAGAACTTATGTTACTATATTAACATTGTCTAAAAATGACAGGCATCCAGATAGATAACATTGACTGGAAGCATAAAATTTGCATTACCATTTGTACTGTATTAGTGAATGTCTGTATTAGGGAACTGTGCTTTGCTTTTTATAATTGTATCGGGCATGATGAATTAATTTGCATTCATATGGATGTCACCTGCATTTTCATGGATGTTCTACAGTTCACTTATTTAGCGATTGTTAATAGACATTTAAAATGAGGTGTTACTAATTTAACACTGTGGGAGGTTTCATGAAAGGCAATTACAATGTTAATAGTTTCCAAGTAACATGAAAACACCATCATGACACATTTCATGGCATCAACAGTGCATTCCAGATCTTCCCAGGTTAATAACAAACAGTTTATTATCAGTCTAGCAGGGAATGATTGTTAAATTACTAGTAAAACAAGAACACTGTCAACCTATTTGTAATCTAATCTATTTAGAATCACATTTCTTAAATGTGAGCTATAGTTATTTTGGAAAAGCAATTGCATAGCTATGTTTACTGTATATTTATTCAGGGATAACAATGTGAAAGTTATGTAGAACGCTTCATTACAGCATGCTACTACATAGAGGACAGTTAAAGTGGATGTAAACCCACATTTTTTATTTTATTTTTTTGATGTCACAATGTACAGTATAAGATTTCCTATCATATGTGCCCAGTTTTGCCACACAGAGTTAATCCAGCTCTAAACAATCCTCTTATTGTTCAGTGAAATAAAACATACAGAAAAAAAACCTTAGTCCGTTCTGCCCCCTTGCTGTGAGTGACAGGTTATTTACACACAGCTCCCAACTGTCCCTGATTTCAAGGGACTGTCCCTGATTTCAAGGGACTGTCCCTGATTTCGAGGGACTGTCCCTGATTTCGAGAAATGTCTCTCATTTTGGTCTGTTCTATATAGATGTATATCAAGGGCCAGATTCTCAGCGGCGCTACGACGGAGTATCTCAGATACCCCGTCGTATCGCCTTTTTTTTTGCCTCGTATCTATGCGAGTGATTCCTAGGATCACTTTGGCATAGATACGGCTGAAGATCCGACAAGTGTAATACCATTACACTTGCAGATCGTAGTTGTAATGACAACTCCGGCCACTAGGTGGCCTTTACGTTGTTTTCTCATTTGCCTATGAGGCTACTACGCCGATTCCCGATCGCTTTTACGCCGCCCCGTTGTCGCGTACGTCGTTTTCGTCCACGTAAGGTTACCCCTGCTAATATGAGGGTTAACCTTACGCAGTACCGTCGGGTGCCGTCGGATGCCATGTTAAGTATGGCGTCGGGTCAGCGTCGGCTTTTTTCGTCGCTTACGTCGTTTTACTCGTTCGCGAATAGGGCATTGGGTAGTGTCGATCACGTCGTTTTGACATCGGTTTCCACGACGCTTTCCGACGTGAGCTGGAGCATGCGCACTAGGCTTTTTCCCCGGCCGGCGCATGCGCAGTTCGTTCGACGCGGGGGCGCGCTTAATTTAAATACAAGCCGCCCCCTTTGAATTACGCGGGCTTACGCTGGGCAATTTACTCTACGCCTCCGCAAACTACGGAGCAAGTACATGGAGAATACGGCACTTGCTCTGTTACGTTGCGGCGGCGTAGTGTAAATAGCTTACGCTACGCCGGCGAATTTGTATGAGAATCTGGCCCAAAATGTGCTTTTTATCAAAAAGTGTTTTCCAGAACTAAATCTTTCATCTGATTTATAAATTTCTACATTTGTAAATTCCAAAAGGCAATATAAAGCAATAGTAGTGGTAAAAAAAAAAAGCACTTGTGCGTTTAACCAATCTTGTTTTTTTGTACAATTCTCCTTTAAGGGTGTGTGGCAGGGGGCGTGTCCTATGCCTGCATACTTTTGCTGATAGGTGTCCCTCATTCCCATTTCAAAAAGTTGGAGGTATGTTTACATATCTCATGCACTAGTCAGACATTATTCTTTTAATTCCCACCCTACTCCTTTTCTGAAGTCATGTGGTTACTTTTCTGGATTTTGACTGGATGTTAGTCATCATAGCAGAATTCAGTGTAAGGAATACACAGGAAAAAATCCATGTTGACAAGGGGAGTGTAGAGGTGGGCGGGGAGTCTACTGACATCACGACTCCACCCACAGAGCTCCAGAAAACAGATCCTCCCACAGAATCTGCAGTTTTTCACTTCTTATAACAGACAAGGGGAGACATTTGACAGGTAAGGATACATGCAGGAGGCATGTATATCCTTATAGATCAGCACTATGGCAGTCGTTTAGAAAGGATGAGAGTGGGTTTACATCCACTTTAAGGCCTCTGAAAACAAGCTTTGGCCTTATGTCTATGGGCAAATGCAGTGTGATTTCAGAGACATTATGATTGCATTTTATATCATCTTTATAGTCTTCTGAGATTATTCATTGACAGGTGCATTTGACCTGCAGTTGACTACATTCTAAGCTGCATTAACCTGCTTGAAGTTGCTTTTGCATTGCAATTGAGAAAAACAGACCTGACACAAGTAAAAGCCTGTCAACACAGGCTCATACTGTATATAGATAGTGGCGCATGCTTGCTTTTGGTATACATGAGCAATCAATAGATGATGGTTGAGATTTTTGCTACCTGCACATACCTGCACATACCTTCTAATAGTGCCCCGGGGACCTCATTATTTGGACATTCAGCTTCACAAATACAAATTTCAGCTCCAACTTTATGTAAGCAGCAGTGATAGCAGCAGTGATACTAGCAAACAATATAGGCACTCTTTAAAACAAAAATAATGATCTTTATATTCAGCTATGTGACTGTAATTTTTTAAATTCCATTGGATTCAGCTAAAAACAGCTGTCACCTTTTGAAAATTAGAATCCTTATCCTGGTATTTTAGCTTTGTGTATTGGGTCTTATGCATCACACCATGAGATTATCTCATGGGAAACAGAGCTGACATTTCTATTTTCATATTTTAGCCCCCTGAGATTTGGGGCTCATAGGGCTTTATGAAAGATATCAGAAGGTAAGGGCAGGCACCTCTGGGCAACTTCTGTTCACCACTGCTAGAAGTTTGCAACTTTAAAAGTCATCACATTAATATGTAAATAACCATTGGCCATCTCTGTTAATCATTAGGGTTGTTCTTGGTAGGGATAAAGCTTTCAGGTAGCTTGTTTCCGTAAATAGTTAATTGCACACGCTGAACTAACATCCATTTTAACAATATGTCCTGGCCATTTTCAGTATGTACAGTAAATTTGTTAAACCCGAAAAATAAAGTGTTAAAATATATAGATATATATATAGAGATATATATATATATATATATATATATATATATATATATATATATATATATATATATATATAGGGATGAGCTTCGCGTTCGAAACGAACGTATGTTCGACTCGAACATCGTCCGTTCGTTCGTCGAATTTCGAACAAAAACGATCGTTCGCGTTTTTAAAACTTTTTTTTCCATTCATACTACTATCAATGGAAAAAAAGTTTTAAAAACTGTATTTTTTCAGGAATCCTGCTCCTGAAAAACGACAATTTTTAAGACTTTTTTCCATTGATACATGTTCCCTGGGGCAAGACCCGGGTTCTGAAAGACGTTTTCCAACAATAACTTGAATATTGGTCTTTAAAATGATCGTTTTTGAATTCGAACGTTCGAGTCCCATAGACTTCAATGGGGTTCTAAATGTTCGTGCGAACGATCGGACTGTTCGACGGTTCTGGTGCGAACCGAACGCGGGGGTGTTCGGCTCATCCCTATATATATATAAACACGCATACATAATTTTTTTATATAGTTTTGTTATTGGATTATTGCAGTTTGCAATAGTTTAAACCTGATGGCTTCAAGAAAACTAAACTACTGCACCAAAACTAATGTAGGAAAATGAAAGGTTATAGTTTTGCTTTTGTGCGGTGTGGTGCTGTAAGAATTCCTGATAGCTGCATCTTTTGTGTGAAAAAGGAAACCTGTGCTGGGGAAAATGTGTAGGCAGATATTGCTGACTTCAGAATGCTTGTTGCCTTGTTTTAACACTTTGAGTTACTGACCTGACACAAGTATTGAGATCTGGGGCTAGATTCACGTAGAATCGCCTATCTTTGTGCGGGCGTAGCGTATGCTTTTTACGCTACGCCGCCGCAACTTTTACAGGCAAGTCCTTTATTCACAAATCACTTGCCTGTAAAGTTGTGGCGGCGTAGCGTAAATGACCCGTCTTAATTCAAATTGGGCGGGTAGGGGGCGTCTATTATTTATTGAAGCGCGATCCCGCGCCGAACGTACTGCGCATGCGCCGGGCGTGAAAGTTTTCAAGTGTGCATGCTCTAAATCATGTTGCAAATTGTCAATGAAAGCAACGTGAACGTACGACCAGCCCCATTCTGAATCGAATTACACAAATGACGTAAACAACGTCTGTCCCGATGTCCATACTTAACATTGCCTGCGCCTCATATAGCAGGGATAACTTCAGGCCAGGCAGGCATAGGCATAAGCCTAACATGGGGGAGGGGCCACGTGTGACGTCACGCGCGATCGTCGACCCAAGTGAGATCCATGTTGGTCTTTCTTACTGTTATGCTTTTGTTTGTTGCACTCATTCCAGAGTGCCTTTACAGTGAGTTCTTGTCTTTATTGTTGCAATAAATTTATTGAGTTTGGCTTCAGAGAGCACTAGATCTCCTTTCTTTTTGTTTTATGCCCTGTTTGCCTTACTTTGCTCCGGAATCTGCCATTACTGGGGTTGAGCTGCTGCATCTGTATGCTGTGCCTTTGAGAACAGGAGGTTCTCTATCTCATGCTCTGTGACCTATTGTTGGTCGAAGTGTTAAGGTGAGAGGCTACTCCTGCTATCTGGTGGAAGTTTCTTCTGGAAATCACTCTTTGGATTGTGCACCTGTTTTTTTCCATTTAAGCATTTGAGCACTCTTTATGGACTCTCTGATTCTTATTATATAATTTCCTATGTAATTGTTTATTATATTTTATATTTTATTTAATTAATGTTTTGCTTTGCGCTGCACTATCTTTATTGTTATATGTCTTGAGGTGTTTTATTTGAATTTACCTAAGTGCTGGCTTGCATTTTAGTTTGTTGTGTGGGTTCCAGCGCTGAATAATTTCCTTTTTCACTATAAGCCTAACGTAAACGACGTAAACAGATACGCCGGCCAGGGCGCACGTTCGGGAATCGACGTATATGCTCATTTGCATATTTTAGACGGGAACGCCACCTAGCGTCCAGCCTAAAATATGAAAATAAGATTCAACGGCGTAAGAGACTTATGCCAGTTGGATCCAATGGAAATCTTTGCGTTACTGATTCTATGAATCAGTCGCATAGATAGGAGGGCTCAGACGCAGAAATAAGACGGCTTATCTGGAGATAAGCCATCGTATCTCTTTCCTGAATCTGGCCCCTGGTGTTCTGACTTATTATGATTTGAAAACTAAAGACAACATTGGCATTTCCAGAAGGTCCTTCAGGCTTTATTGTGTGTCCTGTGAAAAATGTGTTATTCATTGTTGATGGCACGGCCAGCAGATGTGCATTTTCCCATGCAGCAAATGCATGGCACGTAAAACAAAATATGTGCAGCTCAGTACCCAAATAGGGGCAGGAGCGTCTTTGACACATATGTAATGTGTAGGGCAGCCTATTCAAATTAAAAGTGCGAAAAACAAAAATGCATTCACACATCACAGAAATCACACAGTGATGTTTCAGAAATGTGATTGTAAGAAATGTACGTTTGCCAGTCCTCTCTTGAAATGCCATTGGCAATATTCTTTTGGTCTGGACCTCCTTCCATGTATTCTTGTTTTTTTGTGGTATCCTTTGTTCTGGACCCCCTTCCATGTATGCACGTTTTTTTATTGGCCATATTCTGACCCCCTGGTTGCAATTTTTTAAGTCAGAAACCCAGAACAAATGCCCACACCAGTAAAGTCAGAAGTCAGAAGTCACAATTGACAGGCTAGCTTTCATTCAGTGACTCAAAACATTGATGCCTGAGTATCGGCGAGATAGCCAGGCCTGCTGGATTTTTAGAAGGTGAACCCAACAATGTCAGGTTTATTCAATTTTAAATTTTATAAAGTGGACCTTCAGTAATGTTTTCATCTTTCCATCTATTAAATCTTCTGCCCTTGTTTTAACTTTGGATAGTAAAAAAATATTCTATGCCCGTAAATACCTTATACAGCCCGCTTCCTGTTTCTTGTCTGGTCATTAGCCTAGGCTTATGACATCATGCAAAGCTTGCTCGCTCTCTCTCTCTCTCTCTCATGAGAGTTTGCCAGGAGGGGAGGTGAGTCATAAGAGGGCCACTGAGAGCTGCAGGGCTGCAGAGCAGGTGGTGTGCCTCAGTGTGTGTGTGTGTGTGTGTGTGTGTAAATCCAGAAAGTGAACAGGCAGCAGCTTCAGCTGCCCACAGTTAAAATGGGTGCAGCCAGACTCAGCGGAGGGAGATTTTTGCAGCATATTTGGCAAGTACAGAATCACAGTATATATAAAAAATTATGGAAAGTGGTTGGAGGGAAGCTTCCGAATGGTAAAGATGTTTTTATTACAAATTATGTCACCAGACTGCAGTTCCTCTTTAAACTTGCTGTGGGCAAGGAGGAGTATATAAGCTGAAAGAGGCTAATGCATGTTTATCACTAAGTATTTAAATGTGCTCTATAGAAACCTTTTCTGAGAAAAACCTGGAAATTGGCATTGTTGACTCCTACTTGCCTGGCTATCATGCTGGCCATCTGCCCTCAATACTTTGAGGCATTGACCCAGAATGAAAAAAAAAAGTATTTTTTTCAGAATGACTTTTTCCAGATAAGATGCAGAGAAACCAGAGGGTCAGCTTAACAGCCAGGTACAGTAGCTAGCATTTTCAAAAGGATTTCAGAAAAGGCAGGTTCTAAATTCCTGTTATTAAAGGTTCCCTTTAAGCTTGTCACAAAGCAGTACTATTCCAACACGGTTTGCAGACTTCTCACTGAATAGCATATATATATATATATATATATATATATATATATATATATATATATATATATATATATATTTATATATATATATATATATAAAAAGTGCAATATTATGTCTGATATTTATCAAAAGCCTTGTATTTGATTGTCTGATATGGTGTCCTCTGCATGATATCACCCTAACAGGTGGTGTTCTAGGGGCTTCTCTAGCTACAATCATTGGAATGCATCCAATAAGATACATGTATATTTATATAAATTGGTGCTCTCCAAACTGCAGCCCATGGGCCAGATGCAGCCTTTTGCTTACCTTTATCAGGCCCATGGGACACTATTGCTCTCATGGACTTGAGGCACTATTCCTCCCCGTGACACTATCAAAGGGGCACTATTCCTCCCTCTGATGACAGTAGTGGGGCACTATTACTCCCACTGATACCAGATCATGCACTATTTCTCCTCTTACTGACTACAGGCTCTTAACTTTTTTACTTCCACTGATCACCAAGTCTGAGATATTCTTTAATTCCACCACCACACAATCCAGCCCCTCCAAAGCACAAACTGGCCCCTTGTTTAAAAAGTTTGGAGACCCCTGATATCCTTTATTAAATTGAGTATGTTAGTATAGGGCAGGGATATCCAATTAGCGGACCTCCAGCTTTTGCAGGACTACAAGTCCCATGAGGCATAGCAAGACTCTGACAGCCACAAGTAGGACACTGAGAGGCAGAGGCATGATGGGACTTGTAGTTTTGCAACAGCTGGAGGTCCGCTAATTGCATATTCCTGGTATAGGGTAACTGGTATATAAAAAACATACTAAGGGCCAGTGTTGCTCATCGTCTTTTAAAAAAGTAATTAGTTACAGTTACAAATTACTTGTCCGGAAAAAAGTAATTGAGTTAGTGACTTTTTTTTTGCCAGCGTATTACGACTCCCTAATTTTCCAGCTAAAATTTTGGTTTTGGCTCTGCCCATACATTTGGTCCCCATCAGAGTCTCCCAACACATTTGTGTCCCCATCAGAGTCTCCCAACACATTTGTGTCCCCATCAGCCTCTCTGCTGCACATTTGTGTCCCCATCAGAGACCCCTGCACAATGATGTCCTTATCAGAGACCCTCACACACATTAATGTCCCCATCAGAGACCCCTACACACATTAATGTCCCCATCAAAGTCCCCCTTAGTGCACCCCTTCCACATTTGCATCCTTCATCAGAGCCACCTCTCCGCATTTAGGTCCTTATCAGAGAGCCCCCTCCTCCTCTCCTCACCTGCTGCTGTTGATATGTGCAGGGCCACGGACGGTCGTCGGACGGTCGGTGCTGCTGCCGTCTGCCAGTGCCTGCTAAGGCCGCCTCAGGGTGACTTAGGTAGGTTAGGTTAGCTGGTTAGGTAAGGTTTTGCGGAGCCTCCGCAGGAGAGATGTCGGCGAGCGACTGTCTCGGCTGAGCTGAGCTCTCGTCAGTCACTCAGTTATGTCACGTGACAGGCGGCTGAGGCGGGCGGGAGACTCCAGGCACGTGCATGTGCCAGCGCGCCGCCATCCGAGTTAGCCAATTACAGACAGGCCACCTCTGTGTGAACCCCTCTGCCCCCGCCCCCCGCACACAGGAGATGTAATTGAGGTAATGTCGCCCATGTAATGGGAACGGCGTTACCGCGAGGGTAAGAGTAATCTGGTAGATTACTCGTTACCCTCAAAAGGGCTTGCGTTATGTAATGGCGTTTATTTAAACGCTGTTACTTACAACACTGCTAAGGGCCCTTTCACACAGGTGGATCAGTATTGATTTGCTTTGTGTGTGTCTGTAAGCTCAGCGGGGATCCCTCCGTAAATCCCAGCTGAGCTGTCGGCTGACAGGGCGGTCCCTGCACAGTGTGTCTCTCCTCTATGGGGGATCGGATGAACACGGACCGTATGTCCGTATTCATCTGATCCGGTCCGCAGACGGAAGAAAAAATAGGATATTCTTCTGTCCGAAAAACCGAATCTTTACGGAGGCGGACAATTACGTGTGTCAGCGGATGGTCATCCGCTGACACCCGTAATCACATAGGGACCAATGTATGTCCCGTTTTCATCCACAACGGATGGATGAAAATGCGGACATACGGTCCGTACGTGTGAAAGGGCTCTAACAGAACAGGGAATATATTCACCTTTCCAGCAGCGTGTTCGTCCCCTGCTCTCTTGCAAGTACTCGACTAGCAGTTTGGGTCAAATACCTGCTTCCCCAACATCCAGTGTGATTCCTCCAACCCACCTGTTTGTTCTCTAGTAACAAATGAGCTGGCAGTAGAATCCCCACCCTGCCGCTAGGAGGTATTCCACATACAAGATAGCAACAGAAACCACCCAAGCTCTACCGCTATAATGTAAGACCCCTATCACACTGGGTCGGTGCAGGCTTTACCGCTGTTATGGTGGCACTTTTTTTAACCCCCGCTAGCAGACAAAGAAGTAATAGTGCCCATGTTGCAGCATTGGCTGTCATTGGGTAAAATAGTGCACATCATTAACACACATTTATGTGGAATGTTAATGCAGTGACTGTAGCATCTGATCACAATTGGCATTTATCTGTCAAAAGAATGATATGCTATAAAGAATGAAAACGTCTGTTTTGTTGAAGTTCTTCAAAGGCAGCCAAATTTGATAAACTTTTTTGCTAGCAGGTTGAAAAATGTGACCAGATTCCCCCATCCACACATTCAAAGTAGATGGGGGAATCCTCCTCGTTGAACTGCTGTATTCTAAAAGTAGAGAGACTTCCCCGATGTCAGAATACACTGATCAGCATTGCAGGATAGCCTGCAGCGCTGATTGAGTGGGGAAAATTTGACAGGGTGGTTGCACAGAAGTCCATCGGTAGATCAACATCTGTAACAACCTCAGTGCCCAAAGATTGAAATTGAAAAGGCCGAATCTCGATCCATGCATGGGCAGCTTAAGTCTTCAGACTGTTCCTAAACTGCCCTTTCATATTGGATTTACATAATTCAAGATAGCAAGGTTCTCTTCAGGCCGGCAACAGCTATGGAACTTACTATGTTTGAGGTCCAGTCCTACTTTATTTGCTTAGTAGCTCCCAGAAAATGTGCATTATATCCCCTTTCTATCAGGAAAAATACAAAGGCAAGTGTGTTACTTTCACATAAGCAGTGATTACTCTTTGCTACAGGCTATCACATATAAACCAAACCAGGGAGCTATTAGGTTTGGCATATAGAATGTATGGACCCCCTCACTATGGCACTCTCAGAACTACCTAACTCCATCAAGAGTTTGCAAAACCCGGCATTGATAGCATGACTAAAAGAGCATATTATGGGCTTGCATTGATTTCTCTTACTTTTTTCTATGCAAACATAAGACCAGTAGCCATTCCAGTGACAAAATGACAATACTCAATTATTGAATCTATTAGAATCACCTGGGTCCAGACATCAACACATTTGACTATAATTCAGAATGGAAAAGTCTGTAACTCTGCAACTGAACACTTTCAGATTAATGCAAGGGACAGTAGAAGCTACTTTATGATTACTACTACACATGTATATCCTCTCTAACACACATCTTCAATCTCTACTTTTCGACTGACATCTTCCCCTCCCCTCTAAAATATGCGCTGATCACCTTCATACATAAAAAGCCCTCACTGGACCACACCAGTCTAAACAACTGAAGACCAATTTCTTTGCTGCCTTTTATCACCAAACTTCTATAAGGCTTTTTCTTCAACTGTCTGAATTGCTGCCTCACAGATGACAGCCTTCTTGACCCCTTAAAGTCTAGCTTTTGTCTACAACACTCAACTTAACCTGCTCTTCTGAAACGCATGAATGACTTAACGGCTAAATCCAATGGACACTACTCCATATTCATGTTATTAGACCTTTCTGCTGTCTTTAATACAGTAGACCACCTTTTATTGAAGAAAAGTCACTCATTTGGCCTTCAAAATAAAATGTTCTGGTTCACTTCCTACCTATATGCTCCTTCAGTCTCATCTACAATTCCATCTCCTCCTCTCCTTTTATATTTTCTGTAGAGGTCCCCCATGGTTCTGTCCTCGAACCCCCTCTATTCTCTATCTACGCTTCCACCCTTGGTCAGCTTTCAGTGGCTTCCTATATCATGTCCATAATGATTATACCCAACTATATCTCTATAATTTTCATGTCACACCCTTTTCTAAAGCATTCTTTCCAAAATAATAGTGTTTTCTCGCCCCTGTACCCCATACCTCCTCATCCTCTTGGACTTTTCCATCAAAATTAATAGCACAACTATCAGCACCTTCTTGCATGCCAGTGTGCTAGGTGTCGTCCTGGACTATGAGCTCTTCTTCTGACTCTACATTTAATCTTTATTCAAATCTTGTAGCCTTCACCTCCATAATATTTCCAAAAAAAAAAACTTCTTACCAATGACACTACCAAGCTACTTAAGTCAATCTATTGTCTCTCATCCTGGCTATTTCAATTTCCTCCTCATTGATCTACCTCTGCATAGGCTATTCTCATTCAGTCTATGATTTATGCTGCCCTACTTATCCACCACCCCACCATTCAGTGTCCACTACACCTCTCTGTTAATACTACCACTGGTTTTCGTTCACTTAACAAATAAATGTAAAATATAAACAATATACAAGGCCATTCACAACTCTGCCACCATTTACATCACCAACCTTATCTTTTTTATCTCCTCCCAAAACCTCTGCTCTCTAGCTCCCTCAACACCTCCACCAACAGAATCAGGTGCAATTGTTGTGCAAGTCAGGCTGCCTCTAATTTAGCACATGCTTTTTGTAGGCCTGAAAATCTAAAGCCGCGTACACATGACCATTTTTCATGTGTTCAAGTTTTTCTCCACGTGATTCTGGTCAAGCCTGCCTTGCATACAGACGATCATGAAAAACAATGCTTGAGCAAAGCGCGGTGGCGTACAACATGTACGACGGCACTATAAAGGGGAAGTTCCATTCGAATGGCGCCACCCTTTGGGCTGATTATGCAAATTTCCTTTTTCATAGCTTGCTTCTGAGCATGCGCGTTTTTTCCCTTCGTTAAAGCAAACACACGACGAGAAAAACGACAACATGAAAAACGACAAGATAAAATAGAGCATGTTCTAAATTTTTAACCACTTGCCGCCCGCCATATAGCAAAATGACGTTGGCAGAGTGGCTTCAATAACCTGACTGGACGTCATATGATGTCCTCAGGATATTGAGCCACTGCGCGCCCCCGGGGGTGCGCATTGCGGCGATCGTTGTTGCAGGGTGTCAGTTTGATACCCCGCAACACCGATCTAGGTAAAGAGTCTCTGACAGAGACTCTTTACCACGTGATCAGCCGTGTTCAATCACGGCTGATCACAATGTAAACAGGAAAAGCCGGCAATCGGCTTTTCCTCACTCACGTCTTTCAGACGCGAGTAGAGGAGAGATGATCGGCTGCTCCTCTGACAGGGGATTATCGATTATCAGCACAGCCCCCTGGAGGATGTCCACACTAGACCACCAGGGATGCCACTAAACCACCAGGGATGCCCACCACATGTATGCCACCCTAGACCACCAGGGTTGACAATCAGAAATAATGGATGCCAATCAGTGCTCACAATGAATGCCAATCAGTGCCCACAATGGCAGGCATTATTGTTTGGCACTGATTGGCATTCATTAGTACAACACACTACAGTACATTAGTTCCACCTATCAGTGGCCATCTATGCCCATCCGTGCTGCCTATGAGTGCCCATCCGTGCCGCCTATCAGTGCCCATCCGTGCCGCCTATCAGTGCCCATCCATGCCTCCTATCCGTGCCCATCCATGCCGCCTATCCGTGCCCATCCATGCCGCCTATCAGTGCCTATCCGTGCCGCATATTAGTGCCCATCATCAGTGTCCATCAATGCCACTTCATCAGTGCCGCCTTATCAGTGCCCGTCAGTGCAGTACCATCAGTGCCCGTCAGTGAACGAGGAAACTTACTTATTTATAATGTTTTGTAACTGAAACAAAAAAAACGTTTTTTTTTTCAAAATTTTCGGTCATTTTTTTATTTTTTTGCAGAAAATAAAAATCCCAGGGTTGATCAAATACCACCAAAAGAAAGCTCTATTTGTTGGAACAAAATGATAAAAATGTTGTTTGGGTACAGTGTAGCATGACCACGCAATTGTCATTCAAAGTACAACAGCGCTAAAAGCTGAAAATTGGTCTGGGCAGTAAGGTGTATAAGTGCCCTGTATGGAAGTGGTTAATGGCCATTTTTCCCATCGAGAAAAATGCTCTGGAGCCTACACACTACCGTTTTTAACGACCAAAAAAATTAGCATTTTTCTTGTCATGAAAAACAGTCGCGTGTACACGGCATAACAGCTAACTTCAACAGTTATGCAGATCTCTTAGACAGTTATGCAATATAAAAAAATACTGATTTTCTCTCAAAACACTGTCAGTAAAGGGTCAGTCCACCCTTGTAGTTACAAGTAGGGATGAGATTCAGTTGTTTTTTACAAAATATTTCTTAATAGCCCTACAAAGTCACAATTGATTAACAAGATGTACCTCCAATAGACTTCAGTGGGGTTTGCCACAAAGTTTATGAACATTCCCTGGTGTGTACCAAAATTAGCAGTTTTTGGTGGACTAACCTTTTAACAAGTGGGGTTTCAAGCTGCAGTAATTTAATTAATGGGGCTTGTATTAATTTAATTTAATTGATTTAAAAACGGGCTTGTTTTTGAATTGTAAATTATTGCTTATTAATTTCACTTTTTTAATTCTTTCTTTTAGATTTCAGCAAATGAAATTGAAACCTTATTGATGAGGTTACCTCGAATGTTTAAACAAGAATTCACTGGTGTAGGAGCAACACTGGAGAAGAGGTGGAAGTTCTGTGCCTTTGAAGGAATCAAATCTACTTGACTGTGCTCAGTGCTAGAGACATTTAGTGGACCTGCCACAACATGGCAGATATCTGAAGTATTCCATAGACAACGGACATTTTGCAAGGCAAACGAACTTGAATTTTAGTTACATCTGTGATGTGCCCTTGTGCGTGAAGATGTCATTGTACGCCAGTTTTGCAGCTTTTGATCAGATTTGTGATAGAACTCTACTGTAAAGATGACAACAAGTGTTTCTCTTTAAATCTAGGTAGCTCAGAAATTGTGTCGTTACTACCGGTATATAGAAGAGAATAAATAGGTGGACAAGCAACTACTGAAAATTATTATTACTATTAAAAAAAGGCCCCAATATTTAGCTTTGGATCTCTCAAATGAACCAGGAGCAGTATAGACTGACAGTTAGTAAATCTCTAATTATACAAAGTATCTTGTATAAACCTAAGCAACCTGCAATGCTTCACCCTATGGAGTCATTTTACAAATCTTTAATCCATGCAATATTTTCATTCACATGTTCATTTTCATAACCAAAACCTATTCAGTTTACTACAAGATCTACTATATAGGTCAGATAAATTTACTACATGCATGTTATTTTAACAGATTTTGTAGTAAGGTTCTTTCTAAAATTCCATTCATGAAAATCACAGTATAATTTTAACTCAGCCTTAGCTGCTTGTAACTGTGATTTATGATCAGTTTATTGAGTAAAGCAGGGAGCAGATAAAATAAACATTGATGAGAAAAAAATGCACACCTATGTGATATGTATGCACGTTAATTACATATAAAAATAAATTGTGATATAAAAATAGGTAAAATAACTACTTTGCCTTAGGGAATTGACTCATTTATGTGAGTGTCTTGGGCAACAGTGAGCAATAGGAGGAAAATGTAAACTTAAAGTTATGACATTCATTTATTCTTAAAACCTAATATGGAGCTTCAGCCAAAACGTTTTGTATAAGTGGAGATGGGTTACAACCTCTGGCAAGCTTTTTTTTGCTGGTTTTGCCCTTGTTGTGGACTTTCAATCCTTTTACTTTCTGGCCTGTTGACCACTGGGCGGGCAGTGTGGCATAGTGGTTGGCACTCGGTTTGAATCCCAAACCCCCTGAATGGAGTTTGTGTGTTCTCCCTGCGATTGCATAGGTTTCCTTTGTTCACTCTGGTTTCCTGCTATATTCCAAAGACATGCCCTTGTATGTATTCATGTGATTATGGGACCTTCGATTGTAAGCTTCTTGAGGGCATGGACTGATCTGAAAGAACATGTAGAGCATTGCAATGAAAAAAATTGCCGGCATTATATGAATAACTATAATACATAAAGAAAATATACGGTCACTGGGGCAGAGCGAAAAATATTAAATTTAGCAGATGCACCAAAATAGCAACAGAGTGGAAATATCCTAATTTTGACTGCATTGACAATTTTCACTGTATTGTCACAACTGCTGTTGTGAGGTATTCTCCCCAATGGGGATACATATGGGGATAATAAAAGGTAAAAAATCTGTGCTGCCCGCTATATGGTGATTACGTATAGAAAGTGAAGATCTAGTACTACAAAAGTAGGTGGAAGGATGAGACCTTCACCTGCAAAGCATGTGGGTGCTGCAATTTAATTAGCCTGAATAAGGCTCGCAAACAGTGGTTTCTGATCACATATCGGTTTGCTCTATATATATATATATATATATATATATATATATATATATTGTTTTGTATCTATAATAAAATTTGACAGAGGGTCTGTTAAAACCCTTTCTCCACTCATCCAAAACTAGTAAAAACCCATTGTCTGGAGTCCCACTTTGACTGCACTCACTTTTACGCCGACAGAATGGCACGGGTGAGCAAATGGGCGTATATATACGTCCCCTTTCATTTGTGAGCCGTGTGGTCACGCACGCACCAACGCCAGCATGCTTACGACCCTGTCGTGAGCTCCGTGACCGTGCCTGCGGTACTCGCAGACTCAATGTCCGCCGTGGGCCCGCGTTCGGGTCACAGAGCTGAAGAACGGGGAGATGTCAGTGTAAACACAACATCTCCCCGTCCTTCCCCTGACATGTCACTGATCGCTGTTCCCGATGACAGGGAACAGACGATCAGTGATGTCTCATGGCAAGCCACGCCCCCTAACAGGGAAGCACTTCCTAGGTCTCACTTGACACTTTCAGCACCCCCTACAGATTAACGCCTTCACTGCCAGTGTCATTTTTACAGTAATCAGTGCATTTTTATAGCACTGATCGGTGTAAAAATGACGATGCTCACAAAATGATGTCAAAAGTCTCCGATGTGTTCGCCATAATGTCGCAGTCACAATAAAAATCGCTGCTCGCCGCCATTACTAGTAAAACAAAAATTATTAATAAATATGCCATATAACTGTCCCCTATTTTGTAGATGCTATAACTTTTGCACAAACCGAAAATAACATATACTGCAGTAAGCTTCATCATATCACTTACAGTCTAGGTGGGAAATGTGACTTAATTAGAAATGGCAGAGAGTCTCTTTTCACTCAGACAGACCTTATCAGTCTGAAGCAGAGCCAGTTTATGTAATGAGCAAATATGGCTTCCTTGTGTAGAACAGGCTTCTTAAAACACCTGTAATTGATAGCATTAATAGCTGCAAAGGGTTTTATTGTTTCAGGCTGAGGAGTGTTAACTAAGAAGGTGACCGGAGTTTGGTCTTGTACCATAGGATACTGTTTACATAATTAGGCAAATAGCTGAATTTGCATATTTCCATCATTACTCATTTGACATTTTTATACACCTTCCAGCCAGTGGGCCAAGGAGTATACTAGCTGAAGAACTACAAGTTGCCTACCGCTGACCTCCAGAGAAGATACTTGAATGTCTGTAGTACTGAAATGTATCCAGTTGTGCTTAGCATTGCACCCCTTTTATATATTTATACACAGTAAACTATTGCTCATTTGGCTTATCTGAGCCATCTGATGAAGTGTCTTTCCATTATATCTGACTTTTCCAGTGTTATAATTTCAACAATATTAGCTTTAGTTACATATGTTGGTAAAGAAATCTTTTTTTTTTCATTATTTAAAACAGGGAATATTTGTCTTTCCAGGAGAGATTACACAATTTAAACTGCTCTGTAAAAGGAAAAAATAAATTATTTTTTTAATGTAATCTGAACAACAGTCGACAGTGTCACATATTCTATATTGTAAATGTATCTTCCTGATGTAAATATTGAATAACTTGTTTTTTTCTCTCTCTGTAAGGGTATGTATTATATTCAGATATATGCATCAGATATTCAGTTGGATTGTTATCAAATTTTATATTAAATATTTGAAAGATGTAATAAAACGCTTTTTTTCAGTAAATAATATTGTACAGACAGTAGTCCGATGTTGTTCTTTATATATAACTTTAGGCTGCATTCACATCTAGGCGACAAGTAACGCCGCGTACGCGGCTTTACTTGCCGCCATTCGATTCATTTTTTTTTTTTAACAAAGTCTCTCCATTGATGTCTATGGCCGAACGCCAATGTCACCTGAAAAAAAAATTTTGTCGCCTAGATGTGAATGGAGCCTTAGGGACTAATTGGTCATAGCTTATATTCTGGAAGTGAAATGGCTACAAAGACACAAAATCTAGGTACAGAAGGGTATCCAAGTCCCTGTGCTGAAATGGCATTCTGCCCATGATTTGACTTCTCTTCTGGCAAGGAGGCATGCTTGGGGAAGCCATACTGTGTAGCTGAAACAAGCTCAACAGGCAGCTATGATGGTATGTTTGGCAGCCAGTCATTCTCTGTGCTGGGAATGTTTTTGGAGTACATAGACATGTACTTTCATGTGAACTGTGCATACATTGTATATATGAGTATCTGTGCACAAGTATTTAAATAATTAAATCTGCAAGCATGTGAAACAATCACTTGAATATATATAAAAGAAAACATTCTGTGCTATCTCTAAGGCCCCTTTCACATAGGGCAGTGGAGGTGCAGTGATGGTATATCGGCGCGATTTTTAGTGGCGCTATACCGTCGTATTTACCGCAAAATGTTGTCGCTAGAGGTGCAGTTTTGACCCCTGCTAGCAGCCGAAAAAGGGTTAATACTGCGGGCAATGCGCCTCTGTAAAGGCGCATTGCCGGCGGTATTACCACAGTTTCCCATTGATTTCAATGGGAAACACCCTACTCCTATACCGCTCCAAAGATGCAGCTAGCAGGACTTTTGGTGCGGTCCTGCTAGTGCACCACCGCTTTAGTGTGAAAGCTATTTTTAGCGCTAAACCGCCTGAAAAACGGGTCAGTGTGAAAGGGGCCTAATACTTTGTCTATGAGTAATAACCAATTATCTATAATCTAGCGTTCTATGTGTTTGCAGCATTGACCAAAAAAACTATCAACCGATTATAAACAATAAAACAGCAAAAGTCCATATAATCGTGAATGTAAGAGCTATTTTACACTTGCTTCAAAACATGGCTTCGGACACATTTTATTAAAGCTCTCTGAATGCCAGTCAAAGCTCCTGTCACTAAATAAAATGGTTGGCTTACAGTCCTATTTACACCTTGCTTTTGCTTGGTGCTTCGATGAGGCTTTAATGATCCTTTGGTGGGGCTTTGCCATAGGCTTTGAAGCACCACTAAAGCTACATGGGGTATAATTTTTGAAGCAAAGCAACAGCAAAGGTGTAAATTGTAAGCTAACCATTTTATTTAGTGACAGGAGATTTAACTAGTGTTCAGATAACTTTAACAAAGCCTGTCCAAAGCCTTGTTTTGAATCAAGTGTAAACTAAGCCGTTAATGTGTGTTGAAGCCGAAGCAACTGTAAATGAGCCCTAATAGTCCCATAGAACATGTAATGTATATCACTACCAAGTAATATAAGACATGCATGTAGAAACACCTTGGTGAATCCCTTATGCGCAAACTTTCACCTCTCTGTATTGACCCCACAACAAAGGCCAGTATGCGCTTCAACACCAGATGGACTTCTTTTCCCTCGAATCAGCAAGGAAGGAATAAAAATAACCCACACTTTCACAGAGTCCTATGCAAGTAATGGGAGACAACCTCAGCTTGGGCTCCCGCCAGGTCATGCACCCAACGCATTTCGCTTCGGAGCTAAGTCATGGGGCAATCCCAATGGTTAAGATATGGGGACGGAGCAAAATGGGTTGGGTCGTGGCCTGGCTGAGGTTGTCTCCCTTATTACTACTACTATAGGACTCCATGGATGTGCGGCACTAAGGAACTTTTTCTCTTTCCTTTCAGTGTCCACAGGAGCTGAGACAAGCTTCATCCTTTGCCTGCACTCCCACAGTGGACACGGAACTATTTACACTACTCCCCATATCAATTGAGCCTGAGCGGCACACTAACAAACCAAGGGTCACAGTGAATCAGCAAAGACTCTAACTCTTGGGGAACCTCACTAGACATAAAAACATTTAATAAACAAGTCCTGCTATAAACCTTTGTGTGAACAATTATTAGATCAAAACCATTAGACAATAATATCGATATAAAGTGCAAATAATAAAATGTGACCATAAAAAGTCCAAAGAAATCTTGAAAGGTGAAAGTCTCTTCCGAGGGGGCCACCATGATGCACCCCAAAGTTCATATAAGTGACAATAGATGAGTGTCTTTAAACAATCACTCTGTAAATTTCACCACAATATAGTGATCCGCTACCAAGGACAGTGCAGGTACGCTTACCAGAACAGATATACCCTTTGGCAATGAGTCAACAAAGCTGGTGTGATTTCCAATTACATATGGTAAGATTCATCTGTATATTCCATCTGTACATTCCAAAGGAACCAGATAGAGGTGAAACCCCCCTGGTCCTGATTCCTGGCAGAGCAAGGTTTGGATAATTAACCACCTAGTAAATCAGAGTTTACCAGGTGGTTAATGATCCAAACCTTGCTCTGATCACATGCTTGCTGAAGGGGTCCTGCATGGCTCTGAAACGTTCCTCTTGTGATGTGATCTTTTTGCGATAAAAACCTTTGGATAATATTTAGTAACCTTGGTGTGGTGGCGAATTTGTACATTTATCTGTGATAGTAGATGCTGTGTCCATCAAAGTAGCAGCACGACAGTTGAATTCCTGCCCCTTGCAATTTAGGCATGCACTAGAAAGTGTCTCTGCTTACACCATGCCAGAAACAAATGGTGGGAAATTTAGTTCCTGGTGCGGGTACCTGCCAAAAGGCAATTGTGACACATTACAGAGGTGCATGCTATTATGGTGGAAAGATGTACTTGGAGGCAAATATTGGCTTTTTCATCCTATACATGATGAAGTGTTCACAGAAGTTGGTTTTGATTGTATATTTAGACGTGATGTTTAGATTTTAAGGGGTTGTAAAGGTTTATTTTTTAAATATGTTCCTTTTAAGCTAGTGCATTGTTGGTTCAATTACCTTTTCCTTCAATTTCCCTTCTGAATGTTTTTTTTCTTTGTTTTCTTTGTCTGAATTTCTCACTTCCTGTTCCTCCTCAGTGAGCTGTTCTAAATGACTTTCCACCGCTCTGATGATGGTGGAAAGCTTACTGAGGAGAAACAGGAAGTGAGAAATTCAAACAAAGAAAAAAAACATTTAGAAGGGAAAGGAAAAGGTAAGTGAACCAACAATGCACTAGCTTAAAGGAACCTATTTAGAAAATAAAAGACGAACCTTTACAACCCCTTTAAGTTTTAGCATTTGGCTAGGTCTTTAGAGTTAAGTGTTTTTTTTTATGGGTCTGGCATTAGTATGTGTATTAAATGTTAAATTGTATGCCCAGTTACAACTTTTTGCTTTAGCTGATCAGAACCCCTGTTGTGTTTTTTATTTCTGTCCAGGACTCATTTTTACTGATTTCTCATCACTTTGTGCCACAGGGACAACAGTTTCACCAGACAGGAAGGAAAAGGGCATTAGCAAGGGCTTCACATGTGCCAGTCATTTTCTAAAACACACAGAAAATTTACAGACACCAGGAGTTACACGATTGTGTCATCTTTGAGCCAGCATCTTGGTCCAGGAAGTAGATTCTAACCCTGAATGATGCCTGAACAAATATTCATCTGTCCTCCTACAGAAAAAAGCATGTGAGTGGGGCTTAGGTGCCTGTGTGGAGACAAGAGGAGCTGCACTTGCTAATGACTGAACTTATAAGCGAGCGGTAATGACAGTCTAATAGCTCCTTGTTCTCTGTGCTGACTTCAGCTACACATGTACACTCTCTAGTGCATAGAGGACTTCCCAAGTGTGCAGCATTTTTAGGCCCGTATCAAGCTCCACCAATCCAGCAGTTCATGTCACCTTTCTCTCAGTGACACATCCCATAGTTGCTATGGAATACATGAATCCCCCTCTCTCTTCAACCTCCATGCTTCTCCAGGGGCCACCTCTAGGAACTTTCTTCCATGGCTCTGCTGCGGGTCCAGTCCAAAAGAGTGGGGAACCAGCCTCAAGTGGAGGTGCCAAGCATTTAGCCCCCTTCACTACCAGAGGAACCATTACCCCTACCAGTCACCAGGCTGACACAACACTATAGTCCTTGGCAACAACACATTTGTACGAAAAAAGTGCACGTGTTACGCATTAAACCCAAATGGACTATAAGACAGGCTCATTAATGAGTAAAACATGTTTTTTTATTTGGACATTTGTCATTAAAATGGGAAGATAAAATATAGAAAAATAGGCTTATACATACAACATTGTGAAACGATGTGTTACATCATGAATACCCTTTACACAAACACATGGCATTCAAAGAGTTGCCCATATACAGTTCAGGGCTAGCTATCATGACAAGTTGTGGTGAAGCTGTGTATTAGACCCATATATTGCATTTTCCTCTAACTCAGTCCCCTTCCTGTGTTGCAAGCCCTGTTCTCATATGCTGTCGATGCACCCCTTTGAGACACTTCAGACCAAGCAAGTAAGTTACATTGGCGGCTGGTGTTTTTTTTCGGTTGGGGGTAGCTGACGGCACTTAACCCCCCCCCCCACCCTCTCACCCGCTCGCCGGCCGCCTGGCATTTACCCCATCTAGCAGCTCCTCGGCTTATGCTTCTCAGCTCCTTCACGGCAGCTTCCGTGTGTCTCCTAGGCGCTAGGGGTCCAATAGTATCACCTGTCCTTAATCGGGTGACAGGGACTTAGACCCACTTCCTGATTGGCTGGGAGGAGGAACAATGTTACAATACCGAATATTCATTCGCTACTCTAATACACCTGGGTGGGCTGTGAGTGCACTCTCTGTGGCCCAAGCCCACCCTATTTTTAGGCCTATAAGAGCCTCTGGCTCAATTCAGTGCTTCAAAAAACAGCCACCCTGCATCCTGAAAGGCGCCAGACGCATGGATGGAGGGTCAGCGGGATGTATAGGGGAGGCGGCGCCCGTGGGCCCTCAATGGATGGACCGCCACTGGTAAATTACCAGTAACTTTACTGAACAAAGACAACATGACCACCACTGCCACCCCCTATTTAGGCGGACTGCCCCTTTCAGGTATCGGGCGGGGGTGTTTTTGAAGCACCTGATTAGAGCCATAGGCTCTAATCGGGTAAAAAAAGGTGACCTGTCAAAAGCCATGCTTGGTGCTCGCAGTTCACCTAGGTGTGTTAGAACAGCGAATGAACATTCGCTTTCCTAACATTGATTGTCTGTCTGTTACCCATCAGCTGATTGGCTGAAAGGACAGGTGCTGTGATTGAAAGCCTGATGAGAGCAGAGGACGGGAGGAGACACATGGAGGACACCGCTCGCTGACGTCACCCGCTGCCCCACTGAGACAGGGTATGTCCTGGGCAGGGGGGCGCAGTGGCGGGATTCAATGGCACAGTGGCAGCATTCGATGGGCAGAGTGACAGCATTTGATGGGCACATCGGCAGCAATTGATGGAACAATGTCTGCGTTTAATGGACACAGTGGCTGTGATTTATGGGCACAGTGGCTGCGATTGATGGGATTTTTTTCAGTTTGTTTGCACCCCCCAAAAATTTGGAGCACCAAATGGCACACTATGCTAGCAAAAGTGAAACATTATTATGGGAATATCAAATGAGTAGCTTCTTATATGGGTATTTATATGCTGTAATATATCAGTGTTATAGTACACCTCAAACTATTCAATCCATTTCAATTATGTAACGGGGTAATGTGATAACATTGGAATATAGTTGATAACAGAAGCACACACTATATTCTGATACAGGCTGATATTGCTAAATTCCCATACGAATGTATAAATGAAATTACAAGATAATGTGAAGCTATTAGCATACATCATCTAAAATGTGATATGGTAAGAAAATAAGCAAATCAATTGTAGAAAAGTACCAGCAGTTGTATAATTCTGACAGATGGTATGAAGTCTATGGTTTGAAAAACGTGCAATTTTAATGAATATCCAGATAGCATATTCCTGTAGCAGAAATAATTTGATAAGCACCTCTATGTGAAACAAATAACTGCAGATATTTAACATTAAGATTAAACATGTTCCTTTTTTATCGACACCTCCAATATCAAGCTTGGATCTCTCCTTAGGCATAGTAGTCCTTATTGTCGGGGAGCACCAATTCTTAAAAATCAGGGTCACCGCAACCTAAAATCTCATATAATGCCCCCCATCAGGGATTTATTAGCCATATAACAGAAACGGTATTCATTTTTCCCAAATGGAAAAACAAATTGCATACAGCAGCACACAAAAATATCTATTTTCAACTCAATAATATATAAGAACTTTTTCTAATTTTCAGCATAGTCTCACCAACGAATTGCTTGTAAGTGTAGCTCAAACAACTTTATTTTCCCAGGCATCTGTTTTACTCTCA
Source organism: Rana kukunoris (assembly GCA_029574335.1). Taxonomy (NCBI): domain Eukaryota; kingdom Metazoa; phylum Chordata; class Amphibia; order Anura; family Ranidae; genus Rana; species Rana kukunoris. The sequence continues at coordinate 162,506,256 of CM056050.1, forward strand.
AATGCCCTTCTGTGTGTATATTAAGCCCTTTGCATAAGCCAAATTGGGTCAGCATATATAGCCTGTCCGGGACAGGGACCCATCTGTACATTATATAACTTGTGTCATCGAAGGAGCCAGCTCTACCTTCATGGGTGAAACATAGCCCAACAACTATATCTAGGTACCTAGATGGTAAGGCCAGGAATTTCCCTTTTAAACAAGGAACGTTAAAGGAGAGAACAGGATGGAGCAAAGGATGTAGCCAAAGAGCTAGATGACGGTTGGTGCCTCCCCTTCCTTTATTTGAGATTAAGAATTGTGGCAGTTCTTACTCATTAAATATACTTATGCTAATGACAACCACACACACACACTCTGACTATTCTGGTTAAGGTCATAGAGTATGCGGTAAACCTGTTTTCTTTAACTGTTGGCTCCTGAGATGTACACTATGGGCCAGATTCAGCAATACTTGCGCTGGAGTAATTCGATATGCGCCACGTAACTGTGAAGATGCGCCGTTGTTCCTATGTGGCCGTACCCACCAAACTAGATGCGACAGAAAACGGGCCATTTCCGATCGGCTTAACTTTCCGACGCCAGAATCTCGTCAGCGCATAATTTCGTTTGGCGCATCAGTCGCGCCTATTGATTTCCCCTGCAGATATGCAAATGAGGGAGATTTCCCGATTCACGAACGGATTAGCACCATACGCTGGCTACATGCGCCGCGCGTATATCGTCCGTCCGGCGCAAAGTTATTTCTACAAATAGCTGCTTTATCTTTACTCCAGACGGCCTCAGGTCAGCAGGAGAGCAGCTACAGCAGCAGCGTTACCGACGAAACTAGCAAGCTGAACAACCACACGTGCAAGGACAACACCTCTGTGTGCCAACATGCCAGGGGCAGTCGCGGTCCTAGCACTAGTACTGGGTCCCCCGGAACGGAGTAGGCGGGCACGTGAAAGGATATACCGCACGCGCATGAGCCTCTTTGGCATGGGGGATGAGGAGGTGTATCGCCTCTTCAGATTCAGCCCAGATGCAATACTTGAACTAACCACAACCCTGCAGGGTGACATCACCAGCAAGACACACCGCTCACAAGCAGTGCAGCCACTGGTGAAGGTACTGGCAACACTTCATTTCCTTGCCAGTGGATCATTCCAGCGTACAAGTGGAGTGGTGGCTGGGATGTCACTGTCCTCCATGAGCAGATGTGTGCACCAGGTTGTCCCTGCAATCCTCAGATACATGTCCAACCAGTTCATCAGACCCACCACTGAGGAGCTGCGGTTGAAGGCAATGACAGATTTCTACAGCATTGCCAGATTCCCACGCACCATCGGGGCCATTGATTGCACACATGTGGCACTCCAGCCCCCCAGTGCCACAGAGCACATATACCGCAATCGGAAGCATTGGCATTCCATCAACGTACAGGTGATAGCTGATGCCCAACGCCTCATATGGCAAGTCCGTGCCAAACACCCCGGGTCCAGCCATGACAGCTTCATATACCGTCAGAGCCCCATCCTAGCAGAATTCAAGCAGAACATGTATGGGGACAGCTGGCTGGTTGGTGAGTGACATGGGTGGCATGCATGACTATCCCCTCCCATGATGCACATCACAAGGGGCACATGCATGACTAACATCCTCCTATCTTTTCCCTTACAGGTGACTCTGCATATGCACTGGGACCCCATCTCATGACTCCTTTCCGGAACCCCCAAACCAGAGGAGAGAGAAAATACAATGAAGCACACATCAAAACCCGTGCAGTGGTGGAGCAAACATTTGGGCTCCTGAAGTCCCGTTTCCGCTGCCTGGATAAGTCCGGGGGGACCCTATTGTATTCCCCTACCTTTGTGTGTCAGATCATCGGTGCATGTTGCATTCTGCACAACTTTGCTATGAGAAAAGGCCTGCAGATTCACATGCGTGATGACCTGACCCCCCAACCAGACAATCCCCCCCTGCCAGAGGAGAACCAGTCTGCTGATGGAAGAGCAGTCAGGAGGGTCCTTGCCGTAGGCATCTTTGGACACTAAACCCAAACATTAATCACACAGACAATGCATGCATGCACACCACTGATGTCCCTAGATCACACACACCACATGCACATCGCATTGGATTAGCCCAAGTCCAGCATGTAGGACTTGGGAGCAGCAACGCCAGCGTCAAGGCCCCAATGATGTCGCTGTCCATTCATACACCTTTCACACGTCATTCATACAGCCGTGGGGTTAACTTCACCACCACGGCCGAGGGTGACACCCCTTATGGCGCGTACACACGATCATTTTTTTGTGATGAAAAAAAACGACGTTTTCTGTGAAGTAAAAAACAACGTTTTTGAAACGTCACTTTTCAAAGACGATGTTGCATACACACCATCGTTTTTTCACAAAAAGCGAGGTTACGTTCACCACTCTTTTCCATTGAAGCTCGCTTCATAACTAGCTTCTGGGCATGTGCGGGTTGAAAAACGTCGTTTTAAACAACGTTTTTGCTACACACGGTGACTTTTTGTGAAACAAAAAACGACGTTTTGAAAAACGACACAAAAAATTCAAGCAGGTTGGAATTTTTTTTTGGTCGTTTTTTTTTAAGACAAAAAACAACGTTTTGCCCACACACGATCAATTTAAATGACGTTTTAAAAAACAACGTTTTTTTCCATCGCAAAAAACGACCGTGTGTACGTGGCATCACTGGCAGGAGTGCCACCCCCTCACATTCACACACCATTCACACTGCAACGTGTGCAGTATCAAAAAATAAAAATCTCATATCCTGAGCATAATCACAAATAAAATAACTCATAACCTGAGCATTAATAATAAAATAAAAATCTCATAACCTGAACATTCCCAAAAAAAAAAAAAATCTAAACTCATGTCCTGAGCATCAATCAAAAAAACAAAAAAATTAATTATCTGGGATGCCGGGGGCTTCTTCTGGCGGCCCCTCTCTGGCTCCTCAGCTGCCTGGATGGAGTGGGTGGGGGTGGGGGGGGCATCTGGAGGTGGCTGATCCCCGGGTGGGCCACTCCTGGCAGGTGTGGCCTGCCTGCCCTCCAAGGCCATGGCTATCCGGCCGAGGTAAGAGTTGGTCTGGGCCTGCATCCTGAGCTGCCGGGTGACCTGATAATGCTGGGCCCGCCGACTCAGCCTCCCCTGGTCCCGGATGGCAGCACTGTTTCCCTGGATGGCAGCAGTGTTTGCCTGGACGGCTGCAGTGAGGTCCCTTATGTCACCCTGCACCTCCCCAGGCTGGTCACCACTGCAGCACAGTTACAGCTCACATCCTGCACTGCTGAAGAAATCTGGGCCACGGAGCACAGGCTGTCAGCCACTCTGTCCAGGTGCCCAACTATGTCCCCCATTTGCTGGGTCTGCCTGGCGTGATCCCTCGCCACCTGGTCCTGGACCAGATCAGACACCCCCCTGGTCTTATGGGTGGCCTTCCTGGGGCCAGTAGATGTTTGTCCCCGGGGGGATGGAGTCGCCCTTGAGGGGCTTCCTATGATGGGGGAGGGGATCTGAGAGGGTCCTGCAGAAGAGGAGGATTCCTCCAACAATAAAATAAAGTCCTGCTCTGCCCCAACAGGCTCCTCCTCAACGACCTCTGCAGGTGTGGTGTGGGCACTCTCCGCCTCCACCTCGGTGTCTTCACCACCCAGGGGCACAGGCACTGGGTGCCGTTGGGGGGCTGGGGTGGACTGGCCGCCGACAGATGATGGCCCAGCTCTGTCATCTGTGGATGACACAAAGCAGACACATGTTGGTGGTCCCACACACTTGGCACATGTACCCTCCCCCCCCACATGCAAAACACCAAATAGGGGATAAAAAACACTTACCTGTCCTGGAGCCTTCCTCCACAGAATCATAGCCTGGTACCCCCTCCAATTGCTCCCTCTCCAGGCAGCGGGCGACCACCTCCTCCTCTGTGGTCAGGCTGACCGGACATGGGGGTCCACCACCTGTGCCCCGCTCATGGCTCCGAATGGTGGCCACCTTGCCACGGACCTTGCGCCGCAGGTCATTGATTTTTTTTTGGATATCCCCAGCAGTCCGGGTGGAGTACCCCAAGACATTAACCCTGCCAGCAATGGTGTCCAGGATGGCCTGCTTCCTCTCCCTGCTGGTCTTCCTACTTTTCTTCCCATGCAGGAAATCATTGTAAGTTTCCATAGCAGAGATGACCACAGAGACCTCCTGGGCATTAAAATTGAGGTTCCTCCTCTCTTTGGGGGTAGCGGGAGCAGCCATAATAGAGCAAAAGTAAATTCCCTGGGGTGGGGGGAAACGGAAATACTTTTGCGCCGGAATGCCGCTTCCGCTGGCGCTTTTATACGCGCAACGGAACACATTGCACTGGCGTTTCCTGTGAAGTGGTGCCGACGGAAGTTGTGAGCATGCGCACAGGGGGCCGAGTGAAGCCTCAATTACTGCGCATTCTCCGTGGATGATGCGCTGAACGTAAGCCTCTGCGCTGGGCTCCGCCCATCATTTACATATGATCACACCCACTTCCACTTGCGTCGGGTTACGCCAGCGCATTATCGTTACTCTGGCGCAAGTTTACGCGCAACTGCTATGTGAATAACAGTACTTGTGCCGAAAGTGTCGGCGGAGTAACGTAAATGAGAAACGTTACTCCAAAGTAAAGAAGCGCCCATCTACCAGAATCTGGCCCTATATTACCAAAAGTATTGGGATGCCTACTTTTACACACACATGAACTTTAATGACATCCCAGTCTTATTCCGTAAGGTTTAATATTGAGTTATAACCACTTCAACTCTTCTGGGGAGGCTGTCCACAAGGTTGAGGAGTGTATCTATAAGAATGTTTGACCATTCTTCCAGAAGCACATTTGTGAGGTCAGGCACAGTCTCTGCTCTAATTCATCCCAAATGTGTTCTATTAGGTTGGGGTCAGGACTCTGTGCAGAAAGTTCACTGGCCTCCACCCCAAACTCGCTCATCCATGCCTTTACAGATCTTGTGTGTGCACTGTGGCCAGACAATTTTTTGCATTATAATTTTTTTTCTCTCTTACAGCTTTCAGACGATATTTTCTGAAGGCAAATATTTTTTTTTTTAATCTGATACTAATTTTGTTAGTCCTGTGAAGGTTTTCAATAAAAATCAGTACTATTACAACACAATACAACATAACTTACCAAATTCCTTCCAAATCTAAAAAGTTAAATTGTACAAATATTTTTAGATGTTAAACTGTGCCTTTTTGGAAAGCTGTGAAAATTGGAGGTATGCAAACTAAAGCGGAGTTCCAAAAAACGAAGAAAAAAAAAAATAATGAAAAAAATAAATGTTTTACTTACCCTAAATAGCTGTTGCTATGCGGAAGTCCCGAATCTGCCCCTTATCTTATGCGGTCGATTCTCTTCCTCCTACACTGGGTGTATTCTTGTGAATGGGGCGCGCTGCATTCTTGGAACTGTGTGTATCCCAGAAAGCAGCCGGACCATTCACAAAGCGCCGCGCCGCTCGCACATGCGCAGTAGGAAACGGGCAGTGAAGCCGCACGGCTTCACTGCCTGTTTCCCTTACTTTGAATGGCGGCGCCTGGAGCTGCCAGGATCGAGGATCGCCATCGGGGGGTGGGGCCATCAGCGCGGGCAAGTAGGACAGGTAAGTGTCCTTATTCAAAGTCAGCAGCTACACTGTTAGTGTAGCTGCTGACTTAAAAAAAAAAAATTGCGGGTGGAATCCCGCTTAAATAAACAACTTATTTTAAAAATCTGCAGGTTGGCTTAACTCCTATGTGCCACAGTAATGCCCAATTCGTAGTGCCGTATGCGCGCTGCATTGGTATGCATTACAATAAAATGATTCAGGCAAACATTTTATCACAATGCAGTGTGGCACAATGTGTGGCATCACCAACAATGTGTGTAACGCGGACGTGTATACTAGCTCATTATGCCTTTGCCTTGCAGGGTGTTTTTTAAAAAAAAAAAGAGGGTTTACTTCCTCTTTAATGCACATGTGTCCTTCACATGCAGCAGGCCTGGGAGGTCAAGAAAATAGCTTCTGCTTCTCCACAGGCACAGCCTGGAAGGTAAGAGAGCTTCCAGAAGGTTCCCCCAAATATCTATACCCTTCCTCAGCGTGCACAACTGGCAATGCATTTCCTATTAGTTTGCCAGGGAGATAAAAATACTTATTGGATCCTCTTACAGTATTGCCAGGGACACTCTTCAGCAGCAGGCACAAGCACACAACCAGCTTAAAGCGGAGCTCCACCCTAAATCAAACATAATCTCAATAGCAATAATGGTAATAAACAATGTTCAATCCGATATCTTCATAAAAAATAGTTTTACTGTACCATATAAACACGATAGGCTTCCGGTCTGCAGCCCTCAGGTTTCCTTTGGGTTTTCCATTGTTTCCTGTCTCGCGCAGTGTCTTCTGGGATCTTGTGTCTAAGCTTCCTTGTTAGCATATTCAGACCTTATTAGAGGAAACATTGCGCGACTTTGGGCAGCAGGAAGTGACGCGCGATGTAAACAAAGGAAGGGCGGGCGTTTGAAAAATCTCCATTACAGGACACCGCTGCTCCCAGGTGCTAGTGCGCATGTGCGAGATCGAGCGGTGGATGCTGGGATTACAGCATCACAGCAAACAGGAAGTCTCCGCTGGTGGAATTGTAATGCCCACACTGAAGATGGCAACGGCTGACCATCCGAAATATAACTTTTTATTACACATAGCAACAGATCGGGATGGACGTTTAAAAAGAGAAACGTGAGTTTACTTAAGCCTGCACATTAACTATTTAACTACCCCTAAAGAAAAAAAACGTTTTAGCATGGGAGATCCGCTTTAAGTGAAAACCAATAGAAAACAGAACTTTCAGTTCAGGCTGGCTGCAGAGCATATCGCAGGGTCCCTACACATTATTTTCCCCTATAACTTTTACATGACATAGTTGTACAAGATCAGCAACAGCTTTCTGGACTTTTAAAAATCTGATCTTCAAGCCCAAGATAACATAGCTAAAACAGGTGGCACCATTATGCCGATGTGTGCAAATATCATATTCATTTTCTGAATTGAGCCATCTCTGACAGAGCATAGAGGTGATGCTCAGACAAAAAGGTACCTTTACTGAACACAAACAAGGCAATCTGTGCAGCTGAGCATTCCAGTTAATAGTCACACATGCAAATGACTAAGGTAATTGAAATAATTACAGACTTGTTGAGGTAGTAAAAATTAGCTTGCACGGGTCAAAAATCTGATAAAAAGCCCCAGTAAACAGAATTTCAATGTGTTTACACTCCTCACAAAGACACTCATAATACAAATGTGTACTGTATAATTAAATCTGCTGGGCACATGGTAAGAATTTTAAATTGTCAACATTATATGCTAATGGTTGAATCTCTATTACAATGTCACATTTTCAGTGCCAGAATTAATGTGCAGTCAGTGTTTTGCTATAAAGCTTAATTTGTAAGGATTTATAATGGAACAACATAAGACATTAATTCTGGGGTGAACTTGGCCAGCGTCCACCCTTCCTATCACACAAATATTTTAAAGACACTTAGTATGTAAATTAACTTTTTTTCTTTCTTTTTTTTTTTCACAAGAAAACTTTTTTTCTTTCTTTAAAAGGACAAAAGAATGTTGTAATGTTCTCAACTTTTCCAATGCCCCCACTCCACGTTGTTAGGGTTCTGTCTGTCTTTGATTCTGAGCAGGACTAGAATGATGGATAGGTGACATAAGTAATGCCAGGACCTGGTTCATTTGCTGGTGGAACTGTGGCTCCCTGGGTGGATAGCCGTAGTTCCATTGTCCACCAGCAGGTGTCTCCCAGCAGGTTCCAGTTATCAGCTTCACCTGGTCCCAGCTGCTGGGAGGGTATTTGAATCCCTCCTCTGCTAGGTCACTTTGCGTCAGTATTTTGATTGCCGTCTTGTTGCCAGATACTGTATGCCTGTTTATCCTGCTCTAGCTCTTAATCTAGCTTTGCATTCTGTACCCTGCTGCCTTAATTCTGCTCCCCTTGTTTCTGTACTCAGTTCTTATTCCCCCCTTTCTTGCATTCGTTGTATTTCCTGTTACCCATGTCCCACTGGGGAGAGGGAACAAGTGAACAGGGGCGGATCCAGGGGGGGCAATGGTGCAATTGCTCCCCCCGAGAAAATATTGCTGACTCTGTGGCTGAGCGCTCCCCTAAAATTCAGAGCCACGGTCGGGATAACACACAGCCGTTCTCAGCATTAGGTACTGCCCACACACATCCTGACTTCACTCTCCGCCCCCTGTACCTCGCCCAGCTGTTTTTTTAGCCTCTTTCCTGCAGGCTGCTGCTTGAGTGGGAGGGAAGGGCATGTGCTTGGCCCCCGAGACCGCGCCCGACTGGAAGAGGGAGGTGTGAGCAGCTGCGCAGAGGGAACCGAGTGACTTTGAACTTCCTGGAGGTGAGCTCAGCTAGCAGTACATCGTGGATTCATTTACAGGCACCTCTATGCTGAGTTACTGCAGCTTAGCATAGAGGAGCTGTTAGCTGACAAATGAGATTGCATCTTTTCATGTCGCACAGTGAGAAATTGGGCTCATTAAAGCATTGTGTATGCCCCTTGGTGTGTGCCCTCCTGGTCCTCCCAGTGTATGCCCTGCTGACTCCCCCACCAATGTGTGCCTTTCTGACCCCCCATTGTGTGCCCTCCCAACCCCTCCTGACCTCCCTGGTGTGTGCCCTCCTGACCCTGTTCTGTGCTCTCCTGACCTTCCCGGTGTGCTCTCCTGACCCCATACTGTGCCATCCTGACCTCCCTGCTGTGTGCTCTCCTAACCTCCCTGGTGTGTGCCCTCCCAACCCCTCCCCCAGTGTATGCACTTCTGACCTCCCTTGTGTGTGCCCTCCTGACCCTGTACTGTGCTCTCCTAACCTCCCCAGTGTGTTCTCCTGACCTCCTCGGTGTGTGCCCTCCTGAACCCCATACTATGCCATCCTGACCCCTCTGGTGTGTGCCCTCCTGACCCTATACTGTGCCATACTGGCCTCCCTTGTGTGTGCCATCCTGACCTCCCTGGTGTGTGCTCTCCTGACGCCCCCCCCCCCCCCTCAGTTTTGTAAGCAACACCTTATTTTCTGGCAGTGCCCCTCCCGAGACTAGACTCTGGATCTGCCCCTGTGAGTGACATGGGCCGGGTGGGAGGCATATATGGCCGACAGCTCCAGCTGACATTTTGCCGGAGCCATGAGGTCAAAGACACACTTCATAAGGGACAAGGTTTGCAAGCTGTTTGAATCTATAAGTGTCAGGGTCAGCAGCTAAGACCACCAGACACGTAGCTACACATAGGAACTAAGACCAAACTAAGTATTTATCATTAAAGTTATATTTAATTACAGTGAACACACACCAATAAACATACAGAGCAATCGGTGAGAACATAAACCACTCCAGCAAACAAGAACCAGTATAACTAATGAACCTAACTGCTATCTATATACAATATCTACAACATAAGAGACAAAGGCAACAGGGATGCCAGGAGGGGAAACACGACTGGGAACAAGAGCATGGAACAAGGCAAAAGGGTGCAGGATGGATCAGGACAAGGGCAGGTTATCAGGCACAATCTGGCATCAAGGAGGCAATCAGACAGGATAGTGATGCCCTGGGGGAAAGGAGGAGCAGCCTTAAATATCCACATGGCAGCTGAAGCCAGGTGTGGCTGATCAGAACCTGCTGGCTTCTGGGAGACACCTGCAGTTCTGCAGCTATCTGCAAAGTGAACCCCAGTGCCACCAGCAGGTTAACACAACCCTGACAATAAGGCAACTAATATTGAATAGAGGCTTTATTCTTTACTATTGACACTATCCCTGGATTGCATAGTTGAAATGCTGGAGTGCAAATGGATAGGAATGTCTTGGGGCACTTCATTAGCTATAACTGAATGAATATTTTTTCTCCATTACAATATGAACAAACAACTCCCCCCTCTGTTTATTTGTCTAGCTCTGTGCATGAGCACTTCTTGTTGTGTATTTTTTTACCCCATGTTGCTTTTTCTACATTTAGACAATGTAAGTCAGTTATATTATTTATGAGGAGCACTGGGTGTTCATTTAATAATTGAATATATATACAGTACCTGTCCGTGAGAATGTGTTTCCAGCACGACCGCATCACGCTGGTTCTCGGCGACAGGGTGCCGACATCTCGCACTCGCTGCAATAGGAAAAGCACATTACAGCGAGCGCGAAATAGAAGTGACGGGGATCCGACTTGGATTCCCACCAATTCCAGACACTGTGTTTGGTATGAATCATGAGGGGGAACTCCACGCCAAATTCTAAATAAAAAAACGGCATGGGTTCCCCTCCAGGAGCATGCCAGGCCATGTACCCCCCTACCCCAAAGCACCCTGTCCCCATGTTGATGAGGACAGGGCCTTTTGCCGACAACCCTGGCGGGGGGGCTTATCGGAATCCGGGAGCCCCCTTTAATAAGGGGGCCTCCAGATCCTGGCCCCCCACCCTAGGTGAATGAGTATGGGGTACATCCCAGGTTGATGCTCCCTCCCGCTGTAATGCCGGGTGTGCGGTGCTTAACGATTTCTATAGGCCTCCTATGATGTCACAGTTCCAGCATGCTCCTGGTGGTGACGACATAAGGGGGCGGGGTAATTATGTTGTCACCACCTGGAGCCTGCTGGGACTGTGATGTCATAAGAGGCCTATATAAATCTTTACGCACTGCACACCCAGCATTACAGCGGGAGGGAGTGTCGTGGCAACATCGGAAGAAGAGAAGAAGGCAACTAGGAAGACCGGGCCCCCGCTAGTAAAAGGGCTGCGGTGGTGCCCGGCAGATGGAAGAAAGCACCGGAGAGTGGGAGGAGAACCGGAGAGTGCAGAGAAGGCACCAGAGAGCAGGAGAAGAGGCCGGAGAGTCAGAAGAGACCCCCAAAGTAGGAAGAGACTTTAAAAATCTGTGTAGTGTTTTTTATTGACATTTTTCTTCCACCAGGTGAATGGGTAGGGGTACAACACCATACTCCCTCACCTAGGGTGGGGGGCCAGGATTTGGGGGCCCCCTTATTCCCGCAGCCCCCGACAACCAATGACCAGGATTGTCGGGAAGAGGCCCTGTCCTCATTAACATTGGGACAGGGTGCTTTGGGGTGGGGGAAGCCACATGGTGCCCCCATTCCACAAAGAACGCACCACCCCATGTTGAGGGCATGCGGCCAGGTATGGCTTAGGAGGAGGGCACTCGCTCGTCCCCACTCCTTTCCTGACCGGACGGGCTGGTATGGATTTTGGGGGAACCCCCAACGCCGTTTTTTGGCGTAGGGGGCTTCTCCTTACAATCCATACCAGACCCTAGGGCCTTGTATGCTCCTGGAGGGGGGAACCCATGCCGTTTTTTTATTTACAATTTGGCGTAGTGTTCCCCCTCATGATTTATACCAAACACAGTGTCTGGATTTGACGGTAATCCGATTCAGATTCCCGTCACTTCTAAGTCGGACGTATGTTGGCTTTTTCCCTTCCCGGCGAGCCAGCTGGGCGCTGGCTCCCGCGACGGGGCTCGTAGGTGGTCATCTCGCCGAGAAATGCAGCAAGATTGACACAATATTGCGGTCACCTACTTTACTGTCTTTGGGCCAGATTCTCAGAAGCGCTACGACGGGGTATCACAGATACCCCGTCGTATCGCCGTTTTTTTGCCCGTGTATCTATGCGTGTGATTCCTAGAATCACTTACGCATAGATACAGGTGAAGATCCGCCATGTGTAAAACAATTACACTGGCGGATCGTAGATGTAATGACAACTCCGGCCGCCAGGTGGCCTTTACGTTGTTTTCTCATTTGCCTATGCAAATGAGGCTAATACGCCGATTCCCGAACGCTTTTACGCCGCCCCGTCGTGGTTAACGTCGTTTTCGTCCGCGTATGGTTACCCCAGCTAAGATGTGGAGTAACCTTACGAAGTCCCGTCGGATGCCGTCGGCTGCCGTCGGATGCCATGTTAAGTATGGCCTCGGGATCGCCTTGTGTTGTGCGTCGTTTACGTCGTTTTCGAACGTCGATTCTCAATGGGGCTGGCGTACGCTACGATTACGTAGTTTACATTGAGAAAATGTGACGTCCTTTAGAGCATGTGCACTGGGATTTCGTCGCGGCCGGCGCATGCGCAGTTCAATCGGCACGGGGGCACGCTTAATTTAAATACAAGCCGCCCCCTTTGAATTATGCGGCCGTACGCTGGGCCATTTACGCTACGCCGCCGCTAACTACGGAGCAAGTGCTTTGAGAATAAAACACTTGCTCTAGTACGATGCGGCGGCGTAGTGTAAATGGATAAGGCTACGCGGCCGGAATTCTATGAGAATCTGGCCCAGTGTGTTTTTTTTAGTGGCCCCTTGTAGCTCTATGATGGGCCTAGCATCATGCTAACATTGCCTGAATTATCAGTGATTATAGACTTAAGTAACATTACTGAACTTCAGGGTATGCATGTAGAATCATCAGGACCAATACACACGTGTGTTATTTTTGAAAATGTGAATGTTGTTTTTATGTTATTCATAGTGTATTTTCTATTCATAACTTCCCCTGAAAAAGCACAGTTTCAGGGCGAAACATGTCAGGATCTACACAAATGCTGCTTTGAATGTAAGGACTGCATTATACAGGTCAAAACTGTATACTGTATGTGCTTATGTGAACATGATATGTTACCTTTTTGTTAAATAAATAATGTTTTTTTTTATGTTTTGGTTGAGCTTTGTGTCGCTCCCAAACAGTCCCATGGAAATCTGCATTTGTCTTTTACTATTTTAATATCCTTTTCGATCTATCTGGTGGCTGTAGGAGATTGTAGGCTGTGCCTTCACTACTTCTTTCATCAGTACATAGGAAGTAGTGGAGGCACAGGCTCCATGGCAAGGAGGGCTGCAAATGTTCAGTCTGGCAGCATTCAGAGAAGGAGGGGGATTATGCAGTCTCTGGGTGATCTGTGTCTGTATCACCCCCTCTCCTCTATGCACTCAGTCAGAAGTCCATCTCCTTGTTCCAGCATGGTCGAAGTGACAAAGGTAATTGGAGGTTAAGCTATCTGACCATGCAGTTCACCAACCACAGTGTAGATTTTTATGTGCAGCAGTGATAGGGGCACCGTTTTTCTTGGAGGAATTTAACAAGCCTCCTTAATCCATGGTGAGACTTCTTGTTTAATGTTTAAAAATACTTATTTTATAGTAGAGGAAATTGGGCAGACTATAGATAAGCAATCAGACCAGTGGTGGTAAGCTTACTTAATAAAGGGTGGCTCAAAGGCAGCCCCTGACATTACCAAAAGGTCTCACGTAATGTTGAATGTATATATGTAAAACAGCCAGTATCTTAACATACTACAGGAGATGGTCAGAGACTTTGGACATGCTACATAATACAGTCAGAGACTGTGAACATGCTACAGGAGATGTCAGAGAATGTGGGCATGCTACAGAAGATGGTGAAAAGCTGCAGTATTGCTACAAGTGTAGCATGAGTAATCTTTTGATACCCTACCCATGCAGTTCCTTTTTAAGTCTGCTTTCACCCTTTTACCCATCAACCTTTTAAAATTATAGGCACCTCATTTAATATTCCTCTCGGAATAAAAATTAAAAGGCAATACACCTACATTTAAAAACATCGATGACCACCTGCTTTAATGGTGTCTGGCATCTGGTCCAAGAAGTGGACATGACGTCACCCAGAAGTCCCTTCTTACGTGTTTTGTTATTAATATGTAACATCTTCAGGAGCAGGTTCCAAAGTGTATGTCGCTGCTTCTTCCTTACCTGTCTGGTAAAACCAAGTATACTGATAGTGTGTGTTTAGGAAGTTTGCTAATTTGACTAGGCCCAGTACGATTCATATGTATTCAAGGCAGAGCAATCTTAGATCCTTTGGGAGATTCCTTACGCTTTGAAAATCAGCCCTCTTCAAATTATTTCTTCAGATATCTTCAATTAAGACATTTATACCTTGAAGACTGAAATCTTTAGGAAAAGGCTTTCCAGAAGCCCCAACAGACCTGGTATAATTTCCTTTGTATAATCCTAGATTTGGTATAAGACACTGGTAATTCAAACCCCTGCTATGATTTTTTTAGGCAAATCGCCTATTCGGTATTTTTCAATCAAGAAGTTTAAAGAAGAAGTAAACCATCCCAAAAGAAAACACCCTACAAGAGAAAGGCATATGAGCTAGTATGCAGAGCATACTAGCTCATTATGAATTACTTACCTGAGATCAAAGCCCCCGCAGCGACCCTCGCTCACCTCCTCTGATAGCCCGGAATGACTTCTGGGTGTCGCTGCTCCGGCACTGTGACTGGCTGGAACAGCGATAATGTCACTCCCACGCATGTGTGTAGGAGCCAGCAGTGATGGCTCAGTGCGCCTGCGCTGTTGCGCCATAGACATTGGTGCAGACTTTTCTGCAAATATCTCCTAAACCGTGTATTTCTTGTACCTACAGGTAAGCCTTAATCTAGGCTCACCTGTAGGTAAAAGTAAATGTTTACAACCACTTTAAGTTGCAATATTTAATGGCAAAGCTTGCATGTGTCTCAAAAAACAGAGCATAAAATAATTCTTGCAGACAACCCTCACATATGGGCTGAATTTTTACAAGCTGCAGGACTTGTGAATGAACCTTAAGGCCATTCATCAATGACCTTGCAGTCCAATCAGTACTTCAAGCTGCAATGGCTGACAGGACAGTAGTTGTAATTTGTGCTTTCACAGAAAACTGTGAATGAATGATGCAGCCATGTAAGTGGAGCCCCGCACGGATGCATTATTTTCACATGGTGACAGCGGGCATGGGGATAAGATCCCTTGCTCGCTGTCACGGGGAGGGAGAAAGAGGGTAAGAGGCTGCAGCTGCAGCTGCTGGAACATGTTCCACCCTAAATACTGGTGGAACATGTAATATTTATCCTTTAAGATCAGGATGACAACCCCAGGGCTTGCACTATACATGATAATCCAATGTACTTATACTGGGTATAAGATGTTTTACGATATCTATCCTATGGACTTTGGAACAAATTCATGAATGTAAAAGTAAAAAAAAAATATATATAGGGCCAGATTCAGGTAGAATTTACGCGGCTTATCTCTAGATAAGACGCGTAACTTCTAACCTACGCTGGCGTATCTGTTTTCTGTATTCAGAAAACAAGATACGCCGGGATTGAGTCCAGATACCTCCTGAAGATACCGAAAGCCGGATATAAATCCAAAGGAGATAGAAGATTTGCGGTCCAAGGTCCCAGACTATGGAACGCTTTACCAACCAGTATTCGGTTGGAGGAGAACTACCTAGCATTCAGGAGAAAGATCAAGACTCATCTCTTTTGATACCAAAGGAGACAGGAACAACAAGCGCCCAGAGGCGATTCAGTTCGCATGTGCCGCGCTATATAAGTTTTCATTCATTCATTCATTCATTCATTCATTCAGATACGAGCGGCGTAATTGTATTTCGCCGTCGTATCAGAACTGCAATTTTAAAATGGCTGCTAGGGGCGTTCCCGCTGATTTACGCCGAGAATATGTAAATCAGCGAGATACGGCAATTCACGAACGTACGCGGGCCCGACGCAGTCACTTTACGACGTTTCCGTAAGGGGTTTCCCGGCGTAAAGATAAAGCAAAAAAAAAGCACGCGTATCCTATGTTAAGTATGGCCGTCGTGACCGCGTCGAATTGTAAAAATTTTACGTCGTTTGCGTAACTCGTCCGTGAATGGGGATTGACGTCATTGACGTTCACGTAGAAAACACTGTCCTAATGTGGAGCATGCGCACTGGGATACATTGACGGCCGGTGCATGCGCAGTGCGTTCGCCGCGAGATCGCGCCTAGTTTAAATACTACACGCCCCCTACCCGCCCAATTTGAATTCCGCCGGCCCATTTTCGCTACGCCGCCGCAACTTTAGGAGCAAGTGCTTTGTGAATACAGTACTTTCTCCTAAAGTTTTGGCGGAGTAACGTAAATGAGAAACGTTATGCCGGAATAAAGAACCGCTCGCCACCCTGAATCTGGCCTATAATGTGTAAAATAAAAATAAAATTAAGTATATTAATAGGGTAGCTATATGTTATGGTAAGCAGACTGCCATCTGCCTACCTAACCACTTGTCGAAGCGCCATAGCCAAATGATGGCTACAGCATGTCCGACTAGCTCTGGGAGGTCGTCATATGCCCACCAGTGCTGCCTAATCAGTGCCTATCAGTGCAGCCTATCAGTGCCCATTAGTGTCCCTCAGTGCAGCCTATCACTGCCCATCAGTGCAGACCCATCAGTGCACAACAGTGAAGCAGAATTTTTTTTGCAGATTTTTATATCAAACTTTTAATTTTCCAAAATTTGGGGGTCTTTATTCATTTAATTAGCAAAAAATAAAAACCCAGTTTGTGATTAAATACCACCATAACAAAGCTCTATTTGTGTGAAAAAATTATAAAAATGTTGTTTGGGTACAGTGTTGCGTTGCATAACCGTGCAATTGTTGTTCAAAGTGCTGAAAGCTGAAAATTGGTCTAGGCAGGAAGGTGGTAAAAGTGCCCAGTAGGCAAGTGGTTAAAGAGACCTGTCACTTTGCCCATTCGGGGCAAAAAGATGACGCATACAGAGGAATAAAAAAACATATAGGGTCTGGCCCATCAAGCTGTGATAGCACCATTTCTTGATAAAAGTGGCCTCTCTAGTGATATCATCAGGGCCCACCATCAGGGAGCGGGCAACCCATACCCATTTAAGAGGCCTAGGCGTCCTAAGGGGCCTGGGCAGTGGCGTATCATCCATGGGTGCAACGGGTCCCGAGGGGGGTGGGGCCCACTGCGCATTGACACACTGTACCCATGGATCGATATTGTTATTACAGTAGTAAACTCCATGCCTCCGGCATTGCAGCTATGGTTGTCACTGCCCCACCAGGCTCCTGTGTCACACACAGGTCTTCTGACATCCAGAAGTTGCGGGGATTGTATCGCAGGCAGCTGTCTGTGGCTGGGTTTGGCTTCACTGGTATGAGAAGCAATGATGTCACATGAGCCCGGGTAGAAGGCAACTGCAAGGCATTCCACTGAGGTCTGTAAAGTAGAGGGAGATGTTGTGCAGACCGACACAGACTGGCCTTAGGGGTATATTGTGTAGACTGACCTAGGGGATATAGTACTGGGAGGTAACCGATCTGGTGGGTGGATGTACCAGGGGACAAAGTGCAATCACCCCCCCAGGCAGGGGCGGACTGGGCCAGGTGGAAAGCAGGATATTTCCCCCCAGGCCGCTTACATTATCTTTAAAAGGGCCGCGGTACAGGCTGTCTGTAATTTTTAATTTTTTTTGTAGAACTCGGCCGCGGAGGCTGCCGATTGGCTGGCTGCTGCTGGCAGGCTGCACTGCATTGTGGGAGTTGTATTTTGGCCGCCGCGTCCGCTGATTGGCTGGCTGCTGCACAGGCTGCACTGCATTGTGGGAGTTGTAGTTTGGCCCTGCTAAAGTTAAGGAACTTATCAGCGCAGCAAACTACAACTCCCACCTCCCAGGAGCCTTAGGGCCAGGCAGGTCATGTGACACGTCAGGGGAGGGACACGGTACGAGCGGGCTGGCTGCAGAGACTTGACAGAGAGAGAGTGACACAGACTGACTGAAAGGCTGCAAAAGTAAGATGACCTGCCTTTCAAAACTTTATCACTGTACTGTATGGGCACCAGCAGACTCAGCCAGCCACTCCCCCCGCCATGAGACTCACCCATGAGTCCCACCCCCCTGTATGGCGCGCTGTGTTTCTCCTGAGTCCTGACTGAGATGAGGTCTCTGTTTCATCTGCTCTTCCACCCAGCCGTTTGTCAGCAACCCCCCCTCCGTCAGCCCCCCTCTCTCTGAGCAACCTCCCTGTCGGCAACAACCTCCCTCTGTCAGCACCCTTCCATGTCGGCAAGCCCCGCCCCCTGTCGGCAAGCCCCGCCCCCTGTCGGCAAGCCCCCCTCCCTGTCGGCAAGCCCCCCTCCCTGTCGGCAAGCCCCCCCTCTGTCAGTACCCTTCCATGTCGGCAAGCCCCCTGTCGGCAAGCCCCCCTCCCTGTGTCGGCAAGCCCCCCTCCCTGTGTCGGCAAGCCCCCCTCCCTGTGTCGGCAAGCCCCCCTCCCTGTGTCGGCAAGCCCCCTTCCCTGTCGGCAAGCCCCCTTCCCTGTCAGCAGCCCGCTCCTCTCTGTAAGCCACCCTTCTCTTTAAGTGACCCCCTCTGTAAGCCTGCCCCCTCTCTATGAGAAACCCCCCTGAAAGCAACAACACCGTGTCAGCCCCCTTTCTGTCAGCAAGCCCCCTTCTGTGTCTGCAACCCCCCTGTCAGCCCCCCTCTCTGTCAGCACCCCCCTGTCAGCAGCCCCCCTCTGTCAACAACCCCGCCTGTAAGCCCCCTTCTGTCAGCAGCCCCCCCTTCTCTCAGCCTGCCCCTCTCTGTAAGCCACCCCCCACTGTCAGCCCACCCTTCTCTGTAAGACACCCCCTCTGTCAGCAACCCACCCCTGTCAGCCCACCCTTCTCTGTAAGCCACCCCCCTCTGTCAGCAACCCCCCCTGTCCACCTCCCTTTCTGCCTATGTCAACCCCCCTCTCTATCAGCAGCCCCCTCTCTGTCAGCAACCCCCCTTTCTCTGTCAACCCGCCCCTCTCTGTAAGCCACCCCCTCCCCTCTGTCGCCTACCCCCCTCCTCTATCAGCTACCCCCAAATGGCATGCAAACCCCTCCTCCGCTCCAGCAGGGCTAATGTCCTGCAGCCGGGTCACACTGCACTGTCTGTCTGTGCACTCTCTCTCCCACCCAGCTGCCGGAACCGATGCCACCCGAGACAGTAAATGGAGGGCCACTGAACCATGTCCTAGCAACCAGCGATGCTTTTGCAGGAGAAAGCGTGGTATTACAGACCCCACCTACTTACAGGTTCACACACACATCTTTGCAGCGGCTCCTGGAAGGTACGTTTTTTTTTGTCTCGCTGTAAAGGAGGTCTCTATTGGGGGGGGGGGGCACAGGCACTGATATTAATCTGTTGTGGGATGCCTGTGGATTGCTTTTGAATTTTTTTTGTAATTAAAATGCTGCTGACACCGTCCACTGCTCTACTGACACTGTCCACTGCTCTACTGACACCGTCCACTGCTCTACTGACACCGTCCACTGCTCTACTGACACCGTCCACTGCTCTACTGACACCGTCCACTGCTCTACTGACACCGTCCACTGCCCTACTGACACCATCCACTGCCCTACTGACACCGTCCACTGCCCTACTGACACCGTCCACTGCCCTACTGACACCGTCCACTGCCCTACTGACACCGTCCACTGCCCTACTGACACCGTCCACTGCTCTACTGACACCGTCCACTGCTCTACTGACACCGTCCACTGCTCTACTGACACCGTCCACTGCCCTACTGACACCGTCCACTGCTCTACTGACACCGTCCACTGCTCTACTGACACCGTCCACTGCTCTACTGACACCATCCACTGCCCCACTGACACCGTCCACTGCCCCACTGACACTTTCCTCTGCCCTACTGGCTGACAGTGTCCACTTTTAGGGTAGGCTTAAAAAAATTGCTGTGCGCGACGAAAGTGTTCGGGTTTGGCTTGAAAAAAAGGTGGAAACCCTACTGCCAGCAGACTTGGCCAACAATGGGCCACCTGACTGGACTTGCCCCCCAGGCCTAAGGCTGCCAGTCCTCCCCTGCCCCCAGGTCAGTCTGCCCCTTGATCAATTGGCTCCCAGTAAAATATCCCCCAGATCAGTTAGCTCCCAGTCACTTTGCTGAATACATGGATGCCTCTTTGCTGGATTGGGCCATCTCTTTGCTCTATGAGGATGTCTCTTTGCTAGATTGGGCCATCTCTTTGCTCTATAAAAATGTCTTTTAGGTTGTCTCTTTGCTATATGGGACTGTCTCTTTGCTGGATTGAGCTGTCTCTTTGCTATATGAGGATGCCTCTTTGCTGGATTGAGCTGTCTCTTTGTTATATGGGGCTATCTCTTTGCTAGATTCAGCAATGTTTTTGCTCTATGAGGATATCCCTTTGCTGAATGGGGCTGTCTCTTTGCTGGATTGGGCCATCTCTTTGCTCTATGAGGAGGTCTCTTTGCTCTATGAGGAGGTCTCTTTGCTTAATTAGGCCACCTCTTTGCTATTTTAGGCTGTCTTTTTTCTGGATTGGGCCATCTTTTTTGCTCTATTAGGATGTCTCTTTGCTGGATTGGGCCATTGCTTTACTATATGGGGCTGTCTTTTCCCTGGATTGGGCCATGCTCTATGAGGATGTCTCTTTGCTGAATATACGGATGTCTCTTTGCAATATGGGCTGTCTCTTTGCTATTTTGGGCCCTCTCTTTGCTGGATTGAGATGTTTCTTTGCTAAATATATGGGTGTCTGTCTGCTGCATTAGACCATCTATTTACTGAATATATGGAGCTGTCTCTTTGGTGAATGTATGGGGATGTCTCTTTTCTGGATTGGGATGTCACTTTGAATATATGGCGCTGTTGTTTCTTTGCTGGATTGGGCTCTCTTTGATCGATTGGGATATCTCTTTGCTATATTTGTGGGGCTGTTTCTCAGCTGGATTGGGCTGTCTCTTTGCTGAATTAGGCTGTCTCTTTGCTGAATACAGTATATTATATGGGGGGGTATTTTTAAGGGCTCTTTGTTTTTTTTGTTTTGGAGTTTCTTTGTTTTAGATCTGCTAGGGGAGGATATATGGGGGGTAGTGTGGTTAGTGTAGGGTCCTGCTCAAAAGAGTCTACCTTGTCGTGGTGGCAGGCTTCATTTTTTTGGACAAAATATAATAAATTGTACAAGTGTTAAAATAAAAGTGAGTGCACTGAAGGACTGGTCAGTGGGCAGATTCGGAGGGCTGCCAGTGGACAGGCCCTGGGAAATATTGGTGGTCAGGCCTGGGGGGCCCAGGCCTAAAGCTGTGTAGGGGGCCCTAAAAATTCTGATGGCTGCCCTGACTATCATGAGATATTGTTTGATTCAGCCAAAGATTTCAGGCATTATAAACTCTAGGAACAATAAGTGGACTGAGGGGCTCAAAGTTAATTTAACCAAAGGCCTTGGGAGATGTTGAAAGACTGAAATATTGATTTTGGGGAGACAGATGCTTAAAGGTCAGATAAGGAAGTTGATTTTCTCTCCACTCACATTGACATTCACTTTACTGCATAGTTGAAATTATAAAAACATTGTTAGTTAAATAAAAGTCCACATTATGCAAACTAATTTCTATAGTTATCTCTTCCTATGGTACTAAGCTTCTATATTAACCTAATTCTTTATGTTTATCAGCCATTTACTGAAAATTACATGTGTTTATGAGGAAAAAAACATGGAAAATAAACTGACAAAAAATAAAAGACAATCAAAGCACCACTGGTAGCACCGATACTGTTTTATGCTGCAATGTTTAACTCGGCATATGAAAAATGCTGAATTAGGTTACACACTGAATAATTTTCTTATCCCAGGTATTAACCTGTGCTGAACAGAATTTAATAAAATACAAATTTAGGATTACACTGTCTTTACATCATCTGCAGAAGAATGCATTGTATGACATTAAAAACCTGTTGCCTAGCAACTCCTCTGTAAAAGTCTTTTTAAAATCCTTGGGTCACTTTGTTACATATATTCAGAGAAGACAGCTACCTAACACATCTGTTGTAGCTATTTGTGTCACCATAAGTGGAGATTTGAATAAAGTCAATATTAGCCAGGTGTTTTTCACATAAGAAAGGACCACCACAAAGTCACAGCAAAAATAACGTTAATAAAAAAAGATGTTAACATAGAAAATAAAGGCTCCTAGAATGAGATTCCTGCACACAAAAACTCCTTTGACCTTCAGCAAATTGGAAGCGTTGAATTCTTTATGGATGTGGTAATCTATTACATACAAGATGATTGGCACAACCTAAATATGACATGTAGGGATTAATTTGATAAAACTCGAGAGTGCAATGCCTTGTACACACGATCGGACATTTCAACAACAAAACTGTGGATTTTCTTCTGACGAAATGTTGGCTCAAACTTACATACACACGGTCACACAAATGTTGTCTGATTGCCAAGAAAGCGGTCACGTACAACACTATAATAAAAATGCAGAACAAAAACTTTGTCTGAGGGTCAGGAAGTGATGAAACGCATCAGACGGGACTCCCCATCAACCAAACTGGACGTATCACATGCCCTCCACGGAGACTAACCAGGAAGACGCTGGGGGAACTGTACAACGGCAGTCTTCAGGGTCAAGTTAGTGAGAGCTATTGCAGCACACATCTTTTTCCTGTATTGATGATCTTTTCGGTACGCATATATGTACAAAGGGGGTATCTATTTTTTGGGGTTTATGATGATGTGAAGACAGTGTAATCCTAGCTTTAAAAAACGATACTGCTCTATATGGATTTTATTTTCCACATATGTCCACAGAATTGAATATCAAGTATCATTAAGGTGGTAACCATAGACGGTGGATGCGGCGGTGTAATGAATGCTGTTTGAAACCTTACATCTGATGAGTGTATCCCCTGAAGGGGACTAAATCCCCCCATGTGGTGAACATCACTTGGTGAATGGAGCACTTGTGTTAACCACTTAAGACCCGGACCAATACGCTGGTAAATGACCCAAGGTGTTTTTGCGATTCGGCACTGCGTCGCTTTAACAGACAATTGCGCGGTCGTGCGACGTGGCTCCCAAACAAAATTTGCGTCCTTTTCTTCCCACAAATAGAGCTTTCTTTTGGTGGTATTTGATCACCTCTGCGATTTTTATTTTGTGCGCTATATACAAAAATAGAGCGACATTTTTGAAAAAAAAACACTATTTTTTACTTTTTGTTAAAAAAAAATCAAATAAACTAAATTTTAGTCAAACATTTAGGCCAAAATTTATTTAGCCACATGTCTTTAGTAAAAAAAAAAAATCGCAATAAAAAAAAATAGCTACCTAGCGGGAACAGCGACACTAATACAGCGATCAGAAAAATGATCGCTTAGTGACGCTGGCAATAGGGAGTGAAAGGGTTAACTAGGGCGGTGATCAGGGGGTTTTAAAACTTTATTAGGGGGGGTGGGGGGGCTATCCTGAACCTAACACTAACTGTTTTTTACAGTGCCTGTCACACTGACACTAAATGCAGTGATTAAATCACTGCATTCAGTAACACTGTGACAGGGGGGTGGGGGGGGGGCGATCACAAGGGGTTAATATGCCTATGTGAGTGTGTGTCAGTGTTGTGTTGGTGCACACTTACTTGGCATGTCTTCTCTCATCAGCAGCGCTGGGAAACAGCGCTGCGATGAGAGAATGCATAATTTCCTCCTTCCTGTGTAAACACAGGAGGAGGAAGTGACAGGCTGGGAGCGCGCTCCCATTGGCTGGGAGCGATCGCGGGGGGGGCGGAAAACACGGACATCCGCCCGCAGATCCCGGATCGCTCCCAGAGGTAGGGAGACCCCCGCACGCCGCGGAGGGGGTCCCGATGGGACCCCCGAACCGCACTCAGGCGGGGACGTAAATTTACGCCCTTGTGCCTGTACGAGCCATGTTGTGGCCGTATATGTGCGTGCGGGGGTCTTTAAGTGGTTAAAGCACAGCCATCCCTGTCATCTGCACTGACTGTCATTTACACAAACGCATTGTTTGTAGCGCTGCTGCAGGGCTTTTTGTAAACTCTTTTGGAGTTTTTTCATTATCTCTGCATTTTTGTTTTACATCTTATAATTTTAAGCAGCTGCTTTGCTTTGGTATTAACATCTGATTAGTTGTGTTAAATACATCTTTGTAGCTTATTCCTGAGCGCTGGGCTGTGCTAATTAGGTAGGGCCAATTTTTTCAGTACTTCTGTGTATACGTACAACACTATGACGAGCCGAGAAAAATTTCAATGATTCTGAGCACGCATCAAATTGATTCCGAGCATGCGTAGGATTTTTGTGCGTCGGAATTGCATACAGACGATCAGAGTTTCCGACAAGAACTTTTGTTGTTGGAAAAATTGAGAACAAGCTCTCAAACATTTTTTGTCAGAAATTCCAACAGCAAATGTCCTATGGAGCTTACCAATGGTCCAAATTGAGAACCAGCTCACATCGAACATTTGTTGTCGGAAATTTTGACCGCGTGTACGCAGATTGCTAAAAATCAGCAATATATGACAGCATTATCATATACATAATTGATGGTCATTACATGTGTCCTTTCACTTGTTTCATTACTAATTAGTGAGCAATATTTAAAGTGGAACTTTAGTCAGAAAATTAAATCCTGCTAGATCACTTCAGACTAGTCCCTTTTGCTGGTATCACTATGTAAAACATTAAAAACTAGAAAAGATAACATTTCTGGGGATGTGTTCTTGCCTCCACCAATACTCCTGACTGGAGACAGTGCCCCTGGAGATGTAAATGTGATCCAACAGTGTGTCGATCCATTTCGATCCATTGCCCCATCAAAAACTGCTCCATCAAAAACTATCCCATCAAAACTGCACCATCAAAACTGCACCATCCTATTTGCCGCATCAAAAACTGGTTGCTATGGAGGGTTTCTATGGACTGGTTTCTATGGACTGGTTGCTATGGACTGGTTGCTATGGACAGGTTGCTATGGACGGTTGCTATGGACTGGTTGCTATGGACTGGTTGCTATGGATGGTTGCTATGAACTGGTTGCTATGGACGGTTGCTATGGACTGGTTGCTATGGAGGGTTGCTATGGACTAGTTGCTATGGAGGGTTGCTATGGAGGGTTTCTATGGACTGCTTTCTATGGACTGATGGACGATTGTATTTTAAAAACTATAAATTGTACAGCGAATATCTTTATATTGTACGAATCACAAGACCCAGACCTACAATTTGATGTATAGGATGTCTCTGAAATATTAAAAATAAGGGCACAGTCGCAGTTTACAAATTGCCATTACAATTTTAGGTTTCTAGACTTTAATTTCAATGGAAGTCAATGGAGGTCAATGGATGGCGTGAGGTGCAAACAAATGGCCGTATTGTAAAAACGCTTAGGACGATCGCTTAGCCGTGGACACGTGTAGTGGCAGCAGGGATAGCTGAATGTTTTGATATAAGATTTGTGTAGGTTGGCTTGAAAGTGAGGGAGTGGTCATAGTTTACAAATCATGTCCTGATTTTTCATTTTTTGTCATCTCCTCACTCTAAGCTTCACAAATTCATTCCTATGGGAAAATGTTGCCGCAAAAATTACGATATTTTGCGAATGATTCGGCAAAACGTTCCACAAAGTAATAGCAACACGATCAGGGACAATCCGCACGTTTTGATATATTACTCGTCTATGTAGTGTAAAAACTGTGGGAGGAGTTAGGGTGGCAAATTTGGCTATAAGAATAATATATATGTGAGAGAACAATAAGTGATCTTGCTATGCAAGAACACTTAATAAGTGCCTACACTGTTTAAAATCCAGTTTAAAGTCCTACTTTGATTCCTCTGCCAGAAGCAGGAGATGGACCACAGTGTCCAGATTAAGCTGTGCTAATAATGACTTTGAAACTCAGCACTCAGCCATACTTAGGCCCCTTTCATATTGAGGAGTTTTTCAGGCGGTACAGCACTAAAAATAGCGCTGATATACCACCTTAAAAACTCCTGCCAAGCGACCTCGGGCTTTCACACTGAGGCTATTTCTGAAATTCAGTGAAAAATATATACATTCAAATACATAAGTAACTAAAAAGTCCACTAAAATTATGAGGAAAAGGGAGAGTCCACAAGCAACAGACACCAAAGTCCTATGAGACAAAGGGGGGAGTCCACTTCAGGATGCAATTGACGGCATAAAACAGAATGAACTATTCAAAGACTTGTACTCACTTTAGCAGACTCTCAAAGAAGAAGCTTGGGTACTTTTACCGAAAAAGGTGGACACACGTACCATGAGGCAGTGGGTCAAACAGGCTCTGAATCCTTGGTTCCTAGAACTCTAGGGCTGTAAAGATGAGGAGCGAGGAGACAGCTATGGCAAGGCAGGCAGGAGGGTCAAGCCAAGGGGCGGCGATGATGATGGATGTTCTCACCAACTATATCAACCGAGGATAAAATATTAAAATATCTCCATAGGGTTAAGGTCAAGAAAAAACGGTTTATTTAAAATACATATCATACATCTTATGACAGATGTAGAAATTATTAAAAAGCGATCACAACATAAAATATAAAAGCAATGTGGAAGGCAAAGATAGCGAAACAGACACATTTTGACTCTAATGCCGCATACACATGATCACTTTTTGTGATGAAAAAAAACGATGTTTCAAGTGATGAAACAAAACGACGTTTTTCAAACTTCATTTTCCAAAACGACGTTGCATACACACCATCGTTTTTCTAAAATGCTCTAGCAAAGCGTGGTGACGTACACCACGTTCGACGGCACTCTGTTCCATTGAAGCTCCGTCTCATAACTTGCCTCTGAGCATGCGCGGCTTTAAAAACTTTGTTTTCAACATCGTTTTGCCCACACACCATCACTTTTTATGACACAAAAAACAACGTTTTGAAAAACGACACAAAAAATTCAAGCATGTTCAAATTTTTTTTTTGGTCGTTTTTTTGAAGACATAAAACGACGTTTTGCCCACACACGGTGATTTTAAATGACGTTTTTGAAAACGTCGTTTTTTTCATCACAAAAAATGATCGTGTGTACGCGGCATTATGGTCTTCAACTGGGGCATACAGGACAACCACTTTTTACATCCCTTCCCCTTCCCAAGGCCACAAGTGAGTTTCAACTCAATCTACACACAAATATAGCACTTCAGAAAAAACATGATCACAGAGAACCTTGCCTATCTTTCCCCACATGTCACGTATATATTTGTATTGCTTACAGAATTTGCGATGTATCCCTTGTGAGTAACATTTGAAAAGCAACATTGAAACAAAACTAGATCTTGTTGTTTAAGTCTTTAGGGAGCAATGTGGAAAGCTCATGAACCCAAAGCTTCCTCTGATTAGCAGAGTCAGAGATTGTGACATCATCCGTCCACCACTGCACTTCAGCCAATCAGAGGAAGCTTTTTATTTATTCATAGAATACAAAGCTTCCAATAAGTGGCTGAGTATTTTGTGTTGAGAGTGAGAGGGAATGTCTCCATCCCACTGCCAGAACACATCGATATATACTGTATTACTGTGCAGTAATTGTTAGTTTGGCCCAGTTTGGCCCAAACAAACAATTTACAGGGACGTTAAACCTAGAATTAGGCTTTAAATAAAAGAAAAACAAATTTGTATAAATGTTGTTAGTTCTAAACATAATAAAGAATAATAATGATGTGGCTCCTGAAAGAAATTGGATGTTATTGAAGGTTTTTAAAGCAAAGTCGGTGAATATTTATGCAATCAAGACTTTCACTTTTTGTAGAGTATGCTCATTTTGTGAATCAAGTAATCCAGTGCTTCTTACAGCATTATGCTTTTGGTGATAATAAATGTTCTTGCTTATTTATACTGGAGTGCTGCTGATGCTTCATTATCCTGCTATGCTCATTTTGTTTCTGCTTTGACAGTATGGACTATAGTGTATATCAGTGACATAAGATCCCAATTATATAAATTTTACTTGCTGGTTGTAACACTACAAAATATGGAAACATGTAAGGTAGAGATAACTTACGTAAAAACAATATGCTTCTTCACAATGCACTTATTTTATTTTCTCTAAACTGTATCTACTTTCTCCTTCATTATGTTAATATAAAATTGTATTCAAAGTACATCAAAATTCATAAATCACGGTTTAGTCTTGGATGGAGTGGGGATTGGGGAATGATGTTGCATTGGGGAAAAATTAACTTAACTTACTCTACTATAGACATTATAGGGAACGAGAGGGAAATAAACAGTGTCCCCATTGAAAGATTTTCTCCCTTTATTCTTCTGGTTGCAACTCAAAATTTTGGCCTTTACCGTACTTTTGGTCGCGGGGACAATGGTTACCAAGACAAATGGAAAGTGTAAATCTATCCACCAGCCAGACAGCAATAGCAACTTGGAAAGGGTTCTAACCTTTCCCTATTCTATCAAAAAGTAATAAAAAAATATTTAGATTCAGATACACTAAATCTAATAACACCCAAAAATATTTTCTTGACTTGAAAAGAGGGATGACAATGATAAAAGTCTTTATGTACTTCTTCATCTAATATTCATAAGCAAAAAAATTTACCAGTACAGATACAATGCCTTTAAAAAGTATTCATACCCCTTGAAATGTTCCACATTTTGTCATGTTCCAACCAAAAACGTAAATGTATTTTATTGGGATTTTATATTATTTTCAAGTCTTGCCACAGATTCTGAATTTGATTTAGGTCTGGGCTTTGACTGGGCCATTCGAACACATCAGTATGCTTTTATTCTAAACCATTCCATTGTACCTTTGGCTGTATGTTTAGGGTTGTTGTCCTGCTGGAAGGTGAACCTCTGCCCCAATCTCAAGTCTTTTGCAGACTCTAAGTTGCCCTGTATTTGACTCCATCCATCTTCCCATCAACACTAACCAGCTGAAGAAATGCATCCCAACAACATGATGCTGCCATCACCATGTTTCACATATATTCAAACATCAGACAGCATATAGATGCTTATAAACTTTGTGCAGGTATTTTGTTAAAATGGTTGTAAACCTGTTACAACCACTTTTACCTACAGGTAAGCCTAGATTAAGGTTTACCTGTAGGTGCTCGAAATATCTCCCAAACCTCCACAGTTTAGGAGAATATTTACAAATGAGACGGGCGCCGAAGTCTACGGCACATGCACCATAGACAACAGCACAGGTGCACTTTAGAAACCTTTAGAAACGGCGAGTGTGCCGTTTTTAAAAGAAGATCATGCCGCTCGCAAAATTCTACAGATTACAGTATAAACCATTTACCATTCCTAATAGTGATTACCATCTAATATACTGTATGTGCGATTCTGTGAGAATGTGTACTAAAGACTCTCCTGCAACCATTAAATAGAGTAGATATACATATAGCACATGAAAGGTGGTACTTGCAGAACCAAAAGAAGTGGGTGGCTCATGCTTTAATGCATGGTAAACACATATGTTAAGAATGCATTTTATATCAATAATTTGATTGAAATATTAGTTTAAATGCTAACAAAGTTATACATATCATACTATGCATACATTCATTAATGCCCTAATTAGACAATAATAAAATAGAAAGATATATCCATACATTTCTAATAATTATAAAAATGATTTTACTTATACATATTCACTTTATTTTATTTTATTTTATACTTTGTACAAGTTAGTACAATTTTGAGATCATTATCTGTGGTCCTTCACAATCACAGTTTAACTATTTGCAATTAGTTGTTGACAGTATAAATAATACAAAATAATATTTAATATCTATCCTTCTGTCTGTCCATCCATGGTTTTGTGATTATACCTTTAACATCAAAGTGAACTGCCTTATTCCATATTTATAGACTTTAAAGTTAAAGGATGCATCAATAGAAGGGATATGTTACGATAAAATGTTCTTTACACCTCACACCACCA
Source organism: Rana kukunoris (assembly GCA_029574335.1). Classification (NCBI taxonomy): domain Eukaryota; kingdom Metazoa; phylum Chordata; class Amphibia; order Anura; family Ranidae; genus Rana; species Rana kukunoris. The sequence goes on from CM056050.1 coordinate 162,535,961, forward strand.
GATAACTGAAATTCAGTGCACGGTTTTAGATACATCTAAACGTGTTAAAGATCTTGAACATGTCATTTAATCAATAATACAGGCATCATGTTGTGCAGCTGGAAGACACAGCAATGTAGGCAAACGTAAGACTTATTCACTAATAGCTGCAAAAAGTAAGTGGACTTTTTATAGGAATGGGAATTGAAGAAAAATTATTCATACATTACCTGCTCAGCTGCATTATTATAAATAGAGAGTTAGAATGAAGAATCATAACATCCACTACATTGGTAATTAGATGTAAAGAATGCAATATTTAATTATATAATGTTAACTTAGTTGGGTAGTAATGCCACAGGAGGTAGGGAATCCCCTGTAACCACTATCAGTAAATACACATGGGATTTCCATTTATTTCTAATGGTCAGCACTAAAAATGGTATCAGTCAATACACTGTAAATAGGTCCAAAGATGCGCTACCAATTTACAAATGGAGCATACACACGACCGTTTTTAACGACCAATTTTAAAAAATTTATTTTTCTCGTCATGAAAAACGGTCGTGTGTACGCGGCATAAGTATTAAATAAGTGATTAAAGTATTTTTACAGCCCCTATGTTATTATTTGCGCAAATCAATATCAAATTATAAAGGGTGTACCAAGGGGGCTAATGATTTTTTACCCCCATATACCGCCTAGTACATTATCAAGATAAGACACCTAGAATTCAGGAATGCTTATTGCTACCACTGACTCATCGCTTAAAGCGATGAGTCAGTGCGTCCCCTGTTCCCCAGCGAAACGTACATCAGGAGGCAGACGCGCTGACGTCATCACTAGGACAGGAGACTGCATGCCGGCCAGCTCTCTGATGTTTATGGATGTCTTTTATTTTGGACATTTGTAAGTGACCATTTTAGCTATTAAATTCCCCCTTTTTTAAGCGTTACACACAATGTGAGTGTCTTTCTAGGTGTGGCTAATCACCTTCTCAATGGCACACAAAGCCATTTGACCTTCAACTGTAATCAGCTGTGGTCATTTCGATTAGCTCAGCATGAAACAACGTTTTGCCCACACACAATCAATTTAAATGACGTTTTAAAAAACAACGTTTTTTTTCATCGCAAAAAACGACCGTGTGTACGCAGCATCAAAATGACCACGCAGTGGTTGAAGAAGAAAAATGTGAATGTTCTTGCATGGCTTAGTCAGAGCCCAGACTTGTGGAATGACTTAAAGACTGCAGTCCACCAAACAGTCACCATCGAATTGAACTGAACTTGAGCAGTTCTCCAAAGAAGAGTGGGCAAATATTGCAAGATGTGCAAAATTAGTAGAGACATATCCCAACAGACTAAAAGCTGTAATTAAAGCAAAAGGTGGTTCAACAAAATACTGACACAAGAGGGTGATCCTTTTTTTAACTCGGTTATTCTGTTTTTTTCCTGACATGTTGGTGTAATATCTTTAAATTGAGTGTTAAAATTATGAGCATGAATAAGTACAGCTGGATAAAACAAAAACCATGTCTGTAAATCCCTTCAGGCTGCAAAGCAACAAAATGTGATTATTTTAAAGGGGGTGATTCTTTTCTATAAGCACAATATATACAGTGTCTTGAAAAAGTATTCATACCCTTTGAAATTTTCCACATTTTGTCACGTTACAGCCAAAAATGTAATCGTTTTTAATTGGGATTTTATGTGATAGACTAACACAAAGTGGCACATAACAGTGAAGTGGAAGGAAAATTATAAATTATTTTTTTTTTACAATAAATATCTGAAAAGTGTGGTGTGCATTTGTATTCAGCCCCCCTGAGTCAATACTTTGTAGAAACACCTTTTGTTGCAATTACAACTGCAAGTCTTTTTGGGTATGTTTCTACCAGCTTTGCACATTTATATAGTGAAATTCTTGCAAATTCTTCTTTTGCAAAATAGCTCAAGCTCTGTCAGATTGAATGGACAGCATCTGTGAACAGCAATTTTCAAGTCTTGCCACACACAGATTCTCAAATGGATTTAGGTCTGGACTTTGACTTCATTTTAGCACATGAATATGCTTTGATCTAAACAATTCTATTGTAGCTCTGGCTGTATGTTTAGGGTCGTTGTCCTGCGGAAAGGTGAACCGCCACCCCAGTCTCAAGTCTTTTTCAGACTCTAATGCCCTGTACACACGATCGGTTCATCTGATGAAAACAGACTGATGTATTTTTTCATCAGATATCCGATGAACCTGACTTTCATCAGTCGTACCTACACACCATCAGTTAAAAAAATTATCGTGTCAGAACGCGGTGACGTAAAACACAACAACGTGCTGAGAAAAATTAAGTTCAATGCTTCCAAGCATGCGTCGACTTGATTCTGAGCATGGGTGAATTTTTAACCGATGGACGTGCCCACAGACGATTGTTTTTTTCTATCGGTTTTTTAACCATCAGATGATTTTAAAACAAGTTCCTAGTTTTTTCACCGATGGATAAAAAAACGATGGGTCCGCTTTTAATACCTTGGACCCTTCCTCCACCCCCCCTCCTCGAGACCTGCTGACGGCCCACATTACTGTGATACCAAAACCTGGGAAAGATCCCTCTTTAGTTATGAACTACAGACTCATATCCCTACTAAACGTCGACCTGAAATGGTATGCCAAGATACTCGCGAACCGCCTCCTGCCTCTCCTGCCGGGTGTAGTTGGCTTGGACCAGGTGGGTTTCATCCCTGGCAGGGAGGCCAGAGACAATACCCTTAAGGCCATCTCCGTCCACCATTGGCTTACGACGCAGAAACAACAGGGATTCCTGATGTCCCTTGATGCGGAGAAGGCATTTGACAGAGTGGCCTGGGATTACATGCAAGCTGCACTGACTGCCTTAGGGCTCCCACAACGCATGCTCCAATTCATTCTCGCACTTTACACTTACCCCACTGCCAGGGTCTGTGTTAATGGCCACCTGTCGGATGCCTTCTTCATCACCAACAGAACCAGACAGGGATGCCCCTTGTCCCCCCTCATCTTCATCCTCACCCTCGAGCCATTCCTGAGACGCCTCAGGGCCAACCCGAATATTAAGGGGATTGATATTGAACGCCGTACGTACAAGGTAGCGGCCTTTGCCGACGACATCCTCCTTTTCCTGAAGGATCCTGTCACAACCCTTCCGAATCTCCTGGCAGACCTTAAAACCTTCCAATCTCTGTCCAACTTTAAAATAAACTACTCGAAATCCGAAGACCTCAACATTTCCCTCACTTCTGCTTTACTTGCACAGTGCCAAGCTAACTTCCCTTTTAAATGGAAAGAAACCTCGATTACATATCTGGGCATCCAACTTCTGAAATCCCTCTCGGACTTATAGCCCTCCAACTATCTCCTGTTACTGCAAAAAATCCAGACTGACCTCAAGACCTGGTCGACGGGCCTCTTTACCTGGTTTGGCAGAGCAGCGGCAATTAAAATGAACGTTCTGCCGCGTCTGCTATATCTCTTTCAAACGGTCCCAATTAAATTACCGGCGGCTTTTTTCTCTACTTACCAAGCGGCATGCTTAAGATTCATATGGAATGGGAAATGCCCCCGTCTCAGCTATGCCAAGTTGTCCGCTCCCAAACTGAAAGGGGTAGTGGGCCTCCCGGACCTGGATAAATACTACCAGGCTTGCCTCCTCTCCAGAGTGGCCGACTGGAACATCCATGCCACATCAAAAGCATGGGTGGGTCTAGAACACGCCTTCTCTCCCGTACCGATAGCACAAGCCCCGTGGATCAAGCCGTGCTCTCTCCCTCCTTCTTGCCTAACCCATCCGCTTATCGCTCCGACCCTATCCAATTTCAAGAAAGCGTGCACTAAATACCGTATATCCTCCTGCTTATGCCCAATGATGCCGCTGCGACTTAACCCCGACTTCCCCCCAGGCCAATCGCCCTCCTTCTTAGCTGATGTATGGCCACATTCCCACGTGCGTGCTGCTCAATTCTTCGACAATGGTTGTCTTGTCTTGCAATCCAAAGTACAATCTGGATCCTTCCCTTTTTGGACGTATGTCCAATTGCGACACTTCCTTGACTCGCCCTGTCCGCTACCGCCTTGGACCCGCCGCCTCACTCCCTTCGAGGAAGTCTGTACGAGCACTAGTCCAGTAGCACACCTGCTGTCCTTTATGTACACGCTGCTGTTCCCAGATACTACCGCAAAGACTAATTGGGCGAGCAAGAAATGGGAAACGGAATTATCCATAGACCTTACAGACAAAGAATGGGAAGCGGTTTTCTCGTGTATCCATAAGGGCACAGTGAATGTACACACTCAAGAAAATTAATATAAGCTCTTCTCACGGTGGTACCGGACGCCAACGAGACTCCATGCGATCTCCCCCTCCATCTCCCCTATGTGCTGGAGATGCGGCACTGAACCGGGGTCCCTGCTACACATCTGGTGGTCCTGCCCCAAGTTACAAGAGTTCTGGCGAGATGTCCACCGTATAACATCTGCCATCTCTACGCTCCAGCTAAACTTTACACCAGAACAGTTCCTACTGCACCACTCCCATCTACCCCGGAGAACATACTTCCGATCCCTAGCAATGCACTTGGTGAATGCGGCAAAACTCTGCATCCCTGCGAAATGGAAAGCTTCGGACCCCCCCACGCTGACGGACTGGTTTAAGCGTGTCACCCACATTGTGGAAATGGAAAACCTAATTCATCAGGCCAGAGATACCCCAGCGAAATTTACTGAGCGTTGGGCGTGTTGGGTACATTTCACCACCACAGACGACTATAAGCGGATGATGCCTCAGCAGACAACCGGGAGGTGCGGTGCGGCACCAACCACGCACACACCTTAGAAGCCCTTTCGCTACCCTCCCCTGTATACCCCGACACCCCAGTCTACCTACCCCCTCCTGCTTTAGACCCACGATCTACCGTATTTCCATAAAATGTATACCCCACATCCAGCCCACGGTTCCAGACTCTGGTGACCCTTTTCACCCATGTTCAGACCTCCACTAAGAAGATTACCAGCTAACTGGCTCCGAGGGGCTGCGCCCTCCACCCACCGGTTGGCTAACTGTCTAATACATACTACATATGGCCCACCATGGGACTTCCCCGTGCTAACATCCTACATCCTAGCTCCACCCATTGTAAAGAAACTAATTGCTTACTTGACACTCCCAACGACCTCCTTCCCCCTAATCCCCACCCCGCCTTCCCTAAACCATACACGCTCCTCCCTCCATCCCCGAGTGACGGTGAAGACCCCTTGTTCTTCGGGTAATGTACCCACTCCCTAGGCGATGACACTGTATTTGAATTTACTGTTTGCATTTCTCTTTCACTTTATGTTTTATGTATTGCCATTTGTTTGAGCACTGTTACGAAGCAGCTGCGACCGCAAAAGCTTGGCCGTTTATGGGCTAGTTGTACACTTCTACTGTCTGTTACACATTCATTACCTTCAATAAACTTTTGAAGAAAAAAAAACGATGGGACCCACACAGGATCGGTTTGTCTGATGAAAATGGTCCATCAGACCGTTTTCATCAGACGAACCGATCGTGTGTACGCGGCATCACAGATTTTCTTCTAAGATTGCCCTGTATTTGGCTTCACCCATCTTCCTGTCAACTCTGACCAGCTTCCCTGTCCCTGCTGAAGAAAAGCATCCCAACAACATGATGCTGCCAACACCATCATGTTTCACGGTGGGGATGGTGTGTTCAGGGTGATATGCAGTGTTAATTTTCCACCACACATAGCGCTTTGTTTTTAGGCAAAAAAGTTCAATTTTGGTCTCATCTGACCAGAGCACCTTATTCCACATGTTTGCTGTGTCCCCCACATGGCTTCTCCCAAACTGCAATTGGGACTTTTTATGGCTTTCTTTCAACAATGGCTTTCTTCTTGCCACTCTTCCATAAAGACCAGATTAATAGTTGTCCTGTGAACAGATTCTCCCACCTGAGCATTGGATCACTGCAGCTCCTCCAGAGTTACCATGGGCCTCTTGGCTGCTTCTCTGAATAATGCACTCCTTGCCCGGCCTGTCAGTTTAGGTGGACAGGCATGTCTTGGTAGGTTTTCAGTTGTGCCATACTCTTTCCATTTTCAGATGATGGATTGAAGAGTGCTCCGTGAGATGTTTCCAAAATTTAGATTATTTTTTTTTTTTATAATCTAATTCTGCTTTAAACTTCTCCACTTTATCCCTGACCTGTCTGGGGTGTTCCTTGGCCCTCATGATGCTGTTTGTTCACTAAAGTTCTCTAATAAACCTCTGAGGGATTCACAGAACATTTAAATTTATACTGAGATTAAATGACACACAGGTGGACTCTATTTACTAATTAGGTGACTTTTGAAGGTAATTGGTTCCACTTAGGGGTATCAGAGTAAAGGGGCTGAATACAAATGCACGTCACACTTTTCAGATTTGTATATGTAAAAAAAAAAAAATGAAAACCATTTATTATTTTTCTTCCACTTTATAATTATGTGCCACTTTGTGTTGGTCTATCACATAAAATCCCAACAATGCACCACCACCTCCACCAATGCACCAAATGATAAACTCATAACCTGAGTATACAAAGAAAGAAAAAAACTCATCACGTGAGCAAAAAATAAAAAGCAAAACAGGCACTCATCTACCCTGTCGTGGGCTACGCCTGGTGCCAAGGCTCCTGGTCCTCAGTTGCCTGGGGGGAGCCTCAGGTGGGGGGGTGAGGCATCTGGTGGAGGAACATCCCCCGGTCTCTCCCTGGCTGGTTGCCTGCCCTCCAATGCCAGGGCAATGCGGTGGAGGAAGTTATTGGTCTCCGCCTGCATCCGCAGCTGGCGGGTGGTGGTGGTGCACTGGTGGTGCCTTGTCTGCCTCCCCTCCTCCTGTATGGCTGCTGCCAGGCTCCTCCCCTCCATCTGCATGGCAGCTGTATTTGCCTTAACAGCCACTGCCAGGCTCCGGACCTCTGACACAAGGCCTGATGTGCTGGCCTGCAACTCCCCCAGACAGGTCACAATAGCTGTGCAGTTGGAACTTACATCCTGCAGGCTGTCAGTGATTAAGGTAGTCTGATCAGCCTGCTGGGTGAGTGCCTGCTGGACAGCCAAGGTGCAGGCAGCCTGGGTCTGGGCCGAGGAGGCCAGGCTCTCTGCCACACTGTGCAGGTCACCTACTAAAGCACCCATATGGTGGGTATGCTGGGCCTCGCCAGATTCTCCTCCAAGGCTTCCGGATCACCCCTGGTTTTGCGGGTAGCCTTCCTGGGGGCAGGAGAGGCTTGGGGCCAGCTGTATGGGGGGGCCCTTGAGGGGCTATCCCTGATGGGGGAGGAGATCATTGAGGGGATATCCCTGATGGGGAGAAGGTTTGGGAGGATCCTGGGATGGGGGTCTCCTTCACAAAGTAGAAACCTTCCTCCAGAGTATCGTGCTCCTCCTCTACTTCCTCTAGAGGAGAGGTGTGGGCACTCTCCTCTGGGGGTGGCGTGGGTCACCCAGCAGCTGAGGACGGTCCAGCTCCCTCCAGCACATCTGTGGATGACACAAAACATTCACATGTTGGTGGACGCACACACTTGTCACATTTTCCCTTGCACCCCCTAACATGCTACACACCGGAGAGAAGATAAAACACACTTACCTGCCCTCAAGGCCTGATCTACGGAGTCATAGCACTCCAGGCCCTCCACTTTCTCCCTCTCCAGGCACCTGGCAATGACCTGCTCATCAGGAGTGAGGGTGATCTTAGTGGCTGGTCCACCTCCTGTGCTCCTGGCGTGCCTCCTCATCGTGGCCAGCTTGTCTTTGAGTAGACACCACATATCATTTATTTTTTTTAGATATGTCCTTGGGGATCCGAACCTCATGCCCAAGGGAATTCACCTGCGTTGTAATCTCCTCCAGGATCTCATCCTTCTGGGCCTTGCTGGTCGTGCCACTCTGTGCCCCATGGAGGCACGCGCTGAGATGGCATTGATAATAATTGCCTTCTCCTCAGGGCTAACATTTTTCTTCCTCCGATCCTTAACAGTCACTGGTGCAGACATGGCTCCAAGTACAAAAGTACTAACACCAAGAATTTTCTGGTGTACTTTTGCACTTGAGGGGTGCATGTCTGGGTGTATTTATGCACTGGGGGTAGGCAGTGGGCCGGCGTATCTTAGGGGTTACGCCGGGCGTAGTTGTTAGCATGTGCGCGGGACATACGTTCACATCACGGCGCACGCGCCGTTCGGTTGGCCCTTCATTTTCATGGGGTCACGCTTTATTAACATAGATCAGGCCCACTTCCTTCTTACTTTGAATTACGCCTACGAATTTACGCTACGCCGGCGCATCGTTGGGAGCATTTGCTTTCTGAATACCATGCTTGCCTCTCCGCGCTGCGCCGGCGTAGTGTAAAAAAGATAAGCCATGCCGGCATAAATTTGCGCCAATGTATCTGAATCCGGCCCGTAATGTCTAATGTAATCACAGATTAGGAAAAGCAAGCATAGAAGTAAAATATCCTTCCCATCAAATTAACATTAGTTTCAGTGCCTGCCAAAGGGTAAATAGCCATATTTTATAAGAAAACTTGATAAAGGGATTCATAAATCATTTAAGGATATCTTAAAGCAGCCATTTAAACTATAGAACAGTGTTTATCTCAGCAGAGAACACACAATGGTCTGTCATTTTCCAACTGCCTTGATCTTCAAAACAGCTCAGTGTTTGTCTTCCAAGTTTCTCTACTGTGATCATTTCTATCGGCTGTCAGATTGTTGCATAATCGGATGACACTATAGGATGATGCTTTCAAATTATATATGGTTAAAATACAATAGCAAAGTAGACTGCTGTGTTTTTCATTTCAAAAGTATTTGCCATAGACTATAAAACATTAAATGAAAGCTGAATTCCAGACACAATTTTTTTTAATGTAAATACATTCTTTAACCACTTGCTGATGGCTACTTCTCTGAGCCGCCGTGTTTTCTCGTCCGCCCCTTTCCTCGTTCCCCGAGCGCGCATCGCGGAACTGCTGTGCTGGCCGTGTCCCCTGGACACAGCCAAACACAGATCGCGGTAAATAGCCAATCACAGCGGCTATTTACAGCGCGATCTGTGCGGCCAATGAGAGATGATCGCATATGTAAACATATGAGATCATCTCTCATTGCCGACTCTCCCTCCTCACACAGACAGCGCGTGTGAGGAGGGAGAGCAAACGGAGCTGCAGCGATTTGAAAGAAAAAAAAGTGACCAATCTGTGCCCCCAGGACCATATGTGCCCCCAGGACCATCTGTGCCCCCAGTACCACAGTGCCCCCCAGTACCACAGTGCCCACCAGTACCATTGTGTGCCCACCAGTACCACCGTGTGCCCACCAGTACCACCGTGCCCACCAGTACCACCTGTGCCCACCAGTACCACCGTGCCCACCAGTACCACCGTGCCCACCAGTACCACCATGCCCACCTGTGCCCACCAGTACCACCGTGCCCACCAGTACCACCGTGCCCATCAGTACCACTGTGCCCATCAGTGCCCACCTGTGCCACCAGTACCACCTGTGCCCAGTGCCCACCTGCCACCTCGGTGCACATCTGCAATCAGTGCCCACCTGTGCCACCTCATCAGTGCCCACCTTTGCCACCTCATCAGTGCCCACATGTGCCACCTTATCAGTGCCCACCTGTGCCACCTCATCAGTGCCCACCTGTGCCGCAGTCAATCAGTGCACATCAGTACCCATCTCATCAGTACCCATCTCAGTGCCATCTGTGCCGCCTCAGTGCCGCCTCAGTGCCATCTGTGCCGCCTCATCAGTGCCATATGTGCCGCCTCATCAGTGCTATCTGTGGGCATTTGTACTTTCCTGGCTTGTTAGGGTCTCAAGAAATGAGAGAGGCCTTCAGTACATCAGGTGTGATCAGATGTGATCATTTTTTATGATTTGCACTATAGCTTGTAGACTCTCAGGCCGTGTACACACGACCGAGGTTCTCACTGGAAACCAGCGAGAACCTCGCTGGAAGCTGCATTCCAGCGAGGACCTCGGCCGTGTGTACACTCTCGGCGAGCTTCCCGTCGGGAAGCCCGTCGAGCAGAAATAGAGAGCACGCTCTCTATTTGCTCGACGGCCCGCCTGGAAGAATGGCTGGTTGCCATTCCCGACGGGCGGGTCACCGATTTCGACGGCCGGCAGGGAACCTCGACGGGCGGAACGATGTGTTCTGCCCGTCGAGGTTCCCTGCCGTGTGTACACGGCCTAAAACTTCCACATAGACCAAATAATTTCCAAAAACTTTGGGTTATTTTTATCAAAGACATGTAGCAGTATAAATTGTGGCCAAAATGTATGAAGAAAAATTAATAATTTGCAACATTTATCACAGAAACTAAGAGATGTTTTTTTTTCCAAATTTTCGGTCTTTTTTTATTAATAGCGCAAAAAATAAAAAACGCAGAGGTGATCAAATACCACCAAAAGAAAGCTCTATTTGTGGGAAAAAAAGGACAAAAAAATCATTTGGGTACAGTGTTGCATGACTGAGTAATTGTCATTCAAAGTGTAAGAGCGCTGAAAGCTGAAAATTGGTCTGGTCAGGAGGGTGTTTAAGTGCCCAGTATGGAAGTGGTTAATACCTAACAAGCATATGAATCCACTTTGTGTGCACCAAATGCTTTTGCAAACCTGGATATTACTTTATAAAAGTAGCAGAAACATCATCACTATGCTGTACTACTTTTGCATAGAGCAGAGGGGGCATCTACTGTATTACAGGCTGCCTGCAAAAAACTGCAGGAAGGGGTGGATACAAGGCCAGTCACCCTGCACAAAGAGGCAGAGCAAAGCAGAAGTTGTTTATTACCGAAAGCCTCTTACAAATGTAAAATTTTACACAAGATTACTGCACAGATCTGGAAAAATTACAAAAAGCACACTAAGATTAAAGTAACAATACACACAAGTAAGTTGAAGTAAGTATGCAGTGCTAAATCATAAACAGTGAGATATATGAAAATCACTTTTACTAAAAACCCAAAGGGTGTGATGAACTGTGAAAAAACACATATGAGGGTCAGTAATTAAGACTGAGGGCCAGATTCTCAGAGGCGTTACGACGGAGTATCTCAGATACCCCGTCGTATCGCCTTTTTTTTTGTCTCGTATCTATGCGAGTGATGCTTAGCATCACTTTTGCATAGATACGCTTCTACATCCGACAAGTGTAAAAGCATTACACTTTCGGATCGTAGGTGTAATGACAACTCCGGCCACTAGGTGGCCTTTACGTTGTTTTTTCATTTGCATATGCAAATGAAGTAGTACGCCGATTCTCGATCGCTTTTACGCCGCCCCGTCGTCGCGTACGTCGTTTTCGTTCGCGTAAGGTTACCCCAGCTTCTATGTGGAGTAACCTTACGAGGTCCCGTCGGATGCCGTCGTGTCTCGTCGGACGCCATGTTAAGTATGGCGTCGGGTCAGCGTCGGCTTTTTCTGTCGCTTACCTCGTTTTACTAACTCGTTCGCGAATAGGGACTTGCGTAAATGACGCTCACGTCGTTTTGACGTCGGTTTCAACGACGCTTCCCGACGTGAGCTGGAGCATGCGCACTGGGCTTTTTCCCCGGCCGGCGCATGCGCAGTTCGTTCGACGCGGGGGCGCGCTTAATTTAAATACAAGCCGCCCCATTTGAATTGCGCGGGTTTACGCTTGGCGATTTACGAGACGCCAACGCAAACTACGGAGCAAGTGCTTTGAGAATAAAGCACTTGCTCTAGCACGCAGCGGCGGCGTAGTGTAAATGGCTTACGCTACGCCGCCGAAAATAAATGAGAATCTGGCCTTGAGTCCATACAAAAAAACGAAAAATAATATTTTGTGACAATGTCCATCACAGGTGATTGCAGAATCACATCATGAAGGTGTTGCCAAAGTTGACATGCGTCACAAGGAATTTATCTTCTAAGTAAAAGTGGTGTGTCTTAAAGACTCTTACCGACAATGTTGGACCAAACCATTGGGGACAGCGGTTCGATCAGGCTTAGGATTCCCAATCAATGGGTACACAGGATGTCCAGTGGAACTCCAAACACTCCTTCTAGGACTCTTGGTGTGAGTAGCTGAAGGTGAACCAAATTGTACACAACAGGTGTTCGGCCTGCCACTGATATTCCCAAGGACTCCAGGAACCAAACGACTTAGGGACAATCCAAACAATACTCAATAGTGAATGAGTATTGATAGCCCACACTGAGGTGGCAATAGCCAAATGAACCCAACAGGACTCGAGTCACCAGCACAAGGAGGAAATGGAGAAGCCTCCAATAGTGCAGGTCAAAAGATTGGCTTTTATTTTATAAAAACCAACATACAAAAAAAACACACACACATATATATATAGATATATATAGATATATATAGATATATATATATATATATATATATATCTATATATATATATCTATATATATATATATATATATATATATATATATAAATATATATATCTATATAGATATATATATATGTATATACATATAGATATATATATATCTAGATATATATATTATATATATTTTTTTGGGCTATCAATACTCATTCACTATTGAGTATTGTTTGGATTGTCCCTAAGTCGTTTGGTTCCTGGAGTCCTTGGGAATATCCGCGAGAGACCAAACACCTGTCGTGTACAATTTGGTTCACCTTCAGCTACTCTCACGAGAGTCCTAGAAGGAGTGTTTGGAGTTCCATTAGATCCACTGGACATCCTGTTTACCCATCGATTGGGAATCCTAAGCCTGATCAACCCACTGTCCCCGACAGTTGGGTCCAACATTGTCGGTAAGAGTGTTTAAGACACACCACTTTTACTTAGAAGATACAGTATAATTCTTGTGACGCCTGTCAACTTTGGCAACACCTTCATGAATTGATTCTGCAATCACCTGTGATGGACATTGTGACACAATATTCTTTTTGATTTTTTTTGTGTATGGACCCAGTCTTAATTACTGCCCCTCATATGTGTTTTTCACAGTTCATCACACCCGTTGGGTTTTTAGTAATAGTGATTTTCATATGTCTCACTGTTTATGATTTAGCGCTGCATACTTACTTCCACTTACTCTTGAATTTTGTCACATTCTTGTGTAGCTGCTTTTCCTTTATATATTTTTCACTTCCCCTTTTTTCAGATAGCGCAATAATTCACCCTCACCCACAACAATACACACAACACTTGTATTTGGATATTTTGACAATATGTTCTTATCGCAGACTTTAGCTTTAGTCACGGTTCACACTGGTGCAGTGCAGGAACCAGGGCAATTCTTGTGCAGGATTCCGCATCGCATTTGACCCGCAGGAAGTTCAAACAGCTCCCTACAAACTGCTTTGAGTGTCAATAGAAAGGTAATGACACAACCCTAATGTGGTTTGCAGAAGTAGTGCGAACTGTGGATTTGGATCGCATGGGTTTTAAACACCCATGCGATCCGATTCCAATGCGGACCAAAAAAAGGGTCCTGAACCATTTTGGTGCGAATGAGATGCGATTGCAGTCATACAAACTGTATGGTTGAATTTGCATTGCACAGATATTGTGCAGTGCAATGTGGTATGAATCACATGCGATGTCTGAGATCACATTAGTTGAGTAGTGACACCTTAAAACCTCTATGATTTTATTTGTGCTGAATGGGTTCCACTGGGGATATTTTTCTTTTATTCCTATCTTGGATATGTGACAATAAATTAGAATACATTTCTTAAAAAAAAGAACAAATTCCTATTGTAGGAAGTTGTCACAGCAACAAATATACCAATTGGAGGATTTTTCCTCATATACTGCACTGTTGACAACTTTTGGATTCCCTCTCACATTTTCTCTTTGCAATAATGGTCACCTAAACAGTAATGCCGCGTACACATGACCGTTTTTCGGGTTTAAGGTCATTAAAAACGATTGTGTGTGGGCTCCAGAGCATTTTTCACAATGTAAAAAATGGGCATTAAAATTTTTGAACATGCTCTAATTTTTCGCTACGTTTTTTAACGTTGTCGTTTTAAACGTTGTAAAAAATGGTCGTGTGTGGGCTTTAACAACGTGAAATAACCGCGCATGCTTAGAAGCAAGTTATGAGATGGGAGCGCTCGTTCTGGTAAAACTAGTGTAACATCACGCTGTAACAGACTGAAAAGGGTGAATCGTCTTTTACTAACACAAAATCATTCAAATGGAACTTGCCCTTTATAGTGCCGTTGTACGTGTTGTACGTCACCGCGCTTTGCTAGAGCATTTTTGTTCACGATCGTTTGTAGGCAAGGCCGTTTTAACGATCGGGTTGAAAAAAACTTTGATTTTTCTAGACCATTAAAGTAAAAAAATTTACAACCTGAAAAACAGTTGTGTGTACGCAGCATTAGGCTCAATTCACACCTGATCGCAGGCAGAATCGTGGCGCAATTACAACACATGGCACTTGTCGTTCAAAAATTTAAATTAGCTTCTTTTGGGCGACAGCAATTTGCCGTGATTGCAGCACGATTTATTTATATTTATATTTACTTCGACAATGCAAAGAGAATTTTTTTTATAGCTTTATACCACAGGAACATACCATACAACACATAACGTAATAAAATAGCTGCAAAGGACAAAACAAAACAAAAATCCACCAACTCCCCATTTGGCTTTCAGACAACCATTAAACCTCAGGCATAAACTGATCAACAGTAAACTTCAAACTGACTTCATGGACATTGACAATGCAACATAGCCTTGCAAACTGTGCAGCCACATTAATCCATCACAAAGTGTCAGGCATAGTAAAGGAACTTTCAATTTACAGGTTAATAAAGCTGCATCTCCCGTTATGTGGAGAATCACATTCAAGATGACCACAACCAGGAATATTACATCGTTAAAACAAGACAGAATAAAAAAAAAAAAAAAAAAAAGAATGAGTCTACATAGAACCACAATAACAGGACACAAATACAATTATTACTGCATCCCTTTTGGACATCATTTTTGACTCTTGTTCCTTGTGGGGGATATGAATGTCTTGGTTATTGAAGAGAATGTCAGTGCTATTCAGGAAAGCAAAGCAGTTTTTTTTTTTTTTTGTTCTATTGAACATAAAAGATAATGGACTTTCTAAAGCTAGCATTAGACTGTTTGTATCTCGGCTGGTTTAGCAGGGACTGGCCAAGATGTGAGCCTTGTATGAGTATGCTGAATGTACCCAAATTGATTGATCGATCAACTTGGATTCTCCCAGCCTGTTGGATTTTACATGAAACTATTGCTAGCGGCTTTTACAGCCTTTAGCAGTAATCACTGTGTTCTCTCGGCAGGGATGGCTCCCCCGCCAGGAGATCACAATGGCTCCGCGGGAGTGATTCCTCCATCAACACTGATCATGGTTACAGGAAAGAAAATCGCTCCATCTATAGCTGGCTTAAGCTGTTCTGCGAGCTGGTCGGAAAGTAGGCTTGGTTTTTCCCTCTGCATTCCCCAGGTTTTGTTGTTATCTGCTTTAGCCTTCCAATGCTACTTACTGCTATGGCCAGCTATAGATGGGGCAGTTGGCACATTTATGTTTCACCTGTGGTGCTTGTATTGGTCTAGCAGCGCACCAACACCTTTGCAGCCATTGTGCTATATGCTGGGTGTTTGGTGTGCTCCTGCACCTTTAAGGAGGGGTGGCTCCCCTTCAGTCCACCTGCCCTTATATATCCATTAGAATGCATGTGCCTCCATTGTGGGGACACTCATTGTTTAGTGTTAGGACCACAGATTGCAGGGTGCCTTGGCGTGGCTCTGTGGCTCATGCATGCGTTTGCAAAAGCGTGCGGACAAAACCCCTGTTTTTAAAGCATACTGTTAGACAGGTTAATTGGTTGTTCTGCGAGCTGGTAGGTAAGTACGCTTGGTTTGTCCCTGGGCATTGTCCAGGTTTTGTTGTTATTGGCTTAAGCCACTAACAGATAATTTTATGAAGTGTCTGACCCCTGAGAATCTACCTCTTTCTCATACCATAGCCCACTCTCTACTACTTACCGGTCTCATTTGTATTACCCTGTTTTTCTCTCTCTATCCTAAAGCTAAAGTTGACACCCAGGGGTGACCCTGCTGGCTCAAGAAGCTTGACAAACTTTGACAAAGAAATTGAAAGAGCCAGAAGTAAGCTGTAAAGTAACTGCAGCCAATAAGCTGCATTCACTGTTCATTTATTCTGTAATGGCGTCAGCTGTCAGAAAAACAATACCAGGCAGCAGGAGATTCTTTATATGTATGGTCATCTTGAGTTTTAGATTGCTATCTTAACCACTTGCCTACTGGGCACTTTTACCCCCATTCCTGCCCAGGCCAATTTTTAGCTTTTAGCGCTGTCGCACTTTAGATTACATTTGCACGGTCATACTACACTCTACCCATGTGATTTTTTTATTTAAAAAACTGGGGACTGGTAGGAAGCACTAAAAGCTGACACTGATGAGGAGGCACTGATGGGCATTGGTTGGCAGCACTGGTGGGCACTGGCAGCACTGTTGGTCACTGTTGTAATTGCACTGATACTCAGGATACTGAAAATTAGTGTCAGTGTAGATATCCCTTTCGCACAAGCCGGTTACTGGCTCTCCTCCCCTTATGCTGTCAACATGAGGAAAGGAATGCCAATAACCATTTTTTGTTTACATCAAGATCAGCTGTGATTGGACACAGCTGATCACATGGTAAAGGGCCATTGTGATTGGCTAGTTAACCCTATTTGTATAGCACACTGCCTGCACGACGAAAGTGTAATCATGGGTGGACATCATATGACACCCTCCCAGCAATGTGCTACCGTGCTGTAGCCATCATTCAGCTATAACGTGCTCAGGAAGTGGTTAAAAGGGACCCTAACTGTGCCCAAAAATGGCAGGCAGAGGGCAAACATCTTATCACTAGCATTGCCTATAAGCTCACCTATAAGCTCACTGCAGCTCATTTTGCCCCATTACTAACTTTCCATGTCTTGCTCTGCACTGTGTCTCAGTGGAGGCAGCCATTCAGGCAAGAATAGGACTTTGCTCCCTTAAGTCGGAACTGTGTGATCTATTGGCTGGTGTGGTAATTGAACTTGAATCAGCAGGAGAAGTGGAGGAAGAACAGATTCTAATAATAAAAGGAAGCAGGGAGATCCTGGTAGTGTAGGTCCTCAGGTATACTGTAGCTTTCACTCCAGCAAGGAAAACAGTGAGCTACACATTAACAACACTAAAGACTATTACTAATATGCTATATGAAATCATAGCCACTACAATTCCTCATCATAGACATAGGAAAATAATGGGTACAAGTAATCAACAGTTAACACAGTTCTGGAGCTGGGATCCCTACAAAAGTAAGTTATATACTAATATTTTATTATAGATATGTGACGCAAAGTACGTATATTTCTCTCACTAGTCTGCATAATTCTTGTCTTGAAATAATACATAACAAACCTTTACAGATTTATCTCATCCTATCAACGTCTGGCGCAAAACTGCTTGTTCATGCTCCTTCAATTTCTCAAATGGATTATGCAAATTGTTGAATGACAGCCTTGGTGCACGTCTGATAAAGTTAGTTCGGAACCTAGCAGTTAATTAAATGTATGGCAGAGCTTGGTTTTAAGCCATTGTTCCCCTCTCTTGCTGATCACAAAAATCCATTTAAGTGTTGAATCCAAGTATTTTGAGATAAAAAAAGCATGAATTACTGATGCTAAAACTATGAATAATCATGTACATTGCAAAATATTTTGCCAAGAAGATACCTGTGAGTATATTTCAGTTTTCCTGTAATGGCTGTGTGTTGGTTGGAAGATAGAATGGAACAGATTTCCCTTCCCCAAACCTTGACCACACTACAGGTACATTTTAAAATGTTCAGTGTAAATGTAGTTTGTTATGCATACTAAATAGATACAGAGATATACACAACTTTATTGTCTTGTTTCTCCTCTTGTATACTGTAGGGTTAATAAAATGTAAGTTGTACATGCTTAAACCTAAACTGTGAACCTAGATCAGGATAAATCATATCTACATAGAACTAAATAAAGTTTACAAGTTAATTATACAGTACTGTGCAAAAGTATTAGGCAGGTGTGAACAAAAGCTGTAAATTAAGAATGCTTCCAGAAATAGAAGTTTTAATCGTTTATTTTATCAAAAGTGGCAAGTAAATGAACAAAAGTTGAATAATTATTTGCCTTTCATAACAGCTTCAATCTTCTATATACACTTTTAAGGAAATCGGCAGGTAGGTTATTCCAAACATCTTGGAGAACTAACTACAGGTCTTCTGTGGATGTAGGCTACTTAAATCCTTCTGGCTCTTTATGTTATCCCAGACAGACATGATGATATTGAGATCAGGGCTCTGTGGGGCAAAACCAAAAATACAGGCAGACACACTTGTCCATCATGCCATACCATAAGTGAGCCATGTATTCTGTAGCAGGACAATGACCCCAAACATACAGCCAATGTCATTAAGAACTATCTTCAGAATAAATAAGAACAAGGAGTCCTGGAAGTAATGGTTTGGTCCCCACAGAGCCTTGATACCAACATCACTGAGTCTGTCTGGAAGGCACTGAGTCTGTGAGGCAACCTACATTCACAGTTCTGTGGTTAGTTCTCGAAGATGTTTGGGACAACCAACCTGCTAAGTTTCTTCAAAAACTGTGTGCAAATGTACTTAGCAGAATTGATGCTGGTTTGAAGCCAAAGTGTAATCACATCAAACATTGACTTAATTTAGATTTTTCTTCTGTTTAACAACTTTTTTTAACTCCTACCACTGTAATGCTTTGGTGTGAAGTCAATTAATCAAGAGTTGTAATTGGTTCATATGCTGTCCTGTCCAGCGTGTTGATATGCTGTGATCTGTTGCTCAAGTGCAACAGCCTAGGTCAGTGATGGTGAACCTTGGCACTCCAGATGTTTTGGAACTACATTTCCCATGATGCTCATGTATTCTGCAGTGTAGTGAAGCATCATGGGAAAGGTAGTTCCAAAACATCTGGGGTGCCAAGGTTCGCCATCACTGGCCTAGGTTCTCTGCAGCCATCTGCTTCTCTAACGCCACTTGGTGCCCATCTGCCACCTCTGGGTTCAGTTAGATGGCCTCCAATGATGCATGCCTGTTCCACCCACCAGTCACTGTGTTTACCTGTTCCTGCAGCCTCTTGAAATATGTGATGGGGATGTTACAAACAAGAAAGCATTTTAACATTGCAGACGGGGGAAATATATGGAGTAAAGTAGTAGGAGTTCAGGCCTGCTTTGAGGACATTAAAAAAAACCTTCTATATACATAGAGGGATATAGTAATAGATTAACCACTTAGCTACTGGGCACTTTTACCCCCCTTCCTGCCCAGGCCAATTTTCACCTTTCACGCAAATATAACTTTTTTTAATGGTATGGTGCTTTTTAGTCACTAGCAGTTTTTTTTTTTTTTTTTGTTAAATAAACAAAAAAAATAATGTTTTTCATAGTTTGTTATAAAATGTTGCCAACCAATGTTCTCCTTCACTGATTTGCCCTAATGAGGCTGCACTAATGGGCACTGATGAGGCAGCATTGATGGGCACTGATGAGGAGGCACGGATGAGGATGCACTGATAGGCAGCACTGCTGGGTACTGATAGGCGGCACTGAAGGGCACTGAAATGTGGCACTGATGGGCACTGGTAGTCAACACTGATAGGCAGCACTGAAAGGAGACACTGACGAGGAGGCACTGATGGACACTGATTGGCAGCACTGGTGGTAACTAATAGGCAGCACTGGTGGGCACTGTTGGGACTGCTCGGATAATCAGAACACTGATAATTAGTGCCCTGATTTTCAGTGTAGATGTCCCTGATTGGTTATAGACTCTCCTCCCCACGCTGTCAGTGTGAGGAAAAGAATGCCGATAACTGTCTTGTGTTTACATCATGATCAGCTGTGATTGGACACAGCTGATCACATGGTAAAAGTCTGCTGTGTTTGGCCTTTTACCCTGATCTGTGATCAGCTGTGTCCTAGTGACACAGAGCTTCCAGAACTTTCCGGCCGCGCTGTAGCCGTCATTCAGATATAGCGCAATTGGCAAGTGGTTAACCAGATTATATCATTAGACTTTCTAATTTATATCAATAAATTTAACATAAAAAACATTGACTAAAGAGAAAGTTTAGTAGTAGTTTGTAGTTGGAGAGGGAATAAGTATTCATTAACCATTTTTCCTTTCACATACAGATTTAAGCAGCTTTTCAATGATTTATTGTATTACAATAAAGCTGATAGATTAACTCAGTATAGCTACTGCACATTTTGAGTATTTCTAAAGTAGCATTTTGAAGGACCACGTTGAACTGTGTGGAGATAGCATGCCTTATTTAAAGGTAACAAAATAGTCATTCAAAAGGAACAGAACATTTTGATTATAGTTGAGCGAAGGTGTTAAAGTGCTCTACTTCACATAGTTGATAAAAATAGGCAACGGAACTTTGGCCACTTATATCGATCAAGTGCTAACTGCAATTCTCTAAAGTAGGATTAAACTGGACTTGATTGGGGAAATCATTTAACGAATAATCTGACTAAAATTGCATGACATGTCTAATAAACAGAAACATCTGGATTATGGAAGTACCCACTGTTTCTGGTACACAGTTATAGTAGATACCATTGCTAAATCCCTCAAAGTGTGATTATGGCAGATCCTTGCTGTAGTACAAGGACTGTTTTTTTTTTGTTTGTTTTTTAGGATAAACCGGTGTATAAACATCAGTTCGGAGACCACACAAGACTTTCTTTTATGGGTTAATATGCAACGGTTTTATAAGAAATAAAACTAGATTTTTTTGTTTTTGCAGAAAATAAACATTTGGGTCTTATTGTTTCTTTTTAGCAAAGAATTGTATTTATTATACTTTTAATATTTATTAAGGCTAGTTATATGGAACATTTTGCTTGGATTTTCTATTGCAGATTGTTTATACTGAAGATGTCATGCTAGGCACAGTCAGTCAAAATTGCATTTATTTGAAAAGATAATCTTAATATTCTTAATTCTTAATAAAAGAATCAGTCAGTTGAATTCCTCTGAAGATTTCTGCGCGTTGCTGTTTTTGGCACATCAATTGCTTAACTATCCTATTCCATAAATGGAAGTTGAGGAATCTTTTATATTTAATAATACTGGATTATGGATGGATGGATTAATATTATGGGGTGGTAGCAATATTCCACCTGGTAGCACATTCCTACATAAAAAGGCTTGAAATTATTTTTTGTTTCTCTGACCAATTGCTAAAAGTCAGGCTGGTGGAATATTATTGATTTTTATTTTCAGGCTGCTAAAGATGTTACTGAATTATTAAAACATGAAATGCATAAATGGATTATTCATTTGACAGCACATAGGAAATTTTGATGGGATAAAAGATACGTAGTGCAGTTTTCATTTGATTCCTTAAGGCATTTCACCTCAAATCACTTAAAACGTACAGTGTGGTTCACTTGATATCTTAATTTTATCAGAGTGTTCAGTTCTTTGGGTAAATGTTAGGCCGCGTACACACGATAGGTTAAACAGAGGACAATGGTCTGATGGACCATTTTCATCGGTCAAAACCGATCGTGTGTGGGCCCCATCGGTTACTTAACCTTCGGTTAAAAAAAAGACAACTTGCTTTAAAATTTAACCGATGGATGCCTAACTGATAGGTCAAAACCGATCGTTAGTACGCACGACCATCTGTTAAAAATCCGCACATGCTCAGAATCAAGTCGACACATGATTGGAAGCATTGAACTTCATTATTTTCAGCACGTCGTTGTGTTTTACGTCACCGCGTTCTAACCCGATAATTTTTTTAACCGATGGTGTGTAGGCACATTAGACCATCAGTCAGCTTCATCAGTTAACCGATGAGAACGGTCCTTTGGACCATTCTCATCGGATGGACTGATCATGTGTATGAGACTTTAGTGTGTACTGGTAAAAAAAAAACTTTCTTTTAACATTACTAGGTTCTATTTTCTACAGCCTTTATTGTTATTATCACAGTTATAGACTGTATCGAGAAGCTGTGGAGCCACTCTAATCCAGGTGCTGGCTCACTCATCCATACATAGCTCTGTATAATCTAAAGCAAGGGTGTCAAACTCAATTTCATTGTGGGCTGCATCAGCATTATGACTGCCCTTAAAAGGGCCAGTTGTATCTGTAAGATTAGATGTCCAGCGCATCCCCTCCCCTTACATTAGATTTCAAGAGCCACCTCACCATTAGAAGTTTCCCACTCTCCCTTAAATCACCGTTCACCACCCTTACTTTATGCTGCTGCTGGGAAGAAGTTGGATGCATTGCTTGAAAGCAGAAAGTAAAGGTCTGCAAGAGGAGGGCTGGAGCTCTCCTGCAGTTGCAGGAGAGGTGCAACGGCCACATGAAATGACCTGGAGGGCCGGATTCGGCCCACGGACCTTGTGTTTGACACCTGTGATCTAAAGAAAAAGCTGCATATTAATGACTTCTTCACAGTCAACAAGCTTTAACACATGGTCCTGGGCACAGGATCACCCTTCTAACATATTTTACCCAATAGGTTTAATACTAGAAGGCCTAATCATAATGATCCTTTTTGATTAAGCCTATTGAATAAGCAAGGCGTCCTGTGCAGGATCATGTGCTGAACCTGTTTGGCTGATTTAAGTTTTGTGTGTGATTTTTCCTTTGGATTTTGAGCACACAATAATAATAAAGTACTCAAGTAGCAATAATAACTAGTGGTTTCTGGCAGAATGGTGGTAGAGTATATGTGTTTATTTGCGCAAGTGATGGGAGCTCTCTAACAGAAATGTATTCCTAACCACTTAAGGACCGAGGGTGTTTTTCAGATTTCGTGTTTACGAGACTACAACATTTTTTTTTGCTAGAAAATTACTTAAAACCCCCAAACATTATTTATATTTTTTTCTAACACCCTAGAGAATAAAATGGCAGTCATTGCAATACTTTTTGTTACACCGTATTTGCGCAGCAATCTTACAAGCGCACTTTTTTTGGAAAGAATTCACTTTTTTTTATTAAAAAATAAGACAACAATAAATTTGGCCCAATTTTTTTTACATATTGTGAAAGATAATGTTACGCCGAGTAAAATAATACCCAACATGTCACGCTTAAAAATTGCACCCGGTCGTGGCATGGCGTCAAACTTTTACCCTTAAAAAACTCAATAGGCGACGTTTAAAAATTTCTATAGGTTGCATTTTTTGAGATACAGAGGAGGTCTAGGGCTAAAATTATTGCTCTCGCTCTAACGATCGCGGCGATACCTCACTTGTGTGTTTGAACGCCGTTTTAATATGCGAGCGCTACTCGCGTATGCGTTCGCTTCTGCGCGCAAGCTCGTTGGGACGGGGCGTTTTAAAAATTTTTTTTGGGGGTTTCGGATTTATTTTTATTTATTTTATCATTTTTAACACTGAAATAAAAAAAATTATCACTTTTATTCCTATTACAAGGAATGTAAACATCCCTTGTAATAGAAAAAAGCATGACAGGTCCTCTTAAATATGAGATCTGGGGTCAAAAAGACTTCAGATTTCATATTTAGGCTTAAATGAAAAAGAAAAAAAAAAGAAAAAGAAAAAAAGGTAAACAAAGAAATTGTCTCTTTAAGACGCTGGGCGGGACTGACGTTTTGACGTCACTTCCACCCAGCAAAGCTATGGGGACGGATGAGGGAAATTTTTCCCTCAGTCACATCCCCGGACAGCAGACGAGCAGACCTGATCGCCTCCGCCGCTACCGACGGCAACGGTAAGCGGCGGAGGGCGCGGGAGAGCGGCAGGAGGGGGGAGGCCCTCTCCCGCCACCAATAACGGCGATCTTGCGGTGAATCCGCCATGGAGACTGGCGTTATCATTGACAGAACTGCCCACTGTAAAGATGGATATCTCGGTTGTGGCAGCAGCTGCTGTCGTTACCGAGATATCCATCTTTTAAAAAAGGACGTATATATACAGTGGGCGGTCGTTAAGTGGTTCATTAGATTTGAAACCCTGTCAGATTGGTGTTTGTGTCCTGATGCAGATTTTACATCACTTCCTGTTTTGTGAAATTATTGTCAGTGGGACAGAGCCTGAGGGAAAATCACTTTAATGGATAGCAGTAAAAAACAGATTTTGTTTAATCCTTTCCCATTCTATATTAAACAAAAAATTGGCCTGACTTTATTAAAGCCAAGGATGAAAGAGAAAAATTCTGACTAAGGCACCACAGTGTCTTGGTTGTTAGCACTACCCTTTCAAGCAGTCGTTCTAAACCTGGGGTCGGGACCCCCTCGGGGGTTAAATGATGATTTGCCAGGGGTCACCGAATTCTGGGCTGTTCCCGCACCACTCTCCCAACTGTTTTGTGGCTGCCCAGCAGGGCTGCCCCTGGAGTCTGTGGCCGCCCAGCTGGGCTGTTCCACCCACTCAGCCTCTTGACAGCTGCACATTCAGTTCACGCATGGCTGGGGGGCAGAGACTAGAGGTTAGTTGACTGTTGGGGAATGTGAGGTGGGAGGGGCTGGAGGAGACCTGATTTCAACATAGGTGTCACTGCTACAAGACACCACAAAGTCAGAGACACAGTGAGTAATACTACCTGTGATTATAGTTGCCATTAAAAATCCCCACTACATTTCTCAGATCAGCAGATGACTTTGATCAAGAGCATCTAAGTTGAGGGAGCTGTGGTGGCTCAACGTGATTGGCACTGCGCTGACAAGCCATTCACCTCTGCAGCCAAGGGTTCGGATCCCGGTCTCGGCTTCATGTGAATTGAGTTTGGTGGTCTCAGCCCGGCTCCCGGTGGGTGTGCTATGCAAGGTACGCCTGTGCTTAGTACGCCCACCCCCCCCCCCACAAAAACCACCACACTTGCACGCACACAAAATTGGTTTAAAACACATGCACTTTGGCCATGCGGTCTCCTAAAATAAAGAGAGGCGAAGGACCTACGGGGCTGGCTGGGTGGGCTAGGCCCCCTCACTCCCTCATAGGGGGAGTCCCTCTGCCCCATTGGGGTCCCGTTGGGCCCCAGTTGGGCTCCCAAGAGGAGCAGGTAGGGCGGGGTGAGTGGGAGGCCCCCCTTCACACCCGCCATTGCCACCAGGGGACTCCCAACTCCTGCAGTCCGGCTCCTCTCTCTCGAGTTCACGCAAAAAAAAAAAAAAAAAAAAAAAAAAGAGCATCTAAGTTGGCTGAACAATACTGCCCCCAGCATTGCCACTCATCCCAACTCCCCCTCACTAAGGAGTAAAAGAATGAATAAAAATAGAGAATGCATGGAAGGGAGGGAAAAAAAGGGTGAGGAAGAAAGAAAAAAGGGAGAAAAAGAGAGGGATGGGTGAAAAAAATAAGAAATTAGGATAGAGAGAAATACAAGGGAAAGAAAAGAGATCAAAGAAAAAAAGAGTGGTACATCCTTAAATTAACCATATGAGTTTTTTTTTTTTACTGTACAAGTGGAGGGGACTCAGGGAAAGCAATGCTACGAAAATAATTTTACTGTTAGGGGTCCCCACAACTTGGGAAATTTTATCAAGGGGTCACGGCACTAGTAAGGTTGAGAACCACTGATTTAAAGGGTAGAGTCACACAAGTTAAAATAAATAAATAAATAATAATATTATATATATATATATATATATATATATATATATATATATATATATATATATATATATATATATATATATATATATTAACAGTACATATACTGCACAAGCTATGTGCTAATTGATTCAGCCACTAGTCATATTTTTAAAAGCTGCAAAAAAAAGATTAAATTATTACTTTCTTTTAACTTCAACGGTTGGGTGTCCTGTAGAGCAGTGTTTCTGAACTCCAGTCCTCAAGGCGCCCCAACAGGTCATGTTTTCAGGATTTCCCTCAGATGAAACAGCTGTGGTAATTAAATAAGGCCACTAGGCCAGCAAGATTAAGATCAAATCAAATCACCTGTGCAAAAAAATGAAAAGCCTGAAAACATTACCTTTTGGGGCGCCTTGGGGACTGGAGACCATTCACCTTCTCCTACTTGATTTGCTCACTTCCTATATTTGTCTCTGATATTCTAATGCATATACACTGATTGTGTGACTATAGCAGGCAAACCACTCACCACTTAACATTCAGGGAACGAGTGTACAGAATGCTAAGAAGGAGCAAGAGCACAGAATTCAGGTAAGACTTTCTACCAAACAGCAGGTGGTGGGAGTCTGCATTGAAAGCCACCAAAATCCTCACAATCGAATAAATAACAGAGAGCCATTACACTTTAAGTGCATGGGAAATCAATCTCAGTGGGAAAATAATCATTTTGATGCCTTTAAAGGTTATTATACCTCAGTTCTGATAAGTGCAATTATTCACACAGTAATAGAAGTAATATGGAAACAAGCCAAACAGGATAAAGCCAATACCAATTAACAGCAAATTGCAATGACCCTATTAAGACAATCCCTATTAACACAAAATCTTCATTAGCCTGTTAAGCCAATCCCTGTGAACAGTAACAGTATTTTCTTTGGCAGATTACAGGTTGCCTTCCAGAGCATCTCAGCAGGCTGCTTTCCATCCAGATTGCTGCCCCCCTGTCTATCTCATGCCTGACCTCTTTACTTTCAGCTGTCAATCACGCAGTTTGATAAGTTCTACTCAATTAACATGGTAATTACTTTATTAATCTGTATATTTTTTCTTTCTGTATATCAGTAAGGACATTCATTATGTTTTTATATAAATAAGCCAGATTAAAAAATTACTTGTAAATATATGTACTGTATACTGTAATGTGATACGTTTTTCTTTCATTTAACCACTTCCCGACCGCCGCATGTAGATATACGTCGGCAGAAGGGAATGTTAAGGCAGATGCACGTATATATACGTGCCTGCCTTTGCGCAGGTCGGGGGTCCTATCGGGACACCCCCCCCCCCCGCTACATGCAGCAGTCGGAAACCCGCGGGGAGCGATCCAGGACGAGGGCGTGGCTATTTGTTTCAAGCCGCCCGCTCGCGATCGCTCTCTGGAGCTGAAGAACAGGGAGAGCCGTATGTAAACACGGCTTCCCCGTGCTTCATTGTGGCGGCTGCATCGATCGAGTGATCTCTTTTATAGGGAGACTCGATCGATGATGTCAGACCTACAGCCACACCCCCCTACAGTTGTAAACACACACAGGGAACACACAAATCCTACAGTGCCCCCTGTGGTTAACTCCCAAACTGCAATTGTCATTTTCACAATAAACAATGCAATTTAAATGCATTTTTTGCTGTGAAAATGACAATGGTCCCAAAAATGTGTCAAAATTGTCTGAAGTGTCCGCCATAATGTCGCAGTCACGAAAAAAAATCGCTGATCGGTGCCATTAGTAGTAAAAAAAAATAATAGTAAAAATGCAATAAAACTATCCCCTATTTTGTAAACGCTATAAATTTCGCGCAAACCAATCGATAAACGCTTATTGCGATATTTTTTACCAAAAATAGGTAGAAGAATACGTATCGGCCTAAACTGAGAAAAAAAAATGTTTATATATGTTTTTGGGGGGATATTTATTATAGCAAAAAGTAAAAAATATTGAATTTTTTTCAAAATTGTTGCTCTATTTTTGTTTATAGCGCAACAAAAAAAACCTGCAGAAGTGATCAAATACCACCAAACGAAAGCTCTATTTGTGGGGAAAAAAGGACGCCAATTTTGTTTGGGAGCCACGTCGCACGACCGCGCAATTGTCTGTTAAAGCGACGCAGTGCCGAATTGTAAAAACGCCTTTGGGCATTTAGCAGCATATTGGTCTGGGGCTTAAGTGGTTAAACATATTTTTCAATAGCCTAAAGCAGTAATTCTAAAACTGTGTGCCATGGCACACTAGAGAGCCACGTGAGATTTGCAGGTGTGCCGTGGGAGTTTTGAAAAATATTTAAAATAGCTAGCGTTTTGAAACCTTTGTGCATAGGGAAAAATGAAATGGTAAATTAATGTTGCAAAAGTTAAAAAAGTAACATAAATAAAAACGCAATTTCTCTCAGTCTGTCATTCATTGGTTCCTTTCGTAATGCGAGACTTGTGCGAGATCTCAGGAGAACTCAATCGCTCTAATTATGTTATAATAATAGAGACGACCGTTCCATTCCAACTTATTAGTAGTTGTAATTCTGCCATTTGTGTATTTGTGGTTTTGTTTTTCAGCATTGAATGAAATCAAATAAAAAAAAGACATTCCCTGGTATATGCAAGTTATATGAATGTGGAAGGCAGCACATAAGGAATTACGGTTGGTTTAGCCTAATGGTAGGAGTAGTAGGTTTCCCCCTCCCCCGGGGTTCCCCCCTCCTTTTTTTTTTTTCTCGTGAGGAGGCCAGGAGATATTGGGTGAGAAAAGGATATTCTCGCCCCCTTATAAATAAATAGAAACATTTAGATGCTACAGAAGTTTATTAAAGGGCAAGATTGGGAAATTGAGCACGATGCACTTTAATAACATAGATCGGTGAGATTGACCCCCCCCTTTTTCTTTCTCTTTTTTTTTTCACGAGGAGGCTAGTGGGTATTGGGGTAAGAAAGGGATATTCTCGCGTCCCTATAATACAGATGTCACAGAACTTAATTAAAGGATAAGACACGGGAAATCGAGGTGGGCTCCACCTCCCCTCTTTTTTTTTGTGCAAGAGTGGTAAATAGGAAATGGGGAAAGAGAGGGATACTCTGGTCCCCTCATAACAAGAAATGGAGGTCACGGTTATTAAAAGATAAGAAATGGGGAATTGGGCACACAGCACTTTAATATAACAGGTGGGAGGGAGGGAGGGAGGGGAGATTGTGGTGTTTACATTTTTTTTTATTTATTTTTTTCTCCATGAGGGGGAGAAGGATAGCGGAAAGTTGAGGTAGAAGAGAGATGAAAAACTAGGAGGATGTAGGATAGACCCATATTGTTGTTATTGTTGTTAATGTAATGTTGTGTTAATTTTAAATGTGATATTTTTCATATGCTTACTTGAAATGTAATGAAAGCTATATTGTAAAGAAAATTGAATAAAACAAATTTAAAAACAAAAAAAAAGAGAGAAAGACTGATAAATTGATTGCTTGTTTTCTGACTTTGGAGCCTCGCTTCATTTGGATTTGCTCTTGAAAGAAGGAACAAATACTTCACATTAACCACTTCAGCCCCAGAAGGTATTATCCCCTTCCTGCCCAGGTGAAATTTCAGCTTCCGGCACTGCGTCGCTTTAACTGACAATTGCACGGTCGTGCGCAACGTGGCTCCCAAACAAAATTGGCGTCCTTTTTTTCCCACAAATAGAGCTTTCTTTTGGTGGTGTTTGATCACCTCTGCGGTTTTTATTTTTTGCGCTATAAACAAAAATAGAGCAACAATTTTGAAAAAAAAATGCAATATTTTTTACTTTTTGCTATAATAAATATTCCCAAAAATATATATATAAAAAAATGTTTTCCTCAGTTTAGGCCGATATGTAGAAGAATACGTATTTTTGGTAGAAAAAATGCAATAAGCGTTTATCGATTGGTTTGTGCAAAATTTATAGCGTTTACAAAATAGGGGCTAGTTTTATGGCATTTTTATTATTATTTTTTTTACTAGTAATGGCGGCGATCTGCATTTTTTTTATTGAGATTGCGACATTATAGCGGACACAACGGACACTTTTGTGACATTTTTGGCACCAATCACATTCATACAGTGAACAGTGCTAAAAATATGCACTGATAACTGTATAAATGTGACTGGCAGGGAAGGGGTTAACCACTAGGGGGCGGGGAAGGGGTTAAATGTGTAGCCTAGTTTGTGTTCTAACTGTAGGGGGAGGGGGGTCACTGGGGGAGGTGACCGATTGTGTCCCTATGTACAAGGGACACAGATCAGTCTCCTCTCTCCCTAAAGGACGTGGAGCTCTGTGTTTACATACATAGCTCCACATCCCTGCTCAGTTACTGGGCAATCGCGTGTGCCCGGCGGCGATCGTTGCCGCTGGGCACGCACATCGGGACCCCAGCAAAGCGGCGGGTGTACGCACGCGCCACCGGCGGCGTGCGCGCGCCCCCCTAGCGGCTTTAATATGACGTCCTGTCAGAACAATGGAGTCTTCCGCCCGCCGTCATTTGACGGCGGGCGGTTGACAAGTGGTTAAACTGAAAATTTAATTTATATGCAAAAATAAATAAGTTCTTTACCACAAAAATTGTTAAATCTTTTCAGGTGTGCTGTGAATTTTTTTAGATATTTTTATTATATTTTAGACAAAAAAGTTGTCTGGCCTAAACGATACAAATACCTCTGTGTCTATTCAATGACTTTTCAAACCCAGACAATACCTTGAAAAAGTAGTAGTAACATAATGGTGTATTTTATACATGCATACCATTAAAATCAGTACACACTGACAGTATTTTTAGGTATAGAGAATTATACATGCTTAAACTTGCCTAGTGCCCCCTCCCCTCCTTTCATTGAACTGCAGTTGTATGTATTTCATTGATTGCCTTTACCGACTACTAATAAATTGAAGAACTCTACCACACTATGCCGTTCTCGTGGCTCACTGAGGCCACTGAGTCAAGGCAATTTGAGTCTGACACAGTGCTTTCCTCATCCACACTGCCTCTGATCTTAGCATTGGTGAGAATGTGTTTTTGTGCTGGGCATTAGGGTAGTGTGGTAGTAGTAGTTACTCTGCCATAAGTGAGAGCCTTACAGACACACATAAACCTCAGGGCAAAATATAATTTTTATAAACTTTCATTACAAATACTTTTTGTCTAAACCTACCTTAAAGAAAAACGCCAGTAAAAGACTTGTGGGCTACCTAGCAACCAACAAATGTTGAGACAATAAACACTGTAGTCAGCAGTGTTTAATATACAGTACTACTTACAGAGTACAATAATCATGAACATATGACAAACCACCATATATAGTGTAGGGGTCAACCCCCTTTAACATGTAACCTATTCGGACCTTAAATTAGCTCTCCATTTAAAAATGACAAATTCAAATCTCATACCATTCCCCCTTCTAAAAATGTTTCCTTTGGATATCATATCATCCCATATCATTATACTAAATGACTTCTTTAGATGTCAGATTAGCCCTCCTTCCACATATTTTACTCAGCAGACCTCAGATCAATCCCTATTAGACCTCAGATTAGCCCCATGCAGCCCTCAGATGAGCCCCATTACACCTCAAATGAGTCCCCCTCCAGACCTCAGAACATCCTCCATTAGACATAAGATTAGCCCCCTTCAGATCTCAGATCAGCTCCAACCAGTACTATCCAAAGCCTTAGTTATCTCACTCACTGTTACCCATGGGCTCCTCTTCTGCTTGGCTCATTGACAGTCTCCTAATTGTGTTCACTGTGTATCCTCAGTTGAGATGATGCGTGAGGATGTCAAGCAGGCAAGGATGCCAGTATGACTAGCATGGGAAACCTGCAAGGAGCGGCCAACTCTGTACCATGCAGGGTAGAGTGAGGTGTCTACCCTGCACAGTATGCACAGTATGTAAAGAAATCCATAAATTGTTGCCACCTGTATTAAATAAATACATAATTATGTGTCTTTAGCTCTGTTATTATCAGTTTAAAGGAAGTCTGTACTGAACAAATTGAGAGAATGCCATAGCTGACCTCTCCTGAAAATGTTAGTTGCCTGGTTGTCATGCTGGTTCCCTGACCTTGAAGAAATAACAGAGAAGAAAATGCCAAGAGCAGAGAGGACCAGCCTGGGGAAGATGAGTTGAGAAATGGTTCGGAAGCTTTCTGGTGACATGCTCTGGATGCTGAGATCTAACTGGGATGTATTCATTTCTTATGTACCGACTGACCATTTTTGTATTTCTTGGTCAATATAAAACGGTTTGAGGCTGGAGTGTGTTTATAGCTGCGCCAGATTTAGCTTTTATGCACAGGTGTTCACACTGCCAACACTGTTTGGCCGCGTGCACACGATCGAATTTGTCCGCTGAAAACGGTCCGATGGACCGTTTCAGCAGACATCTCCGATCGTGTGTATGGGCTAGCGGACAGATTTGTCCACCCGACAGATTTCAAAGCATGCTTTGAAATCTATCCGGTGTTAATCTGTCCGCCCGACATGTCTGCTGGTTAGTACACTTACCAGCAGACATGTCGTCCCGCACCGCCGCCGCACCGCCGCCGAATGGATTCGGCGCATGCGCGGAAGTGTTTTACTTCCTGGTGCGGTGACGTGGCGGCGTCAACGTCACAGCCACGTCACCGACACGTCAGCGCGCCGTCTGCTGGCGGGGATTTTGGTTTGCTCGTGTGTACACGCGAGCAAACCAAAATCTCAGCAGACAGATTTGTTCAAATCTGTCGGACGGACAGATTTGAACAAATCTGTCCGCTCGTGTGTACGAGGCCTTAATGTGTGGACACTTTATAGACACTATGGGCCAGATTCAGGTAGATGGGAGCATCTTTGCTCTGGAGTAACGCTTCTCATTTACGTTACGCTGCCGAAACTTTAGGAGCAAGTGCTGTTATTCATGAAGCACTTGCTCCTAAAGTTGCAGCAGCGCATCGCAAATGAGCCGGCGGAATTCAAATTGGGCGGGTACGGGGCGTGTATTATTTAAACTAAGCGCGATCCCGCGGCGAACGTACTGCGCATGCGTCGAGTGTCAATGCATCCCAGTGCGCATGCTCCAAATTCTGTCAGTGAACGTCAATGACGTCACATCCCCATTCATGAAAGTTTTACGCAAACGGCACGATTTTTTTTTTTTCGACGCGATGACGACGCCTATACTTAACATAGGATACTCCACTAGGGGGCTGCTTTATCTTTACGCCGCGTATCGCTTACGGAAACGTCGGAAAGTCACTGCGTCGCGCCCGAATACGATCGTGAATTGCCGATTCCCGCTGATTAACATATTTTTTCAGCGTAAATCAGCGGGAACGCCCCCGGCGCCATTTTTAAATTAAAGTTGCGATGCGATGGCAAAATTCAATTGCGCCGATCGCATCGGAACACCAACCCGGCGTTTCTTGTTTTCTGGTTACAGAAAACAGAAACGCCGGCTTAAAGTGACAGTTAGGCTGGAGTATCACAGATACTCCAGCCTAACTCTACCTGAATCTGGCCCTATATGGTGATACAATTATTGGTTATAGATTGCCTTCCTGCTTGTGATTAGCGCAGCGCCGTGCCGACTTCCTGGCAGGCTCTGCACGTGGAGTGTGCAAACATGCCGGAGCTCATCCAAAATATAACTTTATTAGTGTCACACTGATATAGATTTTTTGATTTGTTACCACAAATCATTTGCTGGTAGCTGTTATTTGGTTTGATTCACCTAAACAGTGATTTTTTGGTGATTTTAGATCAGTTCTGACTGAGCTCTTGTTCCAAATCAGCATCTCTGAGTTTATTAAGCAGTCAGACAACTAGAACAGTTACAAAGAGGTCAGCTATGGCAGTATGTTTGTCTCATTGGGGGAGATTTCTCACTTTCTGGGTACAAATCTTCGTAACAGCAACACAAATAGTGATAAAACACCTGATTAAGTTCTACCTCTTTACCATTTTAACCAAAATTGAGAATGCTAGAGAAACCCTGAAGGTATAATAAAATATTTAAAGCTATTTTTATTAACAAAAGTCTTCCCTACTTCTATATTTATCACTTTGTTAACTCCTTGATACCACTAGCAACTCCTCTCTGCTCTTCTTAGCAGCTTTTCTTTTGTCTGTAATTATTTCTGTTCCGTTATTCTTGAAATTCTCATGCCTTTAATTTACAGAGCCACATCTGGGAAATTCAGGCAGATCTAGAGCCGCATCAAGGGAAGGAAGACAGAACACACATACAGCCAGATTCAGGTAGAGCAGAGCATCTTTGCTCTGGAGTAACGCATCTCATTTGCGTTACGCTGCTGAAATTTTAGGAGCAAGTGCTGTTATTCAGGAAGCACTTGCTCCTAAAGTTGCGGCAGCGCATCACAAATGAGCCGGCGGAATTCAAATTGGGCGGGTACGGGGCGTGTAGTATTCTAACTAAGCGCGATCCCGCCGCCAACGTACTGCGCATGCGTCGAGTGTCCAAACATCCCCGTGCGCATGCTCCAAATTCTGTGAATGAACGTCAATGACGTCACATTCCCATTCATGAACTTTTTACGCAAGCGACGTGATTTTTTTTTTTCCCGACGCGATGACGACGCCTATACCTAACATAGGATACTCCAAACCCATGTAGGTATATCTATGCGCCGCGTATCCCGTCCGGAAACGTCGTACTGTCATTGCGTCGCGCCGGAATTCGATCGTGAATTGCCGATTTCCGCTCATTAACATATTTTTGGAGCGTAAATCGGCGGGAACGCCCCCGGCGCCATTTTTAAGTTGAAGTAACGATGCGATGGCGAAACTCAGTTACGCTGCTCGCATCGGAGCTTCAACCCGGCGTTTCTTGTTTTCTGGTTACAGAAAACAGAAACGCCGGCTCAAAGTCACAGTTAGGCTGGCGGATCACTGGATCCGCCAGCCTAACTGTTCCTGAATCTGGCCCATAGTTTATAGTAATCTATGGTATCTTGTTGAAGCTTTTTGGATGTACATAACTGGCTGAAAAATTGTAGATGGTTTAAGTGTCTCCTTTTATGCCAGAGTAAATGTCTTTCTTGGCCAAACCTGTTTTTTATGGGTTATTTTATATGTTTGGATAGAACAAATAATATCTACAGAATGATTACTATAAGGCCTTGTATACACGATGGGGTTTATCCGCTGTAAACGGTCCCCGGACCGTTTACAGCACATATTTACGCCGGGATGTTTTGATCCGATGGCTGTACACACCATCGGATCAAATTCCCCGCCGGCGGACAGCGCGGTGACGTTGATGCCCCCACGTCACCGCACCAGAAAGTAAACACTTCTGCGCGCATGCGTCGGATCCATTCACAGGATACGACGCATGTGCGGGCAGATATGTCCGCTGGTTTGCCGTACTAACCAGCGGACATATCTGAAGTGCAGCTATCCGGCGGAAAAATTCCAAAGCATGCTTTGAAATTTTTCCGCCGGAGGAATCCGGCCAGAACGGGCCGTTTGCCCATACACACGAGCGGATTTTTCGGCTGAAATGGTCCGTCGGACCATGTTCAGCGGATTTATGCCCTTGTGTGTACAAGGCCTCAAATAACCTAGACGATTTAATGGAGAAAAATTTAAGTTTTCATATTACCTTTTCATATATACATAAAAATAAAAACAACTCTCTAAGCTTAAGCATTTGTTTGCAATGACAACAACATTTTCATCAATGAGGGCCAATGACAATAACAGTCATAAAAAAATAACAAATCTGTTAAACCTGTTATACTTCCATTGTCTGTGCAATGCTTTTGCACAGAGCAGCCCTGATCCTCCTCTTCTGGGGTCCCTGCTGTTGCTCCTGGCTTTTCCCCCCAGCAAGCTTCTTGTTAAGGGGGGTACTCATGCAGGCTTGCTCCCAAGCCCTGCTGCCTGCATCCATTGACACAGACAGTGGGGCTTCCCCCCCCCCCCCCAGCTCTCTCATCACAGGATTTTATTGACAGCAACAAAAGCCAATGACTTACACTGCTATAAAACTGCTCTGTGAGGAGGGAGAGAACAGAGAGGGCCGCTGCTCTCAAGCACAGCGCTGGATAAAGATTGGGCTCAGGTAAGTATGAGGAGGGGGGCCGGGAGGAGGCATTCTGGACACAAAGGGCCAGATTCACGTACATTGGCGCATATTTTGACCAGCGTAGCGCACCTCCTTTACGTTAGACCGGCGCAATGTAGAGGCGCAATCACCGTATCCTCGTAGTATTTGCGCAGAAATTTGCGCCGGTGCAGCGTAAATTCCGAGGCGTAAGGCGGAGTAATTCAAATTGGGAAGGACGTGGGCGTGTTTCATTGAAATGAGCCGTGAACCCCATGCAAATGAAGGGCCGGCCGGATCACGCATGCGCACATGGAGCAGACCATGGTCAGCACCTCTGTGCGCATGCTCACAACTCGGGAACGGCGCAATCAGTGAAATTGGAAGTGGACCCGGCCAACTTAGTGAACTACGCAGAGAGCTTAAATAGACAGACACAAACGCCCTTCCTTTGCAAAAGTACATCCCTTTGTATCCCTTCCTATACAGCAAGGTGCTTTTGTTCTGTTGTTTATTAGCGTTTGTTTGTTTGTTTGTTTGTTTGTGACATGTCTTTGAGATATTTGGGGACTGTTTTGCAGAGTGATTTTTGTCTTTTATGTGTTTTCTTTGTTGTTTTTTTTTTTACATTAGATTTTTGCTGGGCATTTTTTATTTTTGCTCGTCAATTTTTTATTTTTTTTGGTTCTGTTTGTGAATGATTTTGGAATGTGGGGGTGACATTCGTGCCGAAAAAGGGGTGTCATCCTCATTTGTGGTGGAGAAGTGATTCCAGGTCCGTGTGAATGGTGTATGAATGTAAAGTGACATAATTGGAGCCGTGGCGTTGCTGCTCACAAGTCCTGCATGGTGGGCTTGTGCTAATCCAATTTGATGTGGTGTGTGTGTGTGCTAGGGACCACAGTGGTGTGCATGCATGCATTCTCATTGTGCCATGATTAATGTGTGTGTTTAACGTGCAAAGATGCCTAATGTGAGCTGTCTCCTGACTGCTCTTCCCTCAGAAGATGGGGTAGCCTCGGTTAGGGGGGATTGTCTGGTTCAGGGGTCAGGTCATCACTTATGTCAATCTCCAGGCCCTTTCTCACTGCGAAGTTGTGCAGCATGCAACATGCACCAATGATTTGGCATACAAAGTTT
This sequence comes from Rana kukunoris, assembly GCA_029574335.1. Classification (NCBI taxonomy): domain Eukaryota; kingdom Metazoa; phylum Chordata; class Amphibia; order Anura; family Ranidae; genus Rana; species Rana kukunoris. The sequence goes on from CM056050.1 coordinate 162,572,883, forward strand.
GGGGAATACAACAGGGTACCATGGGGATAGGAGTCATGAGATGGGGTCCCAGTGCATATGCAGAGTCACCCTGAAGGGATAAGACAGGAGGATGTTAGTAGTGCATGTGCCCCTTGTGATTTCAGCATCATGGGGGGGGGGGGCAGTCATGCCTGCCACCCATGTCACTCACCAACCAGCCAGCTGCCCCCATACATGTTCTGTTCGAAATATGTGGGGATGGGGCTGGGATTGTATATGTAGCTGTCATGGGTGTCATGGGTGGTGTCATGTGTTGGGCTGGTGATGTCCTCCTGCAGGGTTGTGGTTAATTCCAGGATGGCATGAGGGGTGAATCTGAAGATGCGAGACACCTCAGAATCACTCATGCCAAAGATGTCTATGCGTGTGTGATATATCAAGTGAAGAGTGAGGGGCTTGTATCAGATAAGAATATTGTATCAGATTAGATTATTATATCCATCAAGGTTTTAAAGGGCTATTGAAAGATAGTGAGACCGTGTTTGTAATTTGTATGTATGTTATGTATTGATGTATATATGCATGTATATATATTTTTTTTAATGTTTATAAAAGCAAATAAAACGTTTTTGGAAAAAAAAATCCTCTCCCATGCCCTCCCCCGTGCCGTCCTCCATGCCCTCCTCTGTGCCCTCCTCCTTCTTTGCTCATCTATAGTCAGTAGTATAGTTATGAGCAAGGATGCCCCTGGCATGTTGGCATACAGTTTGTTGTGCAGCAAGTGTGACTGCTCAGCTCCTCACTGTGTTGCTTTAGCTGACATGTAGACGGATTGTCTAATTTTATTCCACCTTTTATATGGTCTAATTTTAGACAGGACGTGCAGCTGTTGCGCACAGTGCGTAGCCTGCGCTGCACTAACTTTTGTGGATCCCCGTAACTCCCTCATTTGCATATTTGAATAGCAAATCAATGGTGTGTCTAGCGCAGTTTTGCGCGGACGGATACACCGGTCTATCGAAATTACGCCGGTCCAAAAAAAGTAGACTTCATGCGTATATCGTTTTGGGGATGCGGCGCATCGATACGCATGCGCAGATTTAGGCTTACGCCGCGCATCTCCTGTAACGCCGGCGTAATGGCTCTATGAATCTTGTAGAAAAAAAAACATAAGGCTTTAGAACTATTTTAATAATTTGGTTTTTAAAAGGTAACTTAATTTTCATATTAAATCAAATCAAACAGTGTAATTATAATATAGCTACAAATAGTGATACATTTTTTTGAGAAACCAATTGATCCCCAAACTATGTATATTAGAGGTATGTACTTGAAGCACCCTCTACCTACGTCATTCACACAAGTGCACTCTGATTTTTACCCCAGCTGTAGGACTGCCTTCACTCATAGGCTCTTCTCAACTAGTGGCTAATCATGGTCACATGTCTCTTGCTAGCACTATTTATTTTGTGTATGTTTTAGTTGTACTTAGGCCATGAATAAGCATTGACCAAGTGTGAAACACGTCGGCTGTATATGATTCTTGCTGTGTATTTGCGGTGTTTGCTCATGTTTCTTCAATAAAGACAACTCAAGAGTTCTTTGGTGTGCGGCCGTTCATCCGTTTCCTGCTATTTTCCATTGCCTAGTGCATTGCCAGCACCCATATCTACCTGGGCCTATCCGTGGTTGCATTCGGGACCTCCCTGGAGCAGTGAACTGGAAGCTAGGCCTGGTAGTTTTGGTTTGTGTGGGCAGGGAGTGACTCAGAGTAGCAGTTATGACTCACAGACAGCATCACCACCCTATTACCTCCCTCTTTCTTCTAGAGGATTATAGAAGAAGAGGAGGGGAGAGAGGTGGGGCTATCTTAAGTGTCTCGGGGAGCCCTGACGAATCCCCAAATAGGATTGGCAGGGGGAAGGCCTCCTTGAAATACCCAGAGTCACCCGAGCTAGGGATGAGTCGTTGGGTGGAAGAACTGAGAAAGGCCTTTGAGGAAGCTCCTCAGTCTGGGGTGGGGGTGACCTTGTGCTTGGGACATAGGTGCAGGAGGTGCTGAAGTAAGATGGTTAAATAGTGGCACTTTCTACAAAGAAATAAAACAGCTTTCATATTCAGTAAATACATTTTTTTGTCAAATATACAATTGAGATTATACATTTAAATCTTGCACATCTGCTGAGCTGATAAAGGAATCTGACCATAGAGAACCGTGGCTCTTGCCCAGAACAGGTTCGAGGAGAAGTGACTTGGCAGACTAGGTTACCAAAGTATATTAACTGATTTGAGGTTCTAATGATGTTCGTTGGGTTCAGCCTGTTGTACAATAACAAAAATGGAGTGTAAAAAATGCAGTATAATAACTACTTGGCAGGTGGGAAGTTGGATCAGATCTATTTTCCAAGAATGGCTAGAGGCTTAAGGAATTAAAAATCTGTAGGTGACAGAGTTTGAAGATTGAAGGCTAGTTTCCAACCTGTCCTGCAGAAGATGGTTTATTTTCCTAATCATCATCTAGAAATGAGCAATGGCCAGCCTTTGGTGTGCTGAGAAATTTAGCAGATAGTTATTGCCACATGTGTGTTTCTTTTGGTTAAAAAAAAGATGCTTGCAATTTGCCAGAAACTATATACAAATCAAGATGCTTTATACATCAAGATAATTTATGAATGTAAATAAGTATGTATGTATACATTTTACATGTTTTATGGTTTATTTTAGTATAACATATAATCAAATTTCAAAATTGAATGATGTTATGTTTGTGTAAATGTACTTTTTTTTTAATGTGTTTTATACGTATATTTTAATATATTTATGATATTTCTCTTTTTTATGTTTATGTAATGTACCGTTTTGGTTGTGAGGTCTTACATTCAATTTACAGTTCACATAAATCACATCTGACATTAGATATCAAAACAGGAAATAGCACTCAGGGTTATATAGCTGGTGATTTCCTTTAATTATACACAGTTCTTCAGCTATTGAAATACAATCCACTCTTTATACATATTTTAATAATATTGTCCAGTCTAGATCTTAGTTTTAATGCATCTGTTCACCACATAATATACTGTCATTATTAGTTTGATGCTAACTCTTATGTCTTCACTATTTCATGACTTTCATGACAAATTGGATTTTTTTTTTTTATTATAATATAGCATTGCTTTTGAATTTGGTGTAAGTCGTCTAAGATTCTTAACACCTCTCAATCTGGTGTTGATAAAATCAAATCCTATTGTACCACCTCCCTCTCATTCTTTATTTATTTCATGATTTAAGAGTCTCCTTTTATGCCAGAGTAAATATCTTTCTTGTTCAAACCTGTTTTTTATAGGTTATTTTATATGTTTACATAGAAATAACAATATCTACAGAATGATTACTATAAAATAAGCTAGAAGATTTAATGGAGAAATATGTAAGTTTTCATATTACCTTTTCATATATACATGAAAATAAAAACAACTCACTAAGCTTGAGCATTTGTTTGCAATGACAACAACATTTTCATTAATGAGGGCCAATGAAAATAACAGTCATAAAAAAATACCAAATCTGTTAAACCTGTCATACTTCCCTTGTCTGTGCAATGCTTTTGCACAGAGCAGTCCTGATCCTCCTCTTCTGGGGTCCCTGCTGTTGCTCCTGGCTTTCCCCCCAGCAAGCTGCTTGTTAAGAGGGGTACTCATGCAGACTCGCTCCCAAGCCCTGCTGCCTGCATCCATTGACACAGACAGTGGGGCTTCCCCCCCCCCCCAGCTCTCTCGTCACAGGATTTGATTGACAGCAGCAAAAGCCAATTGCTTCCACTGCTATCATACTGCCCTGTGAGGAGGGGGAAAACAGAGAGAGGTGCTGCTCTCAAGAACAGCGCTGGATTAGGTCAGGAGGGGGGCGGGACGCATCCTGGACACAAAAGTTTTTTACCTTAACTGCTTGCCGACCAGCCGCCACCAGTTATACGGCGGCAGGTCGGCTCTGCTGGGCGAGATCATGTAGCTATACGTCATCTCGTCAAGCAGCCAATAGGGGCGCCGGAGGACCGCAGCAGCACCCCCCGCTCGCCCCTGACTCCCGCACGCGTGCCCAGCAGGCGAGATCGCCGCCGGGCACCCACGATCGCTCGTTACAGAGCGAGGACCGGGAGCTGTGTGTGTAAACACACAGCTCCCGGTCCTGTCAGGGGAGAAATACAATGTATGAACAGCGATCAGTCATTTCCCCTAGTGAGTCCACCCCCTTCCCCGCTCCCTAGTGTTAACCCCTTCCCTGCCAGTGGCATTTTTATAGTAATCCAATGCATTTTTATGGCACTGATCGCTATAAAAATGTGTCAAAAGTGTCCGAAGTGTCCGCCATAATGTCGCAGTGCCGAAAAAAATCACTGATCGCCGTCATTACTAGTAAAAAATAAATATTAACAAAAATGCCATAAAACTACCCCCTATTTTGTAAACGCTATAACTTTTGCGCAAACCAATCAATAAACGATTGTATAAAAATATGTAGAAGAATACGTATCGCCCTAAACTGAGGATTTATATATATATATATATATATATATATATATATATATATATATATATATATATTTGGGGGATATTTATTATAGCAAAAAGTAAAAAATATAATTTTTTTTCAAAATTGTCGATCTATTTTTGTTTACAGTGCAAAAACTAAAAACCACACAGGTGATCAAATACCACCAAAAGAAAGCTCTAAAAAGGACGCCAATTTTGTTTGGGAGCCACGTTGCACAACCGCGCAATTGTGAGTTAAAGCGACGCAGTGCCGAATCGCAAAAAGTGCTCTGGTCTTTGACCAGCAATATGGTCCGGGGCTGAAGTGGTTAAAGCAGAGAATTCATTCATGTAGAAAAAAAACATAAGGCTTTAGAACTATTTTAATAATTTGTTTGTTAAAAGGTAACTTATTTTCATATTAAATCAAATCCAACAGTGTAATTATAATATAGCTACAAATGGTGATAAAATTTTTTGAGAAACCAATTGATCCCCAAACTATGTATTTTAGAGGTATGTACATGAAGCACCCTCAACCTACCTAGGTGCTGGAGTATATTTTTTTGATAAGTGTAAGTAAATCTAGGCAGGCCTAGCTGGAAGCTAGGCCTGCTTGTTTTGGTTTGTGTGGGCTGGGAGTGGCTCAAGTAGCAGCTATGACTCACAGACAGCATCACCTCACTATTACCTCCCTCTTTCTTCTAGAGGATTAATTGTCTCAGGGAGCCCTGACCAATCCCCAAATAGAATTGGCAGGGGGCAGGCCTCCTTGAAATACCCAGAGTCTGCCCAGCTGGGGAGAAGTTGTTGGGTGGAAGAACTGAGGAAGGCCTTTGAGGAAGCTCCCCAGTCTGGCTTGGGACTCGGGTGCAGGATGGAGTCCTTCAAGAACAGGAGGCACAGGAGAAGTCAGAGAGGACAGCAGGAGCTAGTACTGCTGGGCAAGTCTTCAGGAGGGAACCACCAGTTACAGCCAGGAGGGCTGGTGAGTGACATGTGCAGTCAGGAGGACTGGAGAGGCATGCCAGAGAGGACTGAGAGGAAGCAGTCCGAAATGGGTGTAGAGCCAGTAGTTGGGATTGCAATGTCACAGACAGTGAAGTTAGGCAGCTGCATGCAAAAGGGCTGGCAGGGCCTGAAGAAGACTGACTGGAAGCAGTAGCCCACCAGAAGGACAGCTAGCACTATAAGACTTTCATATTTTCTGCTACACTATAGAGTTCAAAGGGCATTTTGCTGACTTACAGAAAGAGTTGATAATCTTCAAAAAATTGTGTGAATAGTCACTTCTGCAATACAAACCTGTTTACATATTTCATTTACTAATTATTGGGTATTCAAATTGAACAGGAACCAGTGTTGCCAACCACCCGTATTTTTATGGACAGCCTGTAAACCAGGGCACTTTTCTCCTGCCTGTAAATGCCCGTAGCAGGAGAAAAGTGGCAGTAAAAATAAGCTGTGACTGGCTTGGCTTGGAACTGCGCATTCGCAGTTCCGGGGCTCCCCTAGATGACCTGAATCTCAACCGATTCTGTATTCAGCCAGCGTCAGGTGGCGGGGGGCCATCTGGGTCCGAGGGGCAGATCTGACAGATATTGTGCACCACGCTACTGGCGAAGCGGCGAGTGATGTCATGGTGCATCCCACCAGACATGCCAGTCTTTAATAACACTAGAGGATGGAACGAAGGAGTCTCTGATGGGGGGTCCAGACCGTCCAGATTACACAGGGACAGAGTCACAGATCAGCCCAGCATCTGCCCAGGTATCCACAGTACAGACCAGCTCAGGACAGGCACACAGGCAAGGCAAGCCAGCGTTCTCAGACTTCCTTACCTAAAGATATCAGATGATGCTTCCCACATGTACAATGTCGTCTTGCAAAGCAAACACCTTTATCAATCTGCAGGATTTGCTCTTTGTGTCACTCACATAACATCAGAAATATTGCTTTACATTGTTCCAGTTTCTGAAGCCCCACTTTATAGATTGACTGGACCAACATAGAAAACCAGGACGGGACATATGGACTCTAGCCTGTTGCCTAAACAGCTGGGTCCTTAAATGAGAAGTCTAGACCATACTTAGTACAATTATATAAACACCATATCACAAATATATAATTCATATCAACTCCTCCCCATCCCAAGTAGCAGATAGAAGGATGGCATGATGGAGTTTTGGAAAGATGGATGGAGGGATAGCATAACATAGGTTGGAGGGATCTACAACAGAGAGGTGGCTGGATGGACAGTATGATGGAGAGATGGAGAGAGACAGTACTGAAGGGTTGGGGTAATGAAGAAAGGATGTGATGGGGGATGAAGTTTTGGATGAAACGAATGAAGGAATGATGGAGCAACAAAGGACAAAAGGATGATGGGATGTATTGATGGATAAATAGACCAAGATACCGATGGAGGCAGGAGGTAATGGAGGGATGGTGAGATGGAGATAGGAGGTGATGGAGGGATAAAGACATGAAGTGATGGAGGGACGGTGTGGTGAAGACTGGAGGTGATAGAGGGTTGGAGACAGGAGGTGATGGAGAGATGGTGTGATGGAGAGAGAGGGTCTTTGGAATTAGGGACATAAATTCTGGTGATCCTGGTGGCTACTAGAGATTTTCCCTCACTTTCTGTGATGGCTATGGAATAGAAATTAAGGGGAAATCTCTCCAGTTGGACATAGGTGACAAAAACTGATGGGCTAAATAATCTACCCTTACTATATAAAAAGTAACAGAAATATGTGTTCTTACTTTAATATCTACCTTAAATCACATTGCTATTTGCATATTGTTTGTAGCTTGTAATTTTGTAACGTTTGTGAAATGCCAGGAAAAACTTGGCCGTGCCAGTAAATTTTGGGTGTCCTGTCAGTAAATTTCAATCTGGTAGGTTGGCAACACTGACAGAAATTTGCTTTACACATGAGTGGATATTTGAAGATAATATTCACACATTTCTCAGTTTCTTTAGTAATTATACCTCATGTATAATCACATATTTAGGTCTATGTGATAAATATACCAGAAGGAATATTATGTCCAGTATGTCTGTAGCTTGCAAATTTCTCACTATAATGTTTTAAAAACCATCCCTATGCAGACAGATAGTGGATTTTAGCTGGCCTTGCATACATATGTTATTTCTCATGATATCCAGGCAAACCAGCAGGCCTTACAATATGAAAAGTTTATGGTTATTGTGACAGGAAGTCAGGTAAATCTGTGTGTGTTGTCCCAGACGGGAGATACTTTTCTGCCTTGTTTAGACAATACACCAATTACTATTGGGCGTCGGCTGCAGAGATGGCCAGAGAGGTCTGGGGCGTTGAAAGGTTTCAGCTGTTCAGAATTAAGCAATTAAAGCCCCTATAAAGACAGCCTAAGAATGACAACTGATTGCTGCATCCTGAGGCTGTGTGAGTGAAGGAGCCGTCACAAACAGTACTGAAGAGGTGAAGTGCTGATGGATATTTCTGTGCGAGAAATATCAAAGAGACTTTTTGTTTTCTGCTGTAGGACCAGCAGTGTCTGCCCAGCAGTAGGCTGTGCCAGACTCCATAGGTAGGTTCCTGTGTTGGGAGATGCCCCAAGTGGCAAGGGTTTATTTTATGTTTTGTTTTGTTTATGCTGTTTTGATGCTTGCACGTGTATCCAGCAAGATGGAAAAATAAACCATATCATTTGTTTTCAATCATCATCCACTGCCTTTTTGTACAGTCCAGCGTGTAGTGAACCCATCCAGGGGCTCATACACACCCGCTACCGAGCTAATCCCTCACATTATGCATAGAAAGTAGTTCTCTGTTCCCTTTTCATACTTCCTCTCTACACACCTTGCACGAATGAAAATTAAATAAACAAAAACGTGCATATAGTACATTTAAAATATGCCTTTTTATGCTGTATGATGAGGGTGGAGATGTGTTTTCATCAAAGTTTGTTGCCTTGGTCATTGCCACTCTGCTGATCAGTGCGCAATTTCTATATTTCCCTTCTGCAAGAAATAAAACACCCCATACATTAAATTTAGTCATTGGCCATTACTGAGTACACGTTGGTACAGGTTTAAAATAGGCGTTATCGTGTTTTACGAAAGATACCTCAATAAATGCTGCTGCACCATTGGTGGCTGTAAATTAGGCAATTATTATTAATCATTATAGTGTGTTTCTCTAAACCTCATGCCATGGTAGATGTTGTTGCTCTCTTTTAATAACTGTCATTTTAAAGCTCCAAATTATCAAGAAAAAAATTGGGCTGTCCTTGGGTTGCCATCACATCTGATCTTGTGTACACATCATCTTGTGTACAGCTAGACCACAAAAAAGATTTCCTACTTCCTTGTTATACCAAGTTCTAAATAATAGATAAGAAATAATATTAAAATATTAAAAAATATATATAAAATATTAAACATCAAAATACCTATCTTATTTTATTATCTGCTTAAAAGTACACTTATTGTTACTTACTGTTTTGTTACTGACAAAGGTGTCCTGTTTGAATTTACTACTTATCATTTGTTTTCTACATACCAAGATGTATAAAGCTTTCTTTGAGATCTTCCTTTTTTAAGTGGATTATTCGTCCCTTGTAGCACTACTTTGCTATGTCACTCTGTCAGTTTGACCAGACTTAAGGTGTCGAGAGAAAATAACCAATGCTCTTACTTTAATGAGCTGCAGACAAATACAAGGTTCAGTAATAGCTTATATGTGTTTAATTCGTACTTTCATTTATTGTTTTACAAATTGCTGAGTTTTGGTTAAGAACACATGCCAGTGTGTGGCTATTTCATCTATGTACTGTAACAATCAGCTATTGTGCACATTTTATTTCAGCTTCTTTGGTTATCATACCTCTGAATATAAAGTCCTGCTCTGCGAAAAAAGGCTGTGGAAGATTTATTTTTTAGCTCTTTACAATTTAGCTTTCTTAATATAACCATGCAAATCCAACCTATCACATTTTTTCATCCAATGAATTTTTGATCATTTTGCAGACATTTTTTCAGTTCCAGACAACATACACACATCCAGTGAATCCAAGCGCTGAAAAGTTATCTATCAATTTTTTTTAATGCAGCAGATATTCATTGAAAATTATATTGTACTGTGCTCCTCAATGGTTCTGCCAGTTAAGGTTCCTCTCTATTGCTTAATAAATCATATACAGAGGCATTCCGTCTAATAAAAATGCATCCCAATCATTTCTTCACAGGTGCACGTTCCTAGTGTATACCTAGCTTGTGCTAATAAGCAAGGAGAATGATTATTTAAAGTAATTGTAAATCTCAGTCAAGAAATCTGAACAAAGCACATATTTATGTAGTGTTTAATTGCCTCTCTCCAAAACTCGAATTTTCTCTGGTGGTTCGTTGTTCTGTTATCAGCATGTGTCACTTTTGATATATTTTTCTGACATGTGAGATCAAATTTGTGTTGGGAGGAGAGCTCAGCACACAGCTTATCTATTCAGAACACAGTTCTACTGTGTGTGAAGGGTGTGTTTCTTTCCTCCAATCAGCTCTCTCTCACACATTGTCTCAGACCTCTACCTGCAGCTCTCCACCTCCTCCTCTGTGATACTGAAAAATGCAGAAGAATCTTATTTAAGATTAGCACTTTTGAAGGAATGAATAAAAGAAGATTGCACATAATCAAGTAAAACTTTCACTATTCACTTCACTGGGTATATGAGAGGGTTTACAAACACTTTAAGGCAAGGACCTCCAAACTTTCTAAATAAAGGGCTAGTTTACTTTCCTTTAAACTTTAGGGAGGCTGGACTGTGGCCAATAGAAGTATAAAGTGTCTGGGAATCAATGGGAGTAAATAATGCCCTTTGATTGCTATTAGGGGAAGGAATCGTGTCCCATCGTTGGTATCAATGGGAGGAATAGTGCGCCATCATAGGTGTCAGTGGGAGTAATAGTGCCCCCATTTTGGTATCAGTGGGGGAAGGATAGTGCACCAACATTGGTATCAGTGGGAGGAATAGTGCCACATTGTCAGTATCAGTGGGAGAAATAGTGCCCTATTGTCAGTGACAGTGGCAGCAACTATGCCCACTGTTGCTGACAGTGGTGGGGAATCCTATCTCAAGGGCTGAATAAAAGAAAGCAAAGGGCTGCAGTCTGGAGACCACTTGTTTAAGGGGATACCAGAAATGCCTTTTTATGAAATAATCTTGTCTTTTCAACTTACTGAACATGACAGGAACATAATTTAATAGACGGTTTTACTACTTCAAAATGCTCCCATTTAATATGATTTATCTTAAGGCATCTTGATGTTATTGGTTGATAGTCAATTTTTATACAGTTGTTTATTTTTTTATAATGTCTTATTTTCATACATCTTTTTTCATTGCTTCCATATAAACATTGAATGCAAGACAAAGGATTCCCAGAGCACCATGGGTGACCTAAAGTGACAGCTCAGCAGATGGTGCTTGCTTTACAATTGCTTTTTAATGCAGTCTTTATATATCATGAAAATAGTTAAACAGACATGCAATACCAATATGGTATGAAATACCAATAAGTATTAAGGAAGGTAGGCCTGGCATGGTGAGAAATTCAGACAAAGAAAAAAAAACATTTAGAAGGGAAATCGAAGGAAAAGGTACGTGAACCAACAATGCACTAGCTTAAAGGAACCTATTGTAGGGCTGTGCAAATTAACTTTTAATTAATCGATTAATATAAAAAAAATTTGATCGATCAAAATCTTTTTGATTGATTAAGATTCTTTTGATTGGTACTCACCTCTCCGCCAGCTTCTGGGCCTTCAGGGAGTTCCCGTCGGAGATCCGGTGACGTCTCGGACACCGGCGGGGCTTGCCATATCCATCTGAAGGGCTCCTTTGCTGTGCCTTCATATCTGCATGCCGGCAGGACCTTACTATTTGCCACACACATGGGCTGTTACACTTCCCTCTATCACTTCCCTCTATCAACCTGGGATTCTACAGCCATGCACTAGGAGTTGTAATAGTTCCCTTCATGGGACATCTACATGTCGACGGACTGATGTTAACCTCTCCTCATCTGGATTCAGCAGTGCTATCGTTGTACACATTTTTATACCAGTATCATACTTAGCTACATGTTTTTATGACTGCTTTTGCTCCCGTTTGGTATTACTCGCACCATTTTTACAGTTTATGTAGCTACATCGATTTTATCTCCAGTGCAATGTTTATTTTGTTACCTACTTGAAGACTATAAAAGTTTTAATGCTATTCCAATCGAGCCCTGCCTTTGTGTGTTTTTTGTATCCTGCTATCCATTTTTCCAGTGGTTGGTAGCTGCACTGGGAATCAGCCTGCAAGGAGATCAGCTAAAAGTAGTTGGATCTGTACGTGCGTTATAATTAATCGAAATTAGTCGATTAATCGATTAAAAAAAATAAACGATTAATCGAACACAAAAATTTTGATCAGTAACAGCCTTACTATTTAGAAAATAAAAAACAAACCTTTACAACCCCTTTAATCAACAATGCCTCGGTTCTTGAAATATAATAACACTGCTCTGAAATGTGCAACAAGGACCCCCCAAAGAGTAAACATAGGAAATTTAATAGAGATTAACCTTCTTTGCAACCATGCATAGCAACTGTCATTGCTATGAGCAACTGGGAAAAGTTATCCATCTCCGTTTGTGTTTGGAAATTGCATCTATACAGCCCATAAAGAACAGAAATGTTTTAACAGGCTGTAAAAAGATAGAGGCAAGCCGAGAACTTCTTTTATTTTATACTTTTTCATATTATACATTTTTTGTAGTCCTAAACATATTGAATGCATAATATAATATGTCTATTTGAAAAGCATTACGTAAACTCAAAGCAAGACATGGGAATTTTCATTTTCTATTCCAATGTTGCACAACAGACTGTAGAGAAGTTGGGTTAAAGCAGCGTTCCAGCCTCAAAAAAGTTTTTTTTTAAAGTCAGCAGCTACAAATACTGTAGCTGCTGACCTTTAATAATGATACTTACCTGTCCAGGGAGTCAGCGATGTCGGCCCCCAGGTGCCGCCATTGCAACTAAGAGAAGCCAACAGTGAAGCCTTCAGGCTGATTTCCTATTGCGCGATTAACACGGCGCTTTCTGAATGGCCACCTTGTCTTCTGGGACACACACAGGTCCCCGAAGGCACCAGGTGGGGAAGGAGGAGGGCTTGCCGCAGGAGAGGTAATGACATAGCCTGCTGCGGCCAGGCTGGGAGGGAAGTACACCTTTGTACTTATTAAAAGGTAAGAAAAAAAATAATAATAAAGAATATATATTCAAAAATGAGGGGGGGACGGGTGGTCTTTACTTTAAAACCTTCTTGTAAAGTTGGGTTTAAGTAAAAAGTTATTCCTTCCCATTGGTCTGGTGCCCAAGAACCCAGGTTGATCTATCAAGCCAATACTAAATTAACCTCTGAGGTCAACACACAAGGGGCCACCCCTCCCCTGGTACTGATATAAGCAGAAAGCAGTGCACTTCTGAGACATTATTTACATAACAGGGTCTTACTTTCTTCAGTTAGAGGTTCAAGATGCAATATTCATGTTAGTGATGAAAAACATGTTATCTTCTAAAAAAAAGGCGCAGAAACACAAATAAAAAGTATGACAGAGGAAAGAAAATTGTGTTTGGTATGGAAATATTTTCCCTGCAGAATACGCAATTTTATAGACTCAATGAAGAAAACAGAAAGCCTAGTGCATAGTTTAATTCAGCTAAGAAGCTTGAGCTTTGCCGTTTTTACTTTCATAAGTCTTTATCAGATGTTCAAAGCTTAATGATCGGAACCTCCTATTGAAATGTATTCAAGCATTCACACACAGTAAATTGGTTATTCTCAGCGTTTTATTACTTGTTATTTAACGGTTAACAGAGAGGTCATTCTTCCTCACAACAGCCTGTTCTAAAAAGGATTATTACTGTTATAAACCAGGCTCAACTGTTTGCATCATCACCCTGTGCTAACACCGTAGATCTGGAACATAAAAAACACAAGGAACCCAGAGGAAATCTTCAGGGAGGATTCATTCAAACAAATTTCTCTCTTAAAAGGGGCTGAATTATGTTTTGCAAGTGGAGTACCTACGGTATATATTCCAGCCATCATGAAGTTCAACTCCTCTTGTTCCAGTTTAACCTTCCAATATGTGAAATAAAATCCCTAAGGACTCAAAATCGCTCATCCATGTCTTTATGGGCCTTGCTTTGTGCACTGGTCCAAATCATTTGGTGGAGGGGGATTATGGAATGGGGTTGTTTTTCAGGGATTGGGCTTGGCCCCTTTAGTTCTAGTGAAGGGAACGCTTAAGGTGTCAGCATACCAAGACATTTTGGACAAGTTCATGCTCCCAACGTTTTGGCAACAATTTGGGGATGGCGCTTTCCTGTTCCAACAGGTTCATAAAGAATGAGTGAGTTTACGGTGAAGGAACTTGACTGGCCTGCACAGAGTCAACCCAATAGAACACCTTTGGGATGAATTAGAACAGAGACTGTGAGCCAGGCCTTCTTGTCCACATCAGTGCCTGACCTCGCAAATGTGCTTCTGGAAGAATGGTCAATATTCTCATAGACACACTCCTAAACTTTGTGGAAAGCCTTCCCAGAAGAGTTGAAGCTTTTATAGCTGCAAAGGGTGAGCCCACTCAATATTGAACCCTAAGGACTAAGACTGGGATGCCATAAATTCATGTGTAAAGGCAGGTGTCCCAATACTTTTAATAATACAGTGTTAATATAGAAAAGCATTTTTCAACCAGGTTGCCTTAAGGTTTTGTCAGGGGTGCTTTGGCAAAATGCCCCCAAAAAAAGCTGGCATGTGGATGAAGGCTGCCTTTTAGTTATTGTGCACCATTACAACATTCTAGCTGCCGGCATGCTAACGACCAATGGCACTAGTTAATATGGAGGATGTCAGTCACCTGTATAGCATCCTTGTTTGACCCTCCCATGTCCCTCTCCACCAGCTTTGGGGTCACATTAACTGAGTGATGGAGAAAAACAGAGGGAGAAGAGAAACATGGAATACTAGTCAGAACCAGTTTGCAAAAGTGTATTTGCTTTGGAAGAATAAATCACCTTTAACATTGGGTGTCCTACTTGTGTGGATGTTGCTGCATTATTTAAAACTTTAAGAATCGTTTTTACAATTTGGAATGGAGTGCCTCGAGATTGTACATAATTTGTAAATGGGGCCTTGACTAAAAAATGGTTGAGAAACACCAATATAGACAGAACTCAAACCTAGAAATTTACAAAAAAGCTGATTAGTCATCAATAATCCCCACAGTTAATATCTCATAAATGTAGACTCCCCCATTGGTCAATTGATGTAACCTTTAATGTTCCAGACTTGCCCAAAAAGTATTCAACATTAAAGTTTATCTAAAGCCAACGCTTTCTTTTTTTTAGTAGGAAAGGATTATATAGCCTGTCGGATTTTTTTTCATGCTGTCTGTGTCTCTACCGAGGAAATTCACAGCATTTGCTCAGGCAATCATTTTCGCTGGGATTGAAAGTGATGGAATAATTCTGAAACTTTAAAGGAGTTGTAAAGATTTGTTTTTTATGTTCTAAAAAGGTTACTTTAGTGCATTGTTGGTTCACTTACATATGTGGCATATTTATTCACAGCAGTATTAGAAGTTATTTTGGGTTGTTTTTTGGTGGTGGCTCATGGTAGCAGCAAAAAATATATAGCCAAAATGTAAAAACTGTTATTTTTTTACCTTTTTGGCCAGTTGTCCTTTAATAACAAAACAAAAGTTATGCACTAACTTTTACCACTAAAAGAAAGCCCAAAGTGTCCTGAAAAAACAAGGTATAATTCACCTGGATACACACCTAGCAGTTACAAAGATATGTACAGTTTAACTAACACATGTCAAAATTGCAAAACTGCATTCAGGCATTAGGTTTGTTTTACCCTTAGGCATGAAAGGGATAATAGCGGTGGCTGGTTGGCAAGCGATTAATTGTCTTTTTGTAGTTTTCTGCTCAAGGTCTGCTTTAAGTATTGATATATTCCTTAGAAGCAGTAAAATTGTTTGAAGACAAGTACCCACTGACCTCTGTAGCTACATGCACTGTGGAAAAAAAATGATCTTCTACCTTCAAAACAGTGACATCAAAAATGCTACTTTTCTCCTGTTATTTTCTCTGAAAATAAAGAAATATACCACTCTGCCAGCCCTCTAATTTAAACAAACAGCAGGTGATTAAATCTATTAAGAACCCACTGAAACCTGTCTTCAGAGTCATTGTTTTGATCACTGAGGTTGAATTGCTCAACAGCTACTGCCACTGAGTGATCAGTGATGGCTGCTAAGCATATGGTAATAATTTAAAATACCTATTGTCTAAAAATGTAACTACTACCAAAATGGCAGACTCAACTAAACAGGTTTTGTCTTGTTACAGCATTTGTAACATTAAGGTTAGCAAGTGAGGAATGAAAAAAGAACACCAGCAAATTGCAAGTGAAGTTTAGTTGACATTGTTGCTGGTTAATTTTAGTTCTGTACAACATATGGTAATTGTTTTTCAAGTTTACCAGATATACAATATCGTCAGAATAAATAATTGACGATTTTACACTGAGTAGAAGCAATAAAGAAGTAAATATTTGCAAGATAAATGTTTCTTAAGGTTTTTGGTTTTGTTTTTTCTTTAGCATATGTGTTTTCTGCTGCATTTCCACTCTGTCATTTTAATCTGTTCCTGTAATCCTTAAGGAGACTTAACCAATAATAAAATATTATGGCTCAGAGGCTGAGCATTGTAGAGTTCTGACCCAGAAAACATTCTCAAAAATTAAATTTAGCTGAGAAAGTGGAAAAGTACTTGTAGTTCAATCTAATGGCAAATTTTCTTAACTTATGTTTCCCAAATGGCTGTAGAAACACAACAGCAGAACATTTTACGTTAAGTCATCTTGATGTGCTGGACTTCTAATTTCCAGACAAATACTTTTTATTTATTTATAGATTGTTCTTAGTGTTAACCACTGTTTCTTATATATTACAATAAAAATGATTATGACCAGAGTATTTTCTATGGATGCAGAATACACAAGAGCATGCATAACCCACATTACTTCAGGCAAATTCAATCAAGCTATACATTTTGTCCTGGGGGTGTCCTTCCATGGTCCAGTGCAGCTCAAAGGAGGATTCAATGTATGGACTCATTCATTCAAAGGTGCATTCAATGTATGGACTCATTCATTCAAAGGTGCATTCAATGCATGGACTCAGTCATTCAAAGGTGCATTCAATGCATGGACTCATTCATTCAAAGGTGCATTCAATTTATGGACTCATTCATTTAAAGGTGCATTAAATGCGTGCCAAATGTGGTTAGGTTTATTACAATCTTTTCTTTTTTTTTTTATTGTATTTTTATTAAACTTTTTCAAAAGAAACAAAAATATATAAAAACAAATAAGATACAAACATAAAATAGATGTCGAACGTGTAATATAGCTTATAAGGATGTTAAAACCATATACATATTGCCACAATGCTACAAAATTCCTAAGAGCAACATAATTCAACTGTATAGACCAGGGAGGTTGGAAAAAAAAGAGGGGGGGACCCAGGGAGCAGGTGGTACAAACAAAAACAATATTTCACACAAAAGGAATTATCGCACTCCGGATCCCGTGTCGTTTATTACAATCTTACAATCAATAGTCAGGCATTTGTAAAGGCCCATACATCACAAAAAATATAGCATAAAAAACACGTAACATGCCTGCAACATAAGTGCTCTAATGTACACTAAAAACCTTATCAGTCAGTATGGTGATGGAGAATTTGTACATTTGTAGATTAAATCAGATAACCAGTTGAAAAAGAATATGGGACTTTTATCTGGTGCATACTGTCAGGGACAAAAACATGTATACATAATACGTTTAAAATCCACTAATTTTGTTACACACAATTTTAATCATGATACATAATCGAAAACCATGGATAAAAGTTCAGGAAATAATATCCCAAATGAAGCAAGAATATATTGTTATTAAGGAAAACTCCCATATCTTGCCCGAATATATTAATACATATTAACACAAAAAAGTATATCAATCTACATCTATGGTTTAATTTTAAATAGTATTTAATAATTACGTTGTATGCGGACAAAACCACCGAACCAGCCCAGTCAATAGAGGAGACACACTGTTACAACTGTATAATGGTTCTCTTCTTACTATTGGGTAGAGTTGGGCAAACGGTTCGGGCTGAGGAAAAGTTCTGCCCGATCATTGCCTGTTTACCCGTTCCGCAAACACTCAAATTTGTACGCTGCACAGTGCATTGTAAGCCCTGATTGGGCAAAGCTTTGCCCAATCAGGGCACAATGAATAGCTGGTTGTTAAGGAGTGGGACCAGGAAGCGAGCCATGGTGTCCTTAACAACCGACGAGTCATCAGCTGTCAATGGACTTCCCTGCTGACAGCTGAATAAAAAAAAAAACATTGCCAGCAATAAAGCAAAGTCTGGTATGATTTTTAAGGGAAACTTCATGTAAAAAAAAAAAAAAAACGGCCTGGGGTCCCCCTAAAATACATAGAAGACCCCCCTGAACCATACCAGGCAACATGTCTTTAACATGGGAGGATGGGTGCTTAGGGGCTGATCCATCATCAATCAAGATGCCACCATCAAAAAAGAATCAAAACCGCTCAGCTGTCAACTAATGCAAACCGCTGAATTGCCTTTTGACAGTTCTTATATGGGTAAGGGGCAGAGCCACCTGGTGGCACAGCCCACTGGTGATGTCACTGACTGGTGCATGTCGGTGGTGTCAGAAGGGGGCAATGCCAGGTGATGCGATGCCAGGTGATGTCACCAGGTGCCCGCCCTTACCTATAAAATAACTGTCTTTTTCGCTCTGGCAGTGAGGCAGGTATCATGATTGACCATGGATTTATATCGGGGGACATAGTTTTGTTTCTTTTTGTTTTTTCATAAAGGGATTGTCAAAAACTGTCTGTTTTTATTACTTTTTGATACTATGCCTGGTTGCCCTTAACTGGAAGAAATGCTCACCATCCTCCCCGGAAGCTCTGTATACTAGGATGTTGAGCTTATGGGAAAAATGACTGCTAGGATACGGGGCAGACTAGAACATCATGATAAGGTCTGTGAGCTGTGGCATCTCTGGGAGGATCCACCTTGAGCCGGTGACAGAGCCAAATCTGTAATTCTCTACTTTCCTTTCTGTCTCCCTTTTACTTTCTTTATTCTTCTCTTTTCCTTCTCCCTTTCTTTTTACTCTCCATGTGATATTTTGTATGATACCAGACTTCATGTACCGCCTAAAACTGTTCTAAAGCAATGTTATCACTAAAATTGAAATGTAAAATGTTAATTTTGAAGAAGGTACCTCCGTTCTCAACGCTACTGTGTTCTTTCGCACATTGTTATATTTTTCTCATATATTCTTGTACTGTTTTTCTATTAAGACAACCAATAATTTGTATTTATTTTTTTAAATAAAAAATAACTGTAACTTTTGCTGCAGCCTTTTCTTTACATGCTACAGATGTGTCACTTTACAGGCAGACCAATGAGACACCACAGGTACTATATTTCAATTAATTTTTTATTTTTATTGTTTAGGCACTTTAAGCACCATTACAATCACTGCTCCTGTAAAATATATCTTTAAAAAAAAATCTTCTGCATTGATACATGTCCTCCAGGGAAGTACCCGGGACCCTATACTTGTTTTATGGCCAATTACTTGCATATAAGCCTTCAAAACGGGGACTTTTCATCTTTTAAGTTCACATCCCATAGGCTTTAATAGGGTTTGCCGTTCGGGTCAGAACTTTTTCTCTGTTCAGGAGTTCTGTTGCGAACGGAACAGGGGGCTGTTTGGCCCATCTCTATTATTGGGGATCCTGCTCATGTGAAGGCATAATCTGAGTATCCTATCTTCTTGGACTATATATAAATGATTATTAATCTGTGCAAGCCTCCTGTGGGGGCACTATGCTAAGTGTTCCCCTCCCCCAATTGGTTTTGGACCACGTGGATCCTACTTGTTGAGATATATTAGACAAAAAACACCTTGTTTCCTCATAAGGATGCTATAGTGAAACATATAGAGATGTGGCCTTACTGGCACACAATGCAACTATTGAATACTATGTAACATGAATCCATAGATATAGATTAATAAACTTATTTGTGTCAATATGTATTACTATGATCAGACTACATATGGGAGGTGTTTCTAATAACAATATCTTCTCATTTAAAGTGGAGTTTCCATCCCAAATTTTTTTTTCCATCATTGTGCTCATTAGACCTAAAAAATAAAAAAAATGTATATATATTTTTTTTTACTCATCTGGAAATGCCTGTTGCTATGCGGTCCTATGAAATCTGCCTTTGAAATCACCTAGGATTCTGACATTATCTCCCTCTAATTCTCCTGGGAAATGTGTGTCATAATTTCCCAGGATGCAGTGCGCTGTCTAATTATCACTCCCCATCCAAGACTTCCAGGAAGTAAGTGCTTGTAGGCTTCACAATGCCCACAAGCAAGATGACAACGGTGTAGACATACCTTTTATAAACTATCTTTTTTGAATAACTATGCGGAGCGGCGGCGGATTGTAAAATAGTAAGTGACCGGATTTATATTATAAAAACGCAGGATGAAAGGACATTTAAAAAATTCTAATTGTTGTTGGAACTCCGTTTTAATTTGGGATATTACTTACCAAACTTTTATCCATGTTTTTTTAACAATGTATTGTGTTAAGAAATATGTATAAAACAATTGGATTGTAAACAGTATTATGTACAGTATATATGTTTGTTTGTTTTTTGCCCCTGAAAATACACATCAGATAAAAGTCTCATATCCTTTTTCCACTAGTTATCTGATTACTAGAAACCTTTACAGAGACATAATCAGTACTTTACTGACACAAGCACATACATGTCTGCAAAGACACATACCTCAGTAACACACCCCAGTGTCAGTGGTCAGTAAAGGGAAGAATGCCCCAGCATTAGTGGCCAGTGAAAGGGAAAAGTGGTCCAGTGTCGGTGGTAACTTTTGGGTGGACCGGTGTGCACTGTGGGAGGGTGGGGGTTCTAGAGTGGGTTAGGGGCAGTGTGGGGGCTGGAGTGGTTTTACAGTGGGCTGTACGGCTCTTTAGGAAACTGCCTGGGTACTGTAGGAAGCTGGTAGGTTTTGTAGGAAGCTAGGGAGAACTGTAGGAGCTCTGTTCTGGGCTTTTCAGCAGGTCGGGATGGGGGTGTACTACATGGTCTGGTGGGTGGTTCACTGTGAAAGATTAATGAGCTCTACAGTGGATTGGGGCTCTGCAGCAGGCTGGAGTCAAATGCAATGGGGGACGGGAGGCTTTTAGGATTGTGTGTTATTGAGGGTGCACTGTAGGGGGCTAGGGGTGTTTGACGTGGCCGGGGGTATCTACAGGGGGCTTGGGGGAGGGAGGGGTTGGGGCTCTACCATTGACTAGAGACCCTACAGCTGGTTGGCGAGGGGCACTACAGAAAGCTAAAGGCCACAAGAGGTGTGAAGTGCCACTGTGTAGGATAAAAAGACATATTGGGTGGCTGGGGTGATCTTTAGGGCTGGGGGCTCTGCTGCAGTTTAAGGGGGACAGTGGGAGCTGGTAGCTCTGCACTGTAGCAAGGGCCTATGAAGGGGGTGTTGCTTTCTAGATGGCTGGGGACTGTGAGCAGAAGAGATTATCCCTTACCATTCTGAACAGGTGTCTACCAGGAAGTAAAGAGAGAGAACAGGACTACACTCCCCAGTGAGTGCCCATATCATTAGCAGTTTTTAGGTGTTAGTTGGGTGGGGGTCTTTATTGCACACAGCTGCCTGCAGTAAACTTATGCTGTCATATATTTTGTACTGCATTACCGTTAGTTCTATAATGTGCACAAATTCACGTGCATGCCAGCAAGGTCCACTTATTTAATGAAGCTGAAAACTGAAAGAAAAAAAAGCTTGCAGGGAAAAAGTTGACTATACCTACCTTGACCTGAATGAATGAATGAATGAAATGAATGAATGAAAAACTTATATAGCGCGGCACATGCAAACTGAATCGCCTCTGGGTGCTCGTTGTTTCTGTCTCTCTGGTCATCAAAAGAGCAGAGTTTTTATCTGTCTTCTGAAGCTCAGGTGGTTTTCCTCCAACCGAATGCTGGTTGGTAAAGCGTTCCATAGTCTGGGACCTTGGAAAGCAAACCTTCTTTCTCCTTTGAACTTGTATCTGGCTTTGGGTATCTTGACCAGATTTTGGTCGGTGGATCGCAGAACGCGATTGGGATTGTGGGCTGCTTTTCGCATAGATATTGCGGAGCCTTCCCATGGATGCACTTATGAGTCAGACAGAGTGTTTTAAAAACAATTCTGTCTTTTACGGGCAGCCAGTGAAGGGTTCTCAACGAAGGTGAGATTGATTCCCAGGGTTTCTTTCCAGTCACCAGTCTGGCGGACGTATTTTGAACGACTTGCAGACGAGCGATTTGGTACTTAGGGAGTCCGAGGTAAAGGGCATTTGCATAGTCCAGTCTGGAGTTCACAATTGTTCCCACCACGACTGCTACATCTTCTTTGGGGATAAACGGAATAAGTCTGCGTAGTAGGCGCAGCACATGGTGAGATCCGCTGACTACTGACCCTATTTGTGCGTCCATTGTCATGTAGGTGTCAAAGATGACTCCGAGACTTTTGACTTTGGAGCTAGGGGAGATGATCTGGCCCAGAATGGGCGGGGGTGTCCAGGTTGTTGCCAGCTGACTCTTGCGACTGGCATGAAACAGAAGAAGTTCTGTTTTGGAACTGTTGAGTTTAAGATAACTCTTGGTCATCCAGTTTTCTATCAAAGAGAGACAATTCTTTAAACTGGGATGATGATCCTTTTTATTGCAGATGCGAAAATATAGTTGCGTGTCGTCTGCGTGTCATCTTCTGTACTGAAGGGGGTGACATCACCTTCCTTCTGGTTAGATCCCAGGAAGTGATAAATAGCCCAAATCTCAGCATTCCCTGCAATCTTGCTGTAAAGATGTTGACATGTGATGGAAATATAGTTTGGCAAGTGTATTTATTAACTTTTGCTCCCCACTGCCCTTTTTTTAAAACTTTGCTGCTGCTTTTTTAGATTGGGGTATGAGGCAGTCCCAGCAAATAAATAGACCTTGCAATTTTGGCAAGGTGTGTTGCATTGTGTCAATAAAGGAAACTAATGACCCGGGAAACACCTTTAAAACACATTTTTTATTTCATCATCTGTCTGCATGTACTAAATGCCAATTAATTTCTTAGTCAATTTGGAAATAATGGTATTGTACTTGATAGAACAGAAAATTGATCCGTTATTATTTCTCTTAAGGTATCCACAAACGATCATTTTAAAAAAAAATGTATAGTGTATACAACTCATGTGACGGTTAAGAATATTTTTTTTGCAATTGTTCACACTACTATTTTTATAAATCTAGGGGTATGTGTGAAAAATAATAATATTGATTGGGTTGTATAAGTTAATTTAGAAAAATGGTATTTAACTAATCTTGCCACATTATATTACAATTTAATTAGAAACAAATCAGCATAAGAAAGGCAGTAAATAAAAATGCACAAACTTTCCTAGGCGTGCACGTGCACGTAACTATCTTAGTGCCAAGTGACATGGGGCCATGAGGAGCTATCTGTGCAAGGTTGTTTCTATGGAACCTTTTATGTTGCAACTGCTTTGAAAAGATGTATAATGTATGAAAAAAAATCACAAAAGGTACTTCTGGAAAAAAAATAGCGATGACACAGACAAAGCATGTATTTTTTGCTATATAATATCTCAGTAATTAATGTTGTCTTGCAATTGTACTGTCTCCCTTTATATTGTGAAGTGTTGTTCAAACTGTTGGTGCTATATAAATCTGGTATAACACAACACAAATTAGTTGGCCTGGTAGCCGTATAGTTGAAGAAATTAATTATTTAAATGCTCCTTCCCTTTAAACGTTGTATCTTTTTATTTAATTATTTATTTTTAGTATGATGTGTAAACAAATGCAATTTCCATGTTGTGCCATAGGCATCCAAAAGGCATTTCCTGACCCCCAAAAGCAGTTAGTGCCAATGGGTACTAATTTTTTGTAAAGTTAGATTTTTACTCCATTTAGTATTTTGCATTGATTTGATGCAGGATTGGAAGTATATTTACTTATTGCCTCCCATATAGTTGAGTGCTTTGTATATGCTGCATTAAAATGTTGCTAGTAAAACACAAATAACTAGATCTTAGTATTACTATAAACTGTCCATTGTGTTTGTAAAAAACGTAGACTGTGTAATTTTTTGGAGGTAGATATTGGTCTTGGCAGCACTGCTTAGCACATCACAAATCATAAATGCTGTGGTGTGCTCAACCCCAGAACTAGCACGTCTTCTGGGAATTGGACACTGGCAGTCTTTACTGCTGGATGAGTGCCAGGTAAGAGCCATACTTGCAGGTAACATTCAGTAGAAGGAGTATTCAATTAACCCCCAGACCAAAATGCAGCTAAAGGACCAGGCCCCTTTTTGCAACCTGGCACTGCGTCGCTTTAACTGACAATTGCGCGGTCGTGCAACGTGGCTCCCAAACAAAATTGGCGTCCTTTTTTCCCCACAAATAGAACTTTCTTTTGGTGGTATTTGATCACCTCTGCAGTTTTAATCTTTTGCGCTATAAACAAAAATAGAGCGACAATTTTGAAAAAAATGCAATGTTTTTTACTTTTTGCTATAATAAATATCCCCCAAAAATATATAAACATTTTTTTCCCCTCAGTTTAGGCCGATACGTATTCTTCTACCTATTTTTGGTAAAAAAAAAAAATGCATCAAGCGTTTATCGGTTGGTTTGCGCAAAATTTATAGCGTTTACAAAATAGTGTATAGTTTAATTGCATTTTTTTTATTTATTTTTTATTACTAATGGAGGCGATCAGCAATTTTTTCGTGACTGCGACATTATGGTGGACACTTCGGACAATTTTGACACATTTTTGGGACAATTGTCATTTTCACAGCAAAAAATGCATTTAAATTGTATTGTTTATTGTGGAAATGACAGTTGCAGTTTGGGAGTTAACCACAGGGGGCGCTGATGGGTTTATGTGTTCCCTAATGTGTGTTTACAAATATAGGGGGGTGTGGCTGTAGGTCTGATGTCATCGATTGTGTCCTGCTATAACAGGGATGACACGATCGATGCTGCCGCCACAGTGAAGCACGGGGAAGCCGTTTTTACACACGGCTCTCCCCGTTCTTCAGCTCCGGGGACCGATCGCCGCAATCCAGCGGCGATCGGGTCCGCGAGTCCCGTGATCCCGGAGCTTCGGCTGGGTAGTAGTACAGGACATCCCGGAGCTTCGGCTGGGTAGTAGTACAGGACGTACCTGTATGTGGATCTGCCCAGCCGTGCCATTCTGCCGACGTATATGTGCAGGAGGCGGTCCTTAAGTGGTTAACATCTTGTTTTCTACATATAGGTCCTTTTTGTAAATTAATTATACTGACAGAGATCTGTACCTAAGCATAGCACATTTATTATATTCCAAGGACATCCTGAAAGTTACATAGACACATCCTGGCACCAGTGCAAATTCTGAGTACATAGTCTCATTAGTCATAATCATTCTATGTATGTTGTAATTCTTTACGTGTCTTCCCAGAGGAGAAGGCCAGACGTAATATGCAAACTGGTACTTAAACACCAGATCACTATATATATGTATATATATATATATATATATATATATATATATATATATATATACAGTATATATATATATATATATATATATATATATATATATATATGTATCTTATGTAGGGAGATTTGTTTCATCCCTGTGTATCATATGAGACTGTTCACTTCAATGGGTATATGTGAGGGTTTACATCCACTTTAACAAACACCACAACCATAGTATGGACATTTAAACAGTCTAATTAAAGCAAGCATCTACAGTAATATTTGTCAAAATATTATTTCAGCCTCCTTAATTAGACTGATACATTTACTAAGTCAATGTTACTTGGAAGGACTTTTGCATCGCATCTCCTCTAAAATAGGAAACAATAGCGACAAAATCAATTATGAAATGCAGAAAACAAAACCTGAAACCTTAATTGATATTCTGTATGCAGGATGAAGGGGACATAGATGTCAGCAATTTACTGTCCCTCCTTTCATCAGAATGCAGCTAAAATTAATAGACAGCGAATGCTCATTAGCCGCTCGTCATGCCTGCGTTTTGTGCATCTGCAGTGACATTCAAAGGCATGAAAGTCACTGTTCATGAATTAAAAATCACCCTAAAGAACTGACATTCTATGGCCAAATCTACTAAATCAATGTCATTGTGAAGGTAACACAAATTATTTTCAGCTTTACCAAAACAGCGCTCTAGGTGCAGTACTATTCCATTAAATATTAATAACTACCAGTTAGGAAAAGGTCATTGTATGTCCTCTTTTTGAACCAAATGCTTCTGCTCCTCCATACTCCTTGAGTTGTCTCTCTTTTTGGTCTTATACATTGTAGTAAAATACTTTACTTAACCACTTAAGACCCGGACAAATATTGTATGCTGCCAAATGACCAAAGGGGTTTTTGCGATTCGGCACTGCGTTGCTTTAACAGACAATTGCGCGGTCGTGCGACGTGGCTCCCAAACAAAATTCGCGTCCTTTTCTTTCCACAAATAGAGCTTTCTTTTGGTGGTATTTGATCGCCTCTGCGATTTTTATTTTTTGCGCTATATACAAAAATAGAGCGACATTTTTGAAAAAAAAACAATATTTTTTACTTTTTGTTATAAGAAAAATCAAATAAACTAAATTTTAGTCAAACATTTAGGCCAAAATTTATTTAGCCACATGTCTTTAGTAAAAAAAAAATCGCAATAAAAAAAAATTAGCTACCTAGCGGGAACAGCGACACTAATACAGCGATCAGAAAAATGATCGCTTAGTGACGCTGGCAATAGGGAGTAAAAGGGTTAACTAGGGCAGTGATCAAGGGTTAAAAGTTTATTGGGGGGGGGGGTACGGGGCTATCCTGAACCTAACACTAACTGACTTTTACACTGCCTGTCACACTGACACTAAATACAGTAATCATACATGTATGATTACTGCATTCAGTGACACTGTGACAGGGGGGGGGGGGCGATCGCCGGGGGTTAAATGTGTTTTTTGTGTAGTGTAGGTGCAGTGTAGTGTTGTGCAGACTTACTTGTGTTGTGATCTCTCCTCAGCGGTGGTTGAAAAAACCACCGAGGGAGAGATCACGTCGCTTCTCCTTCCTGTGTTTACACAGGAGGAGGAAGTGCACTGCAGGGGGAGCGTGCGCATTGGCTGAGAGCAATCCGGAGGGGGCGGACAAAAATGAATAGCCGCCCCCTCTTGTCGGATCGCTCCTGCAGCCGCGCGGACCGCCGCATGTACGATCCCCCCCAAGGCACCAACGTATATATACGTTGATGTGCCTGTCGGTGCCATTCTGCCGACGTAAATGTACATGCGGCGGTCCTTAAGTGGTTAAAGTGTTACTAATCCTAAAAACATTATTTTACCTTAAAGAGGAAGTAGACCCTACAAAAAATATAAAAAAATAAAAACCCTGCAAGACAAAGGCATAATAAGCTAGTATGCATAGTATACTAGCTCATTATGTATTACTTACCTCAAATGGAAGCCCCTGCAGCGGTCCACGTCTCCCCCTCCGGCCGCCGCCATTTTTCCTGTTGCTTACTTCCGGGTATCACGCCTCCGGCGCTGTGATTGGCCGGAGCCACAATGATGTCACTCCAGTGCACGCAAGCAGGAGCCGCCGGTAATGGCGCACGCACTGAAGCAACGGCACATAGGTGCCATTGCTTCATTTTTCCCCAGTGCACATGTATCGATGACATCGGCACTTGCAGGGCACAGGGGGATATCTCCTAAACCGTGCAGGTTATAGAGATATCCTGGGTAGCTACAGGTACTGTAAGCCTTAATCTAGGCTTGTCTGTAGCATAAAGTGGTTGTAAAGGGTTTACAACCACTTTAATGCATTGTTTGCATTAAGGTAAAATATCTTTTTCAAATTTCCTGTGCCCACCCTTGCCCTGTGTGAAGGGGAAGAGAGGGAATAAGAGATCAGCGCTGTGCACGGCTCTTCACACAGCATTCGAGAAGCAGTAGGAGCCATTGTCTGCTGACAATCAAATGCAGTGAAGAGGAAGTGGGGGCCAGGCATAAGTCCTGCTGCGTAAAGCCGGGTACACACGGTATGATTGTTGGACAATCGAGCATCTGAATTTTGTCAAAAGGGCATGTGCCAGGATCTTAACTTGCATACTAACAGTACACAATTGTCGTGGCAGAAACACGAACGTAGTGACATACTACAAGGAATTTAAGCTCTTGAGAGCCACCTTTTGTGCCTCTTCTGCTAATTTCGTATATGTAGTGAGCATTGATTCCGAGCATGCGTCTTTGTACTTTCAACTTTTGTGTGACGGATTTGTGTACTGCCAATACGAAAATCAAATGTGCAGCCGTTGTCCGCTGAAAATTTCCTAGCCTGTCATCCAAAATTTGTTGGCCAACAATTGTCAAAAGGATTGTACTAACAGTAAGATTTTAGGACAACAGTCTGTCAACAGACAACCCCCTGCCAACAATCGTACCATGTGTACGAGGCTTAAAGTGGATGTAGAGTATGTAGAGTATAAGATTTCCTATCATCTGTGCCCAGTCTTGCCACACAGAGTTAATCCAGCGCTGAGTAATCCTCTTTTAATGTTCAGTGCAAATTAACAGAATTTCAGATAAAAACTTGCCAAATTATAAAGTTTGTTTCTCTGTTTTTGCTTTCAGTGACAGGTTATTTACAAATCTAGCTTGAACATGTTTATCATAACATGAGGTGATCCAAAGTTCATTGTATATTACCAGGATGTGTTATGTGGGGGAGGGGTGGATTTCTCACTTTTTATACCTCAAGTGATGATAAACATAACATAACATAAGATAAACTTGTCCAAGCTAGATATGTAAATAACCTGTCACTCAAAGCAAGAAGAGAGAAAACAGACTTTTTATTTAGACAGGTTTTTATCTGGAAGGCTGTTCATTTTCACTGAACATTAAAAGAGGATTTCTCAGATCTGGATTAACTCTGTGTGGCAAGACTGGGCTCAGATGATAGGAAATCTTATACTCTACATCGTGACATCAAAAATAAATATATATATTTTTTGGGTTTACATCCACTTTAAGTCTGAGGAGCGCGGCGATATAGACACACAGGTCAGAAGCGCACAGACCACGCTTCTCCCCATAGCAAGCGGCTGGCGGCTATGGTGGATGTAAGAAGAGGAGGAGCCAATATTGCCGTTGAGATAAGAGGAGGATCGGGCCACTCTGTGCAATACTACTGCACAGAGCAGGTAAGTATACTATGTTTGTTATTTTTTTTAATTTTTTTTTTATGATTTTAGTAACACTTTAACTAGCAAATGTGTAAAGTAATAATTGTGGTGGAAAAAAGCATGTGTGGGTTTAACCAACTGTTTTTTCCAAGCTCTTTTCTCATGCTCTGCTTACCTGGGTGTGTGGCAGGGATGTTTCCTTTGCCTGCATATGTACTTTGTGCAGGGCCGCCATTAGGAATTATGGGGCCCCTTACACAGCTTCAGGCATGGGCCCCCTGGAGCAGAGAATGGGGGGGAGGGGTGCTGCCGCTTCAAATTGAGAAGCAGGGGGGGCTGTCACGAATTGAGAAGCGGGGGGTGCCAGGTGCCGCCGCTAATTGAGAAAATTGAGAAGGGTGGCTGTGAATTGAAAAGGGGGGAGCCACAAATTGGGGCATTGCTCTTGGGACCTCTGGGCCCCTTACAAAAAAAAGAAAAGAAAAAAAAAGGGGCCCTAATAAGCCTAATAAAAAGCCTAAGGAGCCTAATAAAAAGAAAAAAAAAAAAAAAATATATATATATATATATATATATATATATATATACAGTAGAAGAAAATAAAGGGGGGGTTGCCATCCTGTGCCCTGGGGACCTCTGAGCCCTTACAGGTGTACTGCCTGTACCCCCCTGATGGCGGCCCTGACTTTGTGCTAAAATGTGTCCCTCTATCCCATCTCAGAAAGGTTAGAGGAATGCATCCTGTGACTTGAACCGCTTGTGTACATGACTATGGCAATATTTTGGCAGTATATCACATTTGAGAGCTAGTACGTGGAGTATAAGTGAG
Source organism: Rana kukunoris (assembly GCA_029574335.1). NCBI lineage: Eukaryota > Metazoa > Chordata > Amphibia > Anura > Ranidae > Rana > Rana kukunoris. The sequence goes on from CM056050.1 coordinate 162,602,725, forward strand.
CGTGTTATGACAGTCAGGAGCGAGTTAGAGCAGAGGCTGTGGAGGACCAGTCACACCACTGGAGGATTTATGCTGGAGTGCCTTATTTTTCCTTATTTCAGCACCACATGACATAACAAGTATTTAACTGCAAAGCCAGATTTTTTCTAATTTCTAGAGATTGGTTTTTAAGGCTAGGTTCACCTTTAGGAACATCTTACATGTTACACCTATATTAAGGGAGAAACATAAGATGTTACAACACGCACCTATCACCCCCAGAGCACCTCTCTACGGCAGACGGACTTGTAGTTTTCAACGGACTATGAGTACACTAATCAGCAAACTTGTAGTTCATTGACAATGTCTACAACTCTGAAACTGAAAGCCTGTACAGACAGAGAGCTGTAAGAAGTGTCTGCAGGAGCCTGAAATTGCACCCGGGATCCACTGACAGCAGGTGCAATAATTTGCAGGCTCCTGTGAAAAACAAAACACATTTTTATAAAGGTGGACTTAGCCTTTAAGTATTTTTAATACTTGTGCTTTAAATACTAAAAAGTTCAAAAAGACTGCATACTTAAATTAAATGAATCTGTGCTTGCGGTAATAAACCTAACAGCAAATATTTACTATATTGCAGCTTAACAACTTTTAAGCCTTGTACACACGATCGGATTGTGTAATGACAGCCTGTTGACCGAAAATCCAACCGTTTGTACGAGGCTTTAGATGTGATGGCTGTATCCGTTTTCTTAGTAGGCTTTTCTTTATTTTCAGCTGTTGAACCTGCCAGTAAGCCTGTTGTTTTTCATCGGAACAAGCTGTTGCGCAGATGTAACAGTTAGGGTGTTAAGACAAACCTTTTACACTGACAGGGATGTCAATGATCAGCTTTTATTTATTAAGAGCAGTATTCAAAGCAAACTTTTATTATATTGCAGTGTACAAATACTTAGATGTGATGGCTGCATTCGTTTTCTTTTTTAGGCTTTCTTTGGCTCTAAGGAAGAGGGTTGACTCTTAAAGCGGATCTCCACCCTAAAGTGAAGATCCGCTGATCGGAACCCTCCCCCCCTCCGGTGTCACATTTGACACCTTTCAGGGGGGAGGGGGGTGCAGATACCTGTCTAAAGACAGGTATCCGCACCCACTTCCGGCCCGCAGTCTCGGGCAAAAGACGGGCTTTTCCCGTTGTATGCTGGGAACTCTCTGCTCCCAGCACACAGCGGGAGCCAATCGCGGGCGCAGCGCGACTCGCGCATGCGCCGTAGGGAACCGGGCAGTGAAGCCGGAGCGCTTCACTTCCTGGTTCCCTCACCGTGGATGGAGCGGGGAACAGCAGAGAGACGAGCGATTGCTCATCCTCTGCTGCGGACGCCGCTGGACTCCAGGACAGGTAAGTGTCCTAATATTAAAAGTCAGCAGCTGCAGTATTTGTTGCTGCTGGCTTTTAATATTTGTTTTTGGTGAACCATCCGCTTTAAAACACATCAGCCAAACTACAGATGCCTCCTGTTCTTCCCATAGTGGTAGAATGCAGCGGTTCTGAAGGTGACTGGTTCCACTTGCTTAGACATGTGTACCTTAGTCATGCGTTTGTGAGTATAACAAATGTCAATTTATGTCCAAATAAAATTTACTTTGGTAATTCCCTAGGTTGATGCGCCCCTCGTTGTTGATATTTTCTGTTATTTTTACCTGGTGATCTGGCCAGTAAGTCAGTTGATTTTTAGAACAGATCACGTAACAAATGTAAATGTTAGCGTGTTAAGACAAACCATTTACAACTGATAGGGGTGTTTACAATCATCAGCTTTTATTTGTAAAACCTTTATCCAAAAGGGAAAAATAGCTGTATGCTGTAACTGCTTAAAAAGTGTTGTTGGAGTTTGGCTTTAGCTTGTAAGTGTATCTAAATCTGCTAGTACAGGCGGTCCCCTAGTTACAAACATTCCTACTTACAAACGGAGGGAGACAACAGGAAGTAAAAATCGTACGGCCTGGTATCATGCGAGAACATTTTTCATGCTTGTCTGATCGGATAATATCCAATAAAATGTCGTGAATGGCTATCGAAAGCTGTGTACCAACTATCATATTAATGTAGGATCACTTCAAAAAAGGTATTTTTATTAACATTTTCATAACATTGTACGGCCCATTCGTTTTGATCTAAGTCATTTACCCCAGTTTAACTGGTAGTGTCAAAAGAAGAAATATTTATACTATACCGTTTACATTTTATAGTTGTCCTTCTCCATGTTCATACTTTTCTGCCAATGCGAAAAATGAAATGAATAAACTTTCCAAGATCATATTTAGGGTGGATTCAGGGGCAGACTGACAACTCATGGGGCCCCGGGCAATTGAAGATTATGGGGCCCCCGGGCTTACAGATGGCCACCACGCCAGGAGGCAGTGCAGAGGCGGGGCAGCTAAAATCTCTGGATTTTCACATCAAAAGCATGTAGGTTTCGGACATATCGGGGACAGATGTAAAAAAAACACAGATTTTTACATACTGTCCCTGGTTTTACTGAGCCTGGCAACCCTGATGGGGCCCCCTAGTGGCATGGGGCCCTCGGGCAGTGCCCAGGTGTCTCAATGGCCAGTCCGCACCTGGGTGGATTCTGGTGTTCGGACCCATGCATGTTAACATTCATCTGGCAGATAATGATGAGAACAAAGAGCTTGAAGGCCCCAATCTATTGCCCCCACAACTGCACCTAGCATACAGTTTTTCCACATTTGTGATTTGGTAGCAGAGCATATGGAGTAACTTACCGAAGTCAAGTGATCCTGAAAAGCTATGCCTTGAATTTAGGGGACCAGCACAGAGATCTCACCCAACAATTGACCCCTGTCCTTGGTCACGTGACATCACAGACTTTGGAAATTAGTATAAACCACTCAGCCTTCCCGACTTTATAATCTAAATTTCATAAAAGTGCTAAGTGCTATTACGGGAACAGGAGAGAAGGACCCAGAGGGGGAGGGGGGGGGGGGTTGATTGTGGCTACAACTGCCAAGACCCCTATTTCAGGATAAGCAAAGTTCAGCATAAACTTTATTTTTATATCATACATTTAATACATATATTCACAGAAGCATAAAGGCAGTTCATTGGCCTTGCTTTGTGATGGAGTGCTTCAGAATTTGAGGTCATGCATAAACAGGCACCTTGATGCACAGAAATTCCCAAAGCGTACATATTAAATGATCCCTATTCTGACAAACCACTATACATATCAATCTATTTTTCCATCACATGCATTTTTTGGTGCCATCGTACAGACACAGGGTAATAATATCCTGTCAGAAATGTCACCCATTTACTAGGTTTCTAGCTTGGTTTCCAGATGAAACCTGTTTAAGATTACAGAAGAGAATTAGCAGAACGAAAACAAAATGTAAATTGCTTTAGTGTCAGCAGAACGAGTGCCACTAAGATGATGCGTGTCATAAACTGTCTACTTAATGCAGACTAATAACGCATCCAGATTGTGCCTGCTACAACCCTCCAGACATAAATATCACTGCAAATAGAAAACAGTTATCCCAAACTTCCCATGACTTTTTCATTTGCTTCTTTAATCCTTTTACTGCTGTCACTTTATTATAGCTTCTTGGTACTGGGATGTAAACAAATGCATGGCTGCACTAGCAGCCATGAACATATTTACTTTTTGTTTAGCTGGCTTTCGGCATTCCTATTGATGTTATTCACTTCTGTATGTTGTAGTGGAATGCCCTTTTACTCACTATGACCTTTTACTTAGATGCCCTTTTACCTCCATTTCCCACAACTTCCTGATTTCCTGGACACACCCAGAAAGATCATGTTCTCTACCTCCCTTCCTCTGCAGCTCAGCATCAGGTCACACCTGAAGAAGCAGAGGTAACTGGGAAAGTGAGGAAGGCAGCTGGGCAAGAGCCGAATGGCACGCACCTTCTCTGGAAGACCCAGCTATTGTGGGGACCTTCCCAAATAACAGTTCCAGTGGAAAGCCAGAGGCCTATAGAAGGAGGTAAAGTGTATCCTACACCGACCTGTCCTTCCTGTGCTGTCACATATGCTCCTGTGTGCAATCCACAATGGCCCTGGAGACTTTGCAGCTCTTACCTGGGGTCCTAGCTTCCATCTGGCTTTCATCTAAGTATCCACAGGAGTCCACTGGCAGACCCTACAGGGGAAGGCTGAGTGGCGGCGTTCCCCTTATTTGATAAGCGAGTACCACTCTTTTATCCTGTGAGTTTTATTTTGAAAATAATTAGTATTTTAATACTGCACTTAGATTGCGCTTCCTCTCTCTTCCTTCTTATTTTCACATACAGGGCTGGTATACTCTAGGGACAGCTGCAGTTGGTGCTTACCATAGCCTTTTCTTTGGGCTTCATGGATTATGGATAGTAATACTGTTTAGCAAGCTCTGTACAGCAGTGATGATTCGCACATTTCAGTCCGTTACAGCATGACGAATGTGCTATCTCCATTACAAACGCTAGTTTTACCAGAATAAGCGCTCCCGCCTCATACTTAATTCTGAGCATGCACGTTTTGTTCCCCTCGGAAAAGCATACACATGAGCGTTTTTTGCGATGAGAAAAAGACTGACAGGAATAAGTAGAGCATGTTCTAATTTTTTTGCGGGCAGTTTTCTCGTCGGAAAAACTGCTATGGAGCATACACACGACCGGTTTTCTCGACCAATCTAAAAAATGGCATTGGGAATTCTCATTGGGAAAACCGGTCGTGTACAAGGCATAAGGCTTAAAGATATAATTGTGGTTTCTATTGATACAGTGCAATACATGTCTTGATATAGGACAACCTGTGTCTGAATTCTTAAAGTTACCCGTCTCATCTGGACGCTCTTAAAAGTGCCCACCTTGTCAAAACTTTGCCAGTACATTTGCTACTGCAACCTGCTAAAAGAAACAACGTCCTGTATCTCCTAGGTCCTGTTTATTTGATAGAAATGTCATCAATGAACCTTGGCCCACAGTTTCACACTGTTCAAGTACCTGGAGGGGAAAATGTGCATCCTCTCTTGGACCCCACAAAAATGTTAACATAGGCGGGAGCCGCTGAACTTCCCATATCAGTTCCCTTAGGCCTCGTACACACGAGCAGACAGATTTGTTCAAATCTGTCTGTCCGACAGATTTGAACAAATCTGTCTGCTGGGATTTTGGTTTGCTCGCGTGTACACACGAGCAAACCAAAATCCCCGCCAGCAGACGGCGCGCTGACGTGTCGGTGAGGTGGCGGTGACGTTGACGCCGCCACGTCACCGCACCAGGAAGTAAAACACTTCCGCGCATGCGCCAAATCCATTCGGCGGCGGTGCGGCGGCAGTGCGGGACGACATGTCTGCTGGTAAGTGTACTAACCAGCAGACATGTCGGGCGGACGGATTCCCACCCGATAGATTTCAAAGCATGCTTTGAAATCTGTCGGGTGGCCAAATCCGTCGGCTCGGCCGTACACACGATCGAATCTGTCTGCTGAAACGGTCCAGCAGACCGTTTCCAGCGGACAGATTTGATCGTGTGTACGAGGCCTATGTCTGTAAGTAATATAGTTTTTCAAGTCTCAAGTAATTATCAGTCAATTCCAAAGTAAGACCTTCCAGAACTTTTGGGATGATAGTTGTGTGTACTCTTTGTTCTGATTGTTCAAATGTGATGTGCCACATCATGTCTTTTATGATACACCAGAATCTATTTACTTTATTTGCATTTATCCTCTTGTGCGGAGCCTTTTCTAGCATTACACATTTATTTTGTTTATGATGCCCATAATATATATGTATATACTTTAAGTTGTTTTTCTTTTAGTCCTTTTCCTCCTTTTGATTCCCACTAATTTGTATCAGATATTTTCCATGTGAATGCCACTCACATTGGAGCTTTTGAACAGTTGCAGTTTCTTGCAATTGTTATTAGACTCCATAGACATTATGAATTAACAACATTTTTCTTGCCTATATGTTCGCTAATTTAAACGTGCATGTGCCAACTCAGCGACATGTCAGTGAGTTTCACTATATTGTTCCCACAGATTGGGGAACACTAATCTGCATGGGGTTGCTGGCTGGGCAACACTGATGCCATTGCTGAATTTTCAATTTACCTCACCACCCACATGGCATTTTTGGGTTTTAATGGACTCTTTACACTTGTTTGATTGTTTGAGCATATGAAAAAAGTGTATATAGTGTAATCAAACAAAGTGATTAAATTACAAAATATATAAACAGCGCTAATATGTGGCTAAACCACACGGGTAGACTAAATAATAAATAAGTAAGTAAATACATAAATACAGAGCAAATGATTGAACCCGTGACTAAATAAATAAAGTGATAAAAAGTTCATGAGTGTTTGAAGAAATATAACTTCTAGGGTTGTCCCGATACCACTTTTTTAGGACCGAGTACAAGTACCGATACTTTTTTTCAAGTACTCGCCGATACCGAATACCGATACGTTTTTTAAATGTGTCCCAAAATGCAGCCATGTCCCCCACAAATGCAGCCATGTCTCCCACATATGTATGCAGCCATGTCCCCCCAGCCATGTCCCCCACATATGCAGCCATTTCCCCCCAGCCATGTCCCCCACATATGCAGCCATGTCCCTCCAGCCATGTCCCCCACATATGCAGCCATGTCCCTCCAGTCATGTCCCCCACATATGCAGCCATTTCCCCCCAGCCATGTCCCCCACATATGCAGCCATGTCCCTCCAGCCATGTCCCCACATATGCAGCCATGTCCCTCCAGCCATGTCCCCCACATATGCAGCCATGTCCCTCCAGCCATGTCCCCCACATATGCAGCCATGTCCCCCCAGCCATGTCCCCCACATATGCAGCCATTTCCCCCCAGCCATGTCACCCACATATGCAGCCATGTCCCCCACATATGCAGCCATGTCCCTCCAGCCACGTCCCCACATATGCAGCCATGTCCCTCCAGCCATGTCCCCCACATATGCAGCCATGTCCCCCCAGCCATGTCCCCCACATATGCAGCCATGTCCCCGCAGCCATGTCCCTCCAGCCATGTCCCCGCAGCCATGTCCCTCCAGCCATGTCCCCCATACCTAGCTGCCGAAAGCCGCCGCCGCCGCACGGGGAACATCACAGCTTTCATTTGAATAGCTGTTTTCCCCGCCCGTATAGACACTCCCCCTTGCTCAGGATTGGACAGATCACGATCACCCATCCAATCCCGAGCAAGGGGGAGTGTCTATATGCGGTGGGAACACTACAGCTATTCAAATGAAAGTTGTGATGTTCCCGCACGCTGTTTAACCCATGCGGCGGCGGCTTTCATTGCGGCGGGAGGGGGGGGACAAGTATTCTATTCAGGCATCGGGGGTATTTGCGGGAGTACAAGTACTCCCGCAAATACTCGGTATCGGTCCCGATACCGATACTGGTATCGGTATCGGGACAACCCTAATAACTTCTGTGATCTTCAAAGTAATCTTCCACCACACCTGATGTGTATTGTGATTCCTCCACCAATCAAATTGGCCACTCACCAGAACTAATTGCCTTACATTCATGTGTTTTGGCACAACAAGCATGTGATAAATTTCTCAACTCAAATGGATTAATTCCAATTCCAACCGTATAAGAGGTGAGATCCACATAAATAATGAAAAAAGAATATGATAGTGTGATACCGCTAAAAATAGTTTAATGACTCACCACATAAAATCTTCAAAGGTTGCACTCACAAAAGTAAAACTCAAAAACAACCGTGAATCAATTCCAAGCAAACTTCCTCAATATTCATTTGGCTGATGAACTGTGGTCACGGCGGACCTGTACAAAAACTGGATGTATCTCACCACTTCCCCTTCGCTGTACTGGCACTCTCCTGTATGAAAAATATCTCTCAATCGCTGGTCAGTAGCGTAATGTAACTTGCGGGAGCATATAACGTTGGTTCAGAGGGTCAAATGTTCGTTGTGTAGCCACACCCCGATGCTGAACCTTTAGAAGTTATCGCTGGAACCAACTCATTGTTTGGAGCATCTAGGTCTCCTCCAAGATGCACTGGTCAGATTTGGCCTTCTTCGAGGCTGTTCCAATTGCACAGAACAATCCCAGCCGGATGTGGTACTCAGACCTCAGCGAGGTTCTGTCAGACTCTCTTTGGGCTTTTTCCAGATTACCCAGATGTTTTGTTCCAAAGACTGATTTACCATCCTGCTTCACTGTTGCTGTTTATCTGTTGAAGCCTAGGTTCTAAAGGATTGGGGTCTATCTAATATCATTGTTCATAGGCACCTAAAATCCACTTGTTTTAAAGTCTACCATCTCACTTGGAAAGCATAATTTGTATGGTGAAAGGCAAGGAAGTACTTTGTAGGACATACCTTGACTTTGTTCTGCACAGAGACATGTTTATCTTCAGGCCTATCACCTCTTTTCCTACTATGGCAGTGTCTTCCTTTTATCTTAACCAGGACACTTTACTTACATCTCTTTGTTCTGCTCTAAAACATCCTATAGAGATTTATCTCCACTGTTTGAATGTGGCATGAGCTGTTCGAGTTTATCCCTCGGCATCTTCTTTGTATGGTGGTGGAGACATAATTGCTCAGCAATTTTATGATTAAGGGCTGAGGTACTGCTGAATGGCGTTTTAACTGTGGATTTACCAATTACTTTTCGGATTTAAAGTGATCCTTTTATCTAGGACTATTGTAATACTTGGATGAACATTATGTTTACAGTTATTTGTTGTTTTTATTTTTGTTATATGTACATGATTGTTGTTTGTGCGGTTTAGGTGAAGCTTTCATTGAAAATGTTATTTTTTTGGGAAGTGTGGGTTGTTATTTGTAATGTTTTATTTATTTTTGGGTGTAAATACCAAGTGTAGGCTCCCTGGGAAAAGGAGGAACGCCATATTAAATCTATTTAAATTATCCACAATTAGGGATGAGCTTCGAGTTCGAGTAGAACTCATGTTCGACTCGAACATTGCCTGTTCACCGACCAGCGAACTATTTGGGGTGTTCGCGGCAAGTTCGTGTGAACTTTAGAACCCTGTTAAAGTCTATGGGACTCGAATGTTTGAAATCTAAAGTGCTCATTTTAAATATGCAAGTTATTGTAATAAAAAGTGTTTGGGGACCTGGATCCTGCCCCAGGGGACATGTATCAATGCAAAAAAAAAAGTTTTAAAAACTGTAGTTTTTCTGGGAGCAGTGATTTTAATAATTCCTTTAAGTGAAACAATAAATGTGAAATATTCCTTTAAATTTTGTACCTAGGGGGGTGTATAATATGCCTGTAAAGTAGCGCTTGTTTCCCATGCTTAGAACTGTCTCTGCACAAAGTGTAATTTCTGAAGGAAAAAAAGTAATTTAAAATCACTCACGGCTATAATGAATTGTCGGCTCCCGGCAATACAGAGAAAGGTCATTCATAAAAAAAATTAAAAAAAGTGTGGGGGTCCACGGCATTTTTTTTTAAAAAAAATTAATTTGACGCAGGGTTCCCCTTAATATCCATACCAGACCCTAAGGTGAGTGATTTTAAATTACTTTTTTCCTTCAGAAATTACATTTTGTGCAGGGACAGTTCTAAGCACAGGAAACAAGCGCTACTTTACAGTCATACTATAAACCCCCCTAGGTACGAAATTTAAAGTAATATTTCAATTTTATTGTTTCACTTTAAGAATTAATAAAATCACTGCTCCTGAAAAAACGGCCGCTTTTTAAAACTTTTTTTTGCATTGATACATGTCCCCTGGGGCAGGATCCAGGTCCCCAAACACTTTTTAGGACAATAACTTGCATATTAGCCTTTAAAATTAGTACTTTAGATTTCAAATGTTCGAGTCCCATAGACTTTAACAGGGTTCTAAAGTTCACACAAACTTTTGGTCTGTTCGCAGGTTCTGGTGCGAACCGAACCCAGGGGTGTTCGGCTCATCCCTATCCACAATAAATAAATATCTGTTTAGAGTTCCCATGGGATTATATTTGGTTCTGGAGAGCACAGTGTAACTGCAAAAGAATGATGGTCAGTTTTCTCAATTGTCTGTATTTCAAGAAAACTGTGGCATTATGATCTTCAGCTTCCTATACATTAGATCCTAATTACCTTCAGCACTTTTGATGTAGCATCAAACATGTAGTGTAATTTTGGTATGCTAATGGACATTTATTATGTCTATTTACAATGTCAATTTACTTATACGGTAAGTAGTTTTGCTAGGGATAGTAATAATGGCCATTAAGCAACATCAAGTAATATGACAGCCAAAATGACCATATAAGAGTAAATCAGAGACAGTATTAAATTGTATGTAAAAGCAGACTGTCATATTTGACTAATTTTGAGAACTGTTTGCAATAATGAGGATATTTTTAGACTGGACTTGATAGTGTGCTGAGAGCTTTCAATTTTGTTAGAAAATATACATGTTAGTGAGACCCAGTCCTCTCTTCTACAGGTGAAACTCTAAAAATGTGAATATCGTGCAAAAGTTCATTTATTTCACTAATTCAACTTATAAGGTGAAACTAATATATGAGATAGACTCATTACATGCAAAGCAAGATAGTTCAAGCCGTGATTTGTCATTATTGTGATGATTATGACTTACAGCTCATGAAAACCCCAAATCCACAATCTCAGAAAATTAGAAAACTACATGCAATCAATAAAATAAGGATTGTACATCAGACCTCTGAAAAGTATAAGCATGCATATGTACTCAGTACTTGGTTTGGGCTTCTTTTGCAGCAATTACTGCCTCAATGCAGTGTGGCATGGAAGCTATCAGCCTGTGGCACTGCTGAGATGTTACAGAAGACCAAGATGCTTCAATAGTGGCCTTCAGCTCTTCTGCGTTGTTCGGTCTCATGTCTCTCATCTTTATTCTTGTCAATGCCCCATAGATTCTCTATGGGGTTCAGGTCAGATGAGTTTGCTGGCCAATGAAGCACAGTAATCCCACAGTCATTGAACCAGGTTTTGGTGCTTTTAGCCGTGTGGACAGGTGCCAATTCTGCTGGAAAATGAAGTCAGCACCCCCATAGAGCTCATCTGCAGAAATAAGCATGAAGTTCTCCAAAATCTCCTGGTAGACGGCTGCGTTGAAGCACAGTGGACCAACACCAGCAGATGACACGGCTCCCCAAATCAACAGACTGTGGAAACTTCACCACTTGCAGTGTGTGCCTCATTGAAAATTTGCTCTCATGAGAAAAGGGGACTTTGGACCACTGAGCAACAGACCAGGTGTGTTTTCTTTAGCCCAGGTAACATGCTTCTGACGTTGTTTTTTTGTTAAGGAGTGGCTTGACAAGAGGGGTACGACATTTGAAGCCCATGTCCAGGATCTGTCTGTGTGTGATGGCTCTTGATGCACTGACTCCAGCCTCAGACCACTCCTTGTGAAAGTCCCCAACACTTTTGAATGGCCTTTTCCTGACAATCCTCTCCAGGGTGTGATCATCCCTGCTGCTTGTACCTTTTTCTTCCAAATTTTTCCCTTCCACATAACTTTCTATTAATGTGCTTTGATACAACAGCACTTTGGGAACACCCAACTTGTCTTGCAATTACCTTTTGAGGCTTTCCCTCCTTATGGAGGGTGTCAATGATGGTTTTCGGCACAACTGTCAGGTCAGCAGTCTTTCCCATGATTGTGATTCCTACTGAACCAGACTGAGAGACCATTTAAAGGCTCAGCAACCCTTTGCAGATATTATGGCTTAATTAACTGATTAGAGTGGGACATTTGGAGCCTAGAATATTGCACCTTTTCACAATATAAAAATTTTCTAAAATTGTGGATTTGGGGTTTTCATAAGCTGTAAGCCATAATCATCACAATTATGACAAATCACAGCTTGAACTATCTTGCTTTGCATGTAATGAGTCGCATTAGTGAAATAAATTAACTTTGGCACGATATTCAAATTTTTCGAGTTTCACCTGCATATAAAAGAGTGAAGGATCAAAAAACATAATAATGATAATAATTCAATTCTAATAGAAGATATGAAAAAACAGTTATCCATATGTTTTCGTTCTTTCGAATTTTCATATTTTCGTTCTTATTTTCTAATTTTCGTTCTTTCAGACTTTCTGATTTTCTGATTTTTGTTTTTATTTTCGGATTTTCGTCCCTTTAGAAAAAAATTGTCGAATGGTCTTTCTTTCATTCGGATGCTTCTGAAAGAACAAATATGCCAGAAAAACTTATTTGGAACTTAAAGAATTGCAAATGTCTAGTTGTAAAGGAACCATCCAGCACCCAGCTTGAGTGCTTTCCATTAGTATACACCTTCTTACAGTCTGGACATAGGAACCAGATATTATAGCTGAAAATTGCATAGCCTACAAGACTAGCTAACAATAGCTTGTATGAGAACTGAAATCTTTATTGCAAACTCACACAGGATTATAGTACAGTAGTATAGTACACCAGATCAGGTGAGCCTGATCACATTATCGTATGCAAAAGAAACTGTATACAGGAATATAATTAACATAACTAAAGAACAGCCAACATAAACTATAAACATTAAGCTATATAGTCAAATGACGGCATCGTGTCTTCCGGCCACTGGGCGGTGTGCGCGCACACCGATGGCGACGCGTGCGCGCACCCGGTGCGTCCCCGAGATGCCGATGCGCGTGCCTGGCGGTCGCGATGTCCGCCAGGTACCCGCCGATCGGCAGTTTTAGAGCAGGGACGTGGAGCTCTGTGTGTAAACACAGAGCTCCACGTCCTGTCAGGGAGAGGAGACTGATGATGTGTCCTTTGTACATAGGGACACAGCATCGGTCACCTCCCCAGTCACCCCCCTCCCCCCACACAGTTAGAACACAATGCAGGGTACACATTTAACCCCTTCCTCACCCCTTAGTGTTAACCCCTTCCCTGCTAGTCAGGCCCCGTACACACGGCCGAGGTTCTCGCTGAAAATCAGCGAGAACCTCGCTGGAATGCACATTCCAGCGAGGACCTCGGCCGTGTGTACGGTCTCAGCGAGCTTCCCGTCGGGAAGCCCGTCGAGCCGAAATAGAGAGCACGCTCTCTATTTCCTCGACGGCCCGCCCGGAAGAATGGCTGGTTGCCATTCCCGACGGGCGGGTCGCCGATTTTGACGGCCGGCAGGGAACCTCGACGGGCGGAACGATGTGTTCTGCCCATCGAGATTCCCTGCCGTGTGTACGCGGCCTCACATTTATACAGTAATTAGTGCATTTTTATAGCACTGTTCGCTGTATTAATGTTAATGGTCCCAAAAATGTGTCAAAAGTGTCCGATGTGTCCGTCGCAATATCGCAGTCCTGACAAAATTCGCAGATCGCCGTATTACTAGTAAAAAAATAAATAATAAAAAAATTGTCAGAATTCTATCCCTTATTTTGTAGCCACTATAACCTTTGCGCAAACCAATTACTTTACGCTTATTGCGATTTTTTTTTTCCAAAAATATTTAGAATACATATCGGCCTAAACTGAGAAAAAATATATATATTTTTTTTAAATGGGATTTTTATTATAGCAAAAAGTAAAAAATATTGTGTTTTTTTTTTTCAAAATTGTCGCGCTTTTTTGTTTATAGCGCAAAAAATAAAAAAACGCAGAGGTGATCAAATACCACCAAAAGAAAGCTCTATTTGTGGGAAAAAAAGGACGTCAATTTTGTTTGTGAGGCACGTCGCACGACCGCGCAATTTTAATTTAAAGCGACGCAGTGCTGAAATCTGAAATTTCGCCTGGGCAGGAAGGGGGTATGTGTGCCCAGTAAGCAAGTGGTTAAACAACTAGCCACCTAGATGACTCTGTACCCACCACCCTAGATATAAAGTACAATACACATTATTATAAGCATAAAGATCCCACAATGGTTCAATAACAAGGTACAGTGGTCTCAAAATCAATCACCTCTGCAGCAGATGATCAGACAGATAGAAACAATGGGCCAGATTCAGGAAAGGTTACGCTGGCGGATCGAGTGATCCGCCAGCCTAACTGTGGCTTTGAGCCGGCGTTTCTGTTTTCTGTAACCAGAAAACAAGAAACGCCGGGTTGAAGTTCCGATGCGAGCAGCGTAACTGAGTTTCGCCATCGCATCGTTACTTCAACTTAAAAATGGCGCCGGGGGCATTCCCGCCGATTTACGCTCAAAAAATATGTTAATGAGCGGAAATCGGCAATTCACGATCGAAATCCGGCGCGACGCAATGACGATACGACGTTTCCGGACGGGATACGCGGCGCATAGATATACCTACATGGGGTTGGAGTATCCTATGTTAGGTATAGGCGTCGTCATCGCGTCGGGAAAAAAAAAAATAACGTCGCTTGCGTAAAACGGTCATGAATGGGAATGTGACGTCATTGACATTCATTCACAGATTTTGGAGCATGCGCACGGGGATGTTTTGACACTCGACGCATGCGCAGTACGTTGGCGGCGGGATCGCGCGTAGTTAGCATACTACACGCCCCGTACCCGCTACATTTGAATTCCGCCAGCTCATTTGTGATGCGCTGCCGCAACTTTAGGAGCAAGTGCTTCGTGAATGACAGCACTTGCTCCTAAAATTTCGGCAGCGCAACGCAAATCAGAAGCGTTACTCCAGAGCAAAGATGCTCTGGAATACGTGAATCTGGCCCATAAGCTTATCTAATTAACAATGGGTACATACACGGAGGAGGAACACTATGGGTGAGATCTACTTACAATAAACACATTATGCAGGAGACCCCAGAAATGAGGCTTGAGCTTATGATAATAACAATGGGGCATCTAGGACCTAAACATGGATCCCAGGCCTAGATTCCGTGTCTGTGTATTTTGGGGAGACATGAACTTGAATCAGAAACAAGACCGCTTCAAGGGTCCAACAGGCATACACCTCCCAAAGAGTAGTGTTCCCTTAACTACTTTAGTCCCGGGCCATGGTAAAATTACGGCCTCCAGGTGGCTCTATAAATCCGGGAGGCCGTCTTTCTACATCCTTGTGTCCTCCGGCCACTGGGGGGCGCATGCGCGGTGGTGTGGGTGCGCCCGGCACGTCACGGAGATGCTGATGCGTGTGCCAGGCGGCCGCGATGTCCTCGTAAACACAGAGCTCCACGTCGTGACAGGGAGAGGAGACTGATGCTGTGTCCCATGTACATAGGGACACAGCATCGGTCACCTCCCCCAGTCAGTCCCCTCCCCCCACACTAAGAATCACTCCCAGGATACACATTTAACCCCTTCCTCGCCCCCCTAGTGTTAACCCCTTCCCTGCCAGTCACCTTTATACAGTAATCAGTGCATTTTTATAGCACCGTTTGCTGTATTAATGTGAATGGTCCCAAAAATGTGTCAAAAGTGTCCGATGTGTCCGCCATAATATCGCAGCCCTGACAAAATTCGCAGATCGCCGTGTTACTAGTAAAAAAAAAAATTATAAAAAAAAATTCAGAATTCTATCCCCTATTTTGTAGCCACTATGGGCCAGATTCACGAACACTTGCGCTGGAGTATTTGGATATGCGCCGCGTAACTGTGCTGATGCGCCGACGTTTCTATGTGCCCGTACCCACCAAACTAGATACGCCCAATAATGGCTCATTTGCGACCGGCGGAACGTTCCGACGCCAGAGTATCGTCAGCGTTTATTTTCGCTGGGCGCATCAGTCGCGCCCATTGATTTCCCCTGCAAATATGCAAATGAGGGATTTTTCACAATTCACGAACGGATTAGCACCATACGCTGGCTACATGCGCCGCGCGTATCTGATCCGTCCGGCGCAAAGTTATTTCTACAAAAGGCTGCTTTATCTTTACTCCAGACGGTCACAGGTCAGCAGGAGAGCAGCTACAGCAGCGTTACCGACGATAGGAGCTAGCTGAGCACCCCCACTTGCAAGGACAACACCTCTGTGTGCCAACATGCCAGGGGCACTCGTGGTCCTAGAACTACTGATGGGTCCCCTGGAACCAAGAAGGCGGGCACGTGAGAGGATATACCGCACACGTATGAACCTCTTTGGCATGGGGGATGAGGAGGTGTATCGCCTATTCAGATTCAGCCCAGATGCAATACTTGAACTAACCACAACCCTGCAGGATGACATCACCAGCCCAACACACCGATCACAAGCAGTGCAGCCACTGGTGAAGGTCCTGGCAACACTCCATTTCCTTGCCAGTGGATCATTCCAGCGTACAAGTGGAGTGGTGGCTGGGATGTCACAATCCTCCATAAGCAGATGTGTGCACCAGGTTGTCCCTGCAATCCTCAGACGCATGTCCAACCAGTTCATCAGACCCACCACTGAGGAGCTGCGGCAGAAGGCAATGACAGATTTCTACAACATTGCCAGATTCCCACGCACTGTGGGGGCCATTGATTGCACACATGTGGCCCTACAGCCCCCCAGTGCCACAGAGCACATATACCGCAATCGGAAGCATTGGCATTCCATCAACGTACAGGTGATAGCCGATGCCCAACGCCTCATATGGCACGTCCGTGCCAAACACCCCGGGTCCAGCCATGACAGCTACATATACAATCAGAGCCCCATCCCAGCAGAATTTAACCAGAACATGTATGGGGACAGCTGGCTGGTTGGTGAGTGACATGGGAGTCAGGCATGACTATCCCCTCCCGTGATGCACAACAGAAATCGCACATGCATGACTAACATTCTCCTGTCTTTTACCTTACAGGTGACTCTGCATATGCATTGGGACCCCATCTAATGACTCCTTTCCGGAACCCCCAAACCAGAGGAGAGAGAAAATACAATGAAGCACACATCAAAACCCGTGCAGTGGTGGAGCAAACATTTGGGCTCTTGAAGTCCCGTTTCCGATGCCTGGATAAGTCTGGGGGGACCCTATTGTATTCCCCTACCTTCGTGTGTCAGATCATCGCTGCATGTTGCATACTACATAACTTTGCTATGAAAAAAGGCCTGCATATTGACATACGTGATGACCTGACCCCCGACCCACACAGTCCCCACCTGCCAGAGGACACCCAGTCTGCTGATGGAAGAGCAGTCAGGAGGGTCCTCGCCGTAGGCATCTTTGGACACTAAACCAAAACATTAATAACACAGACAATGCACGCGTGTACACCACTGATGTCCCTAGATCACACACACCACATCCACATCGCATTGGATTAGCCCAAGTCCAGCATGTAGGAGTTGGGAGCAGTAACGCCAGCGTCAAGGCCCCAATGATGTCACTGTCCATTCACACACCTTTCACACGTGATTCATTCAGCCGTGGGGTTCACTTCACCACCACGGCCGAGGGTGACACCCCTTACTTTCAGGAGTGCCACCCTCTCACATTCACACACCATTCACACTGTCCCCTGCACTCCTGACCGTGTGCAGTACAAAAAGAAATTATAAATATCATATCCTGATCATTAAAAGAAAAAAAATCTCATAACCTGAGAAAAATAAAAAATAAACTCATGACCTGAGTATGTCAAAAACAATAATATAAAACAAGAAAAAAAAAAAGGCCTCATCGGGGATGCCGGGGGCTTCTTCTGGGGGCCCCTCTCTGGCTCCGCAGCTGCCTTGATGGAGTGGGTGGGGGTGGGGGGGCATCTGGAGGTGGCTGATCCCCAGGTGGGCCACTCCTGGCAGGTGTGGCCTGCGTGCCCTCCAAGGCCCTGGCTATCCGTCCAAGGTATGTGTTCGTCTGGGCCTGCATCCGGAGCTGACGGGTCACCTGGTAATGCTGGGCCCGCCGACTCAGCCTCCCCTGCTCCCGGATGGCAGCACTGTTCCCATGGATGGCAGCAGTGTTGGCCTGGACGGCTGCAGTGAGGTGCTGGATATCCCCCTGCACCTCCCCCAAAGTGGTGACCACTGCAGTGCAATTAGAGCTGACATCCTGCACTGCGTTGCTGAGGTTGGCAACGGAGCCCAGGCTGTCAGCCACTTTCTCCAAGTGCACCGCTATGGCCCCCATCTGTTCCGTCTGCCTGGCGTGATCCCTCGCCAACTGGTCCTGGACACCATCAGACACCCCCCTGGTCTTCTGGGTCGCCTTCCTGGGGCCAGAAGATGGATGTCCACGGGTGGAAGGAGTCGCCCTTGAGGGGCTTCCAAGGATGGGGGAGGGGACGACAGACGGGCCAGGAGAAGGGGAGGAGACAGACAAAACCAATGAAAAGTCCTGCTCTGCCACAGCAGGATCCTCCACAACCACCTCGGCAGGTGTGGTGTGGCCACTCTCCTCCTCCACAACCTCTTCACCACCCAGTGGCTCGGGCACATGATGGCGTGGGGGGGATGGGGTGGAATGCAGGCTGACAGATGATGGCCCAGCTCCGTCATCTGTGGATGACACAAAGCAGACACATGTTGGTGGTCCCACACACTTGGCACATGTCCCCCCCCCCCAAATGCAAAACAACAAATAGGGGATTATAAAACACTTACCTGTCCTTGTGCCTTCCTCCACGGAGTCATAGCCTGCGACCCCCTCCACCTGCTCCCTCTCCAGGCAGCGAGCAACCACCTCCTCCTCTGCGGTTAGGGTGACAGGACATGGGGGACCACCACCTGTGCCCCTCTCATACCTCCTGATGGAGGCCACCTTGTCCCTCACCTTGCGCCGCAGGTCATTTATTTTCTTTTGGATGTCCCCAGCAGTCCGGGTGGAGTAGCCCAGGACATTGACCCTGGCAGCAATCGACTCCAGGATGCCCTGCTTCCTCTCCCGACTGGTCTTCCGGCTTTTTTTGCCATGGAGAAATTCATTCTCCGTCTCCATAGCCGAGATAATCACTGAGACCTCCTGGGTATTAAAGTTGAGGTTCCTCCTCTCTCTGGGGGTAGCGGGAGCAGCCATTACAGTGCAAAAGTATCTTCCCTGGGGTGGGGGGAAACGGAACTACTTTTGCGCCGGAATGGCGTTTCCGCCAGCGCTGACGTTTCCCAGGAAGTGGTGCCGACGGAAGTTGTGAGCATGCGCACAAGGGGGGCGAGTGGAGCCGCACTCACTGCGCATGCTCCGTGGATGATGCGCTGAACGTAAGCCTCTGCGCTGGGCTCCGCCCATCATTTACATATGATCACACCCACTTCCACTTGCGTCGGGTTACGCCAGCGCATTATCGTTACTCTGGCGCAAGTTTACGCGCAACTGCTATGTGAATTACAGGACTTGCGCTGAAAGGGTCTTCAGAGTAACGTAAATGAGAAGCGTTACTCCAGAGGAAAGATACTCTCATCTACCTGAATCTGGCCCTATAACTTTTGCGCAAACCAATCACTATACGCTTATTGCGATTTTTTTTTTTTTTTACCAAAAATATGTAGAATACATATCGGACTAAAATGAGAAAAAATATATAGATATTTATTATAGCAAAAAGTAAAAAAAAATGTGTTTTTTTTTTTCAAAATGTATACTCTTTTTTAGTTTATAGAGCAAAAAATAAATAAATACCACCAAATAAATGCTCTATTTGTGGGAAAAAAAGGACGTCAATTTTGTTTGGGGGGCACGTCGCATGACCGCGCAATTTTAATTTAAAGCGACGCAGTGCTGAAAGCTGAAATTTGGCCTGGGCAGGAAGGGGGTATACAGGTCGTTCTCAAAAAATTAGCATATTGTGATAAAGTTCATTATTTTCTGTAATGTACTGATAAACATTAGACTTTCATATATTTTAGATTCATTACACACAACTGAAGTAGTTCAAGCCTTTTATTGTTTTAATATTGATGATTTTGGCATACAGCTCATGAAAACCCAAAATTCCTATCTCAAAAAATTAGCATATCATGAAAAGGTTCTCTAAACGAGCTCTTAACCTAATCATCTGTATCAACTAATTAACTCTAAACACCTGCAAAAGATTCCTGAGGCTTTTAAAAACTCCCAGCCTGGTTCATTACTCCAAACCGCAATCATGGGTAAGACTGCCGACCTGACTGCTGTCCAGAAGGCCATCATTGACACCCTCAAGCAAGAGGGTAAGACACAGAAAGACATTTCTGAACGAATAGGCTGTTCCCAGAGTGCTGTATCAAGGCACCTCAGTGGGAAGTCTGTGGGAAGGAAAAAGTGTGGCAGAAAACGCTGCACAACGAGAAGAGGTGACCGGACCCTGAGGAAGATTGTGGAGAAGGACCGATTCCAGACCTTGGGGGACCTGCGGAAGCAGTGGACTGAATCTGGAGTAGAAACATCCAGAGCCACGTGTACAGGCGTGTGCAGGAAATGGGCTACAGGTGCCGCATTCCCCAGGTCAAGCCACTTTTTAACCAGAAACAGCGGCAGAAGCGCCTGACCTGGGCTACAGAGAAGCAACACTGGACTGTTGCTTAGTGGTCCAAAGTACTTTTTTCGGATGAAAGCAAATTTTGCATGTCATTCGGTAATCAAGGTGCCAGAGTCTGGAGGAAGACTGGGGAGAGGGAAATGCCAAAATGCCTGAAGTCCAGTGTCAAGTACCCACAGTCAGTGATGGTCTGGGGTGCCATGTCAGCTGCTGGTGTTGGTCCACTGTGTTTTATCAAGGGCAGGATGAATGCAGCTAGCTATCAGGAGATTTTGGAGCACTTCATGCTTCCATCTGCTGAAAAGCTTTATGGAGATGAAGATTTCATTTTTCAGCACGACCTGGCACCTGCTCACAGTGCCAAAACCACTGGTAAATGGTTTACTGACCATGGTATTACTGTGCTCAATTGGCCTGCCAACTCTCCTGACCTGAACCCCATAGAGAATCTGTGGGATATTGGGAAGAGAAAGTTGAGAGACGCAAGACCCAACACTCTGGATGAGCTTAAAGGGGTTGTAAAGGTACAAGTTTTTTTACCTTCATGCATCCTATGCATGAAGGTAAAAAAACATCTAGCAGCACCGCCCCCCCCCCCCGAGCCCCCGTTGTACTTACCTGACCGTTCGAATCTCCCGGGCGCGTCCACGTCGTCCTCTTCGGTTCCCAGCCTGGCCGTTGATTGGCTAGGCTGGGCGGATTAATAGCAGCGCAGCCATTGGCTAGCGCTGCTGTCAATCAGGGCAGATGACGCGGCGCGCTGGGGGGCGGAGCCGAGTGATACAGTCGGCGGCTATGGCCGCCGCTGTATCACGGGAGCGCGCTCGCAAAAGCTTTCCTCCATGCGAGCGCCCTCGCATGAAGAGGGAAAGCTTTTGCGAGGAGGAGCCCAGACAGCCGCCGAGGGACCCCAGAAGACAGGTTTCCGGGCCACTCTGTGCAAAACGAACTGCACAGTGGAGGTAAGTATCACATGTTTGTTATTTTAAAAACAAAAAAATCCTGTGTTTAGTGTCCCTTTAAGGCCGCTACCGAAGCATCCTGGGCCTCCATAACACCTCAGCAGTGCCACAGGCTGATTGCCTCCATTCCACGCCGCATTGAAGCAGTCATTTCTGCAAAAGGATTCCCGACCAAGTATTGAGTGCATAACTGAACAGAATTATTTGAAGGTTGACTTTTTTTTATTAAAAACACTTTTCTTTTATTGGTCGAATGAAATATGCTAATTTTTGGAGATAGGAATTTGGGGTTTTCATGAGCTATATGCCAAAATCATCAATATTAAAACAATATAAGGCTTGAACTACTTCAGTTGTGTGTAATGAATCTAAAATATATGAAAGTCTAATGTTTATCAGTACATTACAGAAAATAATGAACTTTATCACAATATGCAATTTTTTTGAGAACGACCTGTATGTGCCCAGTAAGCAAGTGGTTAAAAGCCAGGGCCCATATTCAGTAGGCAAGAGGCCACCCTGCAGTCCCCTCCAAAAAACCCTGTCCTGGCTGGGTCTGTCACAGGTGTTTTCCATTTTTTTTAAAGAAAATAAAGCATGGAGACATGGATGGATGAGTGACTTTGCTTTAACCACTTAAGACCCGGACCAATACGCTGGCAAATGACCCAAGGGGTTTTTGCGATTCGGCACTGCGTCGCTTTAACAGACAATTGCGCGGTCGTGCGACGGGGCTCCCAAACAAAATTCGCGTCCTTTTTTTCCCACAAATAGAGCTTTCTTTTGGTGGTATTTGATCGCCTCTGCGATTTTTATTTTTTGCGCTATATACAAAAATAGAGCGACATTTTTGAAAAAAAAAATCAATATTTTTTACTTTTTGTTATAATAAAAAACCAATAAACTAAATTTTAGTCAAACATTTAGGCCAAAATTTATTTAGCCACATGTCTTTAGTAAAAAAAAAATCGCATTAAAAAAAAATTAGCTACCTAGCGGGAACAGCGACACTAATACAGCGATCAGAAAAATGATCGCTTAGTGATGCTGGCAATAGGGAGTGAAAGGGTTAACTAGGGCAGTGATCAAGGGGTTAAAACTTTATTGGGGGGGGTGGGGGGGCTACCCTGACACTAACACTGACTGACTGTCACACTGTCTGTCACACTGACACTAAATACAGTAATCATACATGTATGATTACTGCATTCAGTGACACTGTGACAGGGGGGAGGGGGGGGCGATCGCGGGGGTTAAATGTGTTTGTGTGTGTGTGTGTAAGTGTGCTGTTGGTGCAGACTTACTTGTTGTGTTGTGATCTCTCCTCAGCGGCGCTTGAAACAAACGCCGAGGGAGAGATCACGTCGCTTCCTCCTTCCTGTGTTTACACAGGAGGAGGAAGTGACAGGGCGGGCGGGCGCGCGCATTGGCTGGGAGCGATCCGGAAGGGGCGGGTGAAAACGGATAGCCGCCCCCACTTGTCGGATCGCTCCTGCAGCCGCGCGGACCGCCGCATGTACGGGGGGGGGGTCCGATCGGACCCCCGATCCCCCCCAAGGCACCAACGTATATATACGTTGATGTGCCTGTCGGTGCCATTCTGCCGACGTAAATGTACATGCGGCGGTCCTTAAGTGGTTAAATATGAAACGAGAATAAAATAGAGCTTACAGTTAAGTTCTGATTTAAACCAAAGCATCCCCCCCCCCTTACACCCTTTGAATAGTCTACATGTGATAGGAGGAGGACATTATCCTTTCAGCACAATTATTAAGGCATACCATGCTTTTATTTAAAAAACGGCTACATGGCTAAGTACAAGTCTTTCTTTTCACAGCAGTGTCTGCTGAATCTCCATAATCATTACTTGGGTGGGAACATTTTGCCTATTACTGTATCTCATTCAAAATAAAATATTTTACATGACAGATATAATCACACATAAGTTCTTGTCTCTGCAAGGAAAGAGTTTATAATGCCACAAGTATTTGTTTTCAACTAAAATTCAATGCAAGTAATGAGGTGAAGCCAATTAGAAAAAATAAAATGTTTTGTTTTTGCAGAACTAGAAATATTACAGTATATTTAGTGGTAATATTAAAGGCCCTTGGCTTTGTTTTCTTGTAATTTCATCCTTATTGTAAGCAACATTTATGCTTTATTAGCAAATAAAAATAAACAAAGGTACGTTTTTTTTTTATGTGCATGTTCATACAAATGAAATTTGATGCTTAAAGTGACACTATAGATTTAAATTTTTTTAAATAACAAACATGTCATACTTACCTCCAATGTGCAGCTCGTTTTTCACAGTGTGGCCCCAAACGTCGTTTTCTGCGGTCCCCCGGTGGCTCTCTCAGCTCCTCCCGCATTAGATAACCCCTTCTGGGAAGCACTCTCCCAAGGGGGTTACCTTGCGGGTGCACTCCAGAGTCCTGCATTCCATAGCTGCCGTGAAGTGGAGATTGGTCAAATCAATGGCTTCAATAGTAGAGGGAGGACAAGAGTCCTTCCATTTTCTAGTGATTGAGAGCCTTGCGGCCAGAAGTAAATGGTTGATAGAATTCCTGAGAACAGCAGGAATGTCATCAATACCCAAGGACAGTAAAGCTAAACCAGGGTTGGGATCTATCCATGAACCAGTTAAAGCCGAAATTATACCAAATATGTCTGTCCAATATTTAGTAAGCATGGGACAGCTCCATAAAATATGGAGCAAGTCCCCTTTCTTTCCGCACAGTCTCCAGCATTGGTTAGATTGCTGATGACTAAATTTAGATAGTACATCTGGAGTATAATACCACCTCAGAGTGATCTTTACTGAGAGTTCCCATAGTGATGCACATTTAGAGGTTGATTGGTTTATTTTACAAGCCATGTGCCATTGGTAATCAGTGTAAGAACACTCCAAGGCCCAGATTCATAAAGCAATTACGCCTGTCTAACTGGTGTTAGACAGGAGTAATTTCAAATTTTGCGCGCCGTATCACTAGTTTGAATCCTCAAACCATGATACGGCGGCTTCGGGCTTCGATCCGAGAGGCTTACGTCTTCGTAAGCCTTCGGATCTACGCTGCGATATTTTTGCGGCCGCTGGGAGGAGTTCGCGTCGTTTTCATGCGTCGGGATATGCAAATGTGTTTTTACGGCGATCCACGAAGATACGAGCGGTCTTCGCAATCGCTTACGTCTGTTTTTTTTTACGTACTGTTAGACCAGCTTTTTGCTGGTCTAACGGTGCGTAGCCCATGTTAAGTATGGCCGTCGTTCCCGCGTCGAATTTAAATTTTTTATTTTTTTTTTGCGTAACTCGTTCGGGAATAGAAATGTCCGTAAACGACGCTACTCAAACAACGAATGACGTAACAACGTGATTTTGCGCAATGCACGGCGGGAAATTTGCGAAAGGAGCATGCGCAGTTCGATCGCCGCGGGAACGCGCCTATTTTAAATCCTTCACGCCCCCTACTCGTCTAGATGGATTGCGACGGGAGAAATACACTACGCCGCCGTCGTTTACTGGACAAAATCTACCTGGATTCCACGTAGAGCCAGGTAAAAAACGGCGGCGTAGTGTATTTCTGATACGCTACGAGAATCCAATTCTCTCTGAATCTGGGCCCAAGTCTTTTTCCCATTGTAGATGTGATGGGGTTTTTGAAAATATTCTCTTGTCCTGAAGTAGGTTGTAAAAAAAGGTAATACCTTTTCTCTTTGGTTCAGTACTAGTAGAGAGAAAGGTCCAGACTGATTTATGTAGGCAAACGTTTTTGGTATTCAATTTACATAAACGTTTTGCTATTTGTCTATAATGAGCATTACAATGTTGGGGTATATTAAACTCAGACTGGATGGTTTGGAATGGTTTAATCGTGCCTTTATCATAAAGGTCACAAATAGATTCCATGCCTTGTTCGCTCCAAAGACTAAGTGATGAGTGATACATTATAAGATGCAGTGTTTTAAAGGGAATGTCTACCGTTATTGTTGTATCAGGAGAGGTCACAGAATTCAAAATCTTAAGCCATGTAGAAATGGATACTTTCATTGTGGGAGGTAAGTGCGAGGGAAGTTTAATTCCCATATGTGCACCAAAAAGCCATAGGTTGGTCGGTAGTTTATTACAATAGGAGGATTCAATTAGACCCCAATTTGTCGTTGGGGAGGGTTGGAACCATTCTCTCATTTGAGACAATATTGAGGCATAGAAATAGTCTTGAAAATCGACATAACCCACTCCTCCCCACATTCTATTTTTAATCAATTTATAATTGGCACATCTAGATTTTTTCCCATTCCAGATGTAGTTAGAAAGGATTGATTGTAAGGATTTAAAGAAATACACAGGGACTGGAATAGGCAAACTTCTAAATAAGTATAGGACTTGAGGCAAGTGGATCATTTTAAAAGCAGATAATCTGCCCCACCAAGAAAATTTGTGTTTTCCTAAATCTTTCAGATCTGATTGTAGTTTATTTTTAAGAGGAATATAATTATGTGTAAATAAGGATTTAGTGGATCTAGTCAAATGAATTCCAAGGTACGGGATGCTAGTGTCTGCCCAAGTATAAGGGAATTGGTGTTGGAGGAGATTGTTTGTCACTGCGTCAATTCCAATATCTAGAGCATACGATTTGCTTTCATTAATCTTATAAAATGATACTTTACCAAACCAAGACAATAATTTTTGGACTTCAAGTAGGGAGGATGAGGGAGAAGTTAACATTAAAATTATGTCGTCGGCAAACAAACTAATTTTGTGGGTATCGGATCCTATAGTGATATCCAACACGTTCTTAATGCGGGACTTTTCAGGGCTCAGGTAAGTAAAACGGGGGGGGGGGGGGGGCTGTGGGCCGTTAATATATGTTTTTTCACCTTAATGCATTAAGGTGAAAAAAAAAACAGGTGGGGTTACAACATGTTACAGAACATGCTCTCTTTTTGGCTCGATGAGTTCCTCGACAGTTCTCTCGGCGAAAAGTGTACACACGACCGTTTTTCTCGGCAGAATACGTCTCCTATCGAGTTTCTTGCTGAATTCTGTCGAGAAAACCGGTCGTGTGTACAGGGCCTAAGGGTCAAGTAATACAAAAGGTAATAATGGCACCCCCTGCCTGTCTGTGCTCAGTTATTTTTTTGGACATTTGTATATTATTACTATACACGATTTATATAGAACCAACAGTTTATGCAGTGCTTTACAATGTATTGGGGGGGACAACACAATTACAGTACAGTTCAATCGCTAAATTGCATCTTGTGGGAGTGCAGTCATCCAGTTCTTTTGTTCACATCCATTTCGGCAAGCAGTGGCATTCACCCCACCGTCTGCATCATATCATGTCTATTATGGCCGTAGGAACTCACCTGTGAGCAGCAGAACTTTGTTACTAAGGGTAAGGAATGGAGAAAGTAAAAGTATAGTTTATTATTAGGTGGAACCGGGATAGGTCCCACTAAAGAGATGCGTTTTCAGGGATTGCCTAAAGGTGAACAGAATAAAAAACTGAGGTAGGAAGTTTCAGTGGATGGGAGAGGCTCTGGAGAAGTTCTAGAGGTAATCATTGGAACCTCCACCCTCTATTACAAGAGAGCTATAAAGCTATAGATGTTTGGATGACATTTTGAAATGAGGTTGGTGATGTAGTGTGGGACTGATTTGTAGATAGCTTTATATGTTGTTATTTTTTTTTTTTTTTTTATTTACCGGGAAAATGAAAGCCAGTGGAGGGACTGGTAGTCAGGGGAAGTGTGAACTGAGTAGATGGTAAGGTGGATGAGTCAACTCTCATAATAGACTGAAGTGGGATAGCCTATGGTATGGTAGGCCAATAGAAGGAGTTGCAATAGTTGAGGCAAGACATAATAATGGTTAAGAATGGACATATTTTGGAGATGTTACAGAGGATGAGGCATCAAGATTTGGAAAGTGGTTGGATGTGGGACCGATAGCTGTGCCATTTTTTATATAAAAGTCAGGGGAGGGGGCATGGTGGGGGTGGGGGGGGTTGGTGTTTTGAGGATACAAATATAAGCTCCAACACTCCAAATGGAGAAAAGGATGCTTTACTTAAATACAAGTCATAATGTTTACATACACTTTAGACTTTGAAAAGAGTTGCTGAAAACTACACGTAATATTTACCATAAATTGAAAATATGTTCTCATATGATGGAATATTAGGCATCACTTAGGACTTTTTTAACTACTGGAAACTCAGGCATTTGCCAGAATAGCTAGATCAGTCAGATAGTACTTGTGAGCTGTAATAGGTTTCTCCTGTAAATGTTTCCATAACTCTGCATCAACCAAGCAACACCTAAATATTCTCCCATCCCACCTATAACACAATTCTAGGTCCATAGAATTAGTTCTACTCCATTAACATCAGAACATTCTTTTTTATTTGGGCTCAGTGAAAACAGCAAACAGATGCTGACTTTATATCATGCTGTAACCTCAATGTACATTTTTAGCAGAGGCAGCAGAAAGGCAAGGAAGCAAAATAAAAATCTTGTCCCACACCATCATGTCTACAGACAAATGCTCCGTACACAGGATCGGAATTTCCGATGGAAAAAGTCAGACTGACTTTTTCCATCGGAAATTCCAACCGTGTGTATGCCCCACTTTTTAAACGGAAATTCCAAAGGAATTCCGTCGGTGTTTAGATAGAGAACATATTCTCTTTTACTTCGTCGAAAGTTCGAAGTAATTTTGGCAGGTCAAAAGTCTGACCGTATGTACGGGGCACGATGCAACATAAATGAACAATACAACAAAAATGTAACCAAGACATGCGTCCCAATGCTTTTGGCAATATAGTGTATATGTAATTGGTTAGAGATAGATAGATAGATAGATAGATAGATAGATAGATAGATAGATAGATAGATAGATAGATAGATAGATAGATAGATAGATAGATAGATAGATAGATAGATAGATAGATAGATAGATAGATAGATCGATCTGACATCTCATTTAACTTAACTGAGTTGTTTATTATTCTCTGTTATCAACAATTTTAGGCTAAAGGAAGCATAATAAAAATAGATGGCAATATTTCTCTATGGGATTTATTTAAAAGGAAATCAGCTGGAGCTGCGGTGGCTCAACGCGATTGGCACTGCGCTGACAAGCGTTCACCTCTGCAGCTAAGGGTTCGGATCCCGGTCTCGGCTGCATGTGAATTGAGTTTGGTGGTCTCAGCCCGGCTCCCGGTGGGTGTGCTATGCGAGGTAAGCCTGCGTTTAGTACGCCCACCCCCCTCACACACAAACCACCACACTTACACGCACTCGAAATTGGGTTAACATGCACGCACTTTGGCCACGCGGTCTCTAAAAAAAGAGAGGCGAAGGACTAACGGGGCTTGCTGAGCGGGCTAGATCCTCTCACTCCCTCATAGGGGCTTTGGGCTTCAAAGCGGAGCAGGTAGGGCGGGCTGTGTGGGAGGACCCCCTTACACCCGCCATTGCCACCCGGGGGGAAGGAAGAAAGATGGCAGATTGCCTCTGGGGGAGGTCTGCCTACTCCTAACTCCTGCAGTCCGGCTCCTCTCTCGAGTACACGCACAAAATACACTTAAAAAAAAAAGGAAATCAGCTGCACGTTGGAAAAAAAAAACCCTATCCACCCTGTAGCCATTTTTTAGTTATGACAAGCTCCTGAAACCAAGTATACAGTATGTATTTTAAGGGAAATTTAAGGACAAGGTTCATGAACCAACAATGCACTAGCTTAAAGTAACCTATTTAGAAAATAAAAAAACGAAACTTTACAGCCCCTTTAATGCATTCCTTGAGGGAGTGGAGTACCACTGTCTGTGTCAATGGACGCAGCAGTTGGGCTCGGGAGCGAGCACACACAAGTGCCTCCATAGGAAACTGCTTCTTTTGGGGGCGCTGGACATAGAGGAGGAGCTAGGAGTTTTGGCGGGTGGCCAAGAAGAGGACGTTCAGGGTTGCTCTGTACAATGAAAATTGCACAAAGCTAATAAGTATAGAGATGTTTTTTATTAGAAAAAAAAACTTTACAACCACTTTAAGTCACTTTTAATTTCCATAGTTAAACATACTGTATAAGAGAAGCCACATGACTTTTTATGTACAGTATATACATAGGACCACCTTAACTGCAGGATCCATATAGATTCTAGCTCCACCTATGGATTTAATGAGATTTGAGCAAGATGTATGGGTCTCTGTGTAACATCTCTCTGCCTGCTCAAACACTCATCCTTCTCCTTCTCATCACAAGTGTGCAATGTCAGCATTAGGCATGGTCATTTCTGAATTATTTTTATGAACATCTGTGCCTAACTGTGCAAGTCACCAAGTTTCTAGGATATCCTATAATATAGTTGAGTGCCGCTGGTTTTTGTTAAACCAACTGCTAAACAAAAGGGTGTGTATTCTTTATTATATTATTAAAATATTAGGAAAAGGAGCATTATCTGCTGTCTCTTTGGCTGTGAACTAGGAAAATATCTCGGCAATATTAAACTACTATTGAAGGGGGTGTCTCTAATTTGAATTTCATTTGTGTGCAATTCACAAGTAGCAATGAGAAAAAACATTGCTGGCTGTTTGAGAAAATCATAACTGGCAGGAGACTGAAACGAGAAGGTAATAACCACATTAAATTCCAAAATGGCTTCAAAGGCTAAAAAAAAATGCTTTATTATTGTTTTTAGCAAACACATTTTTCTTTTAGGTAAGCTATCGTCCAATCTGTCCAAGTATAGAGTAATATCTATGAGATTGCTTACATAAGAGTATTGTTGGAAAAATGTATTTGAAAAATAAAGAAATTGAAAATAAAAAGAGTATTGTGCGACAGTGTGTTCCGTGTCTTTCATGTGTTAAAATTGTAGTAGTTGGCATCTGTGTTTTTTTTTCACAAACATGCCTTATAACCACAGCGATAATGGCTGAAATATCTTACTGGAAGGTATCTAAATACACATTCTCTTGTATACATGAAAAAAAAATATCATTTTTTTTTTTTTTTTTTTTTAGGGCTTGCCCACTCTGCCACTCAAAAAATGCTGAAGCAAATTGCAAAGTTAAATTATACTACTGTGCACCTGCTTGTGACATTTGTTTCTTCCCTGGTAGTGATGAGAGGAAAAGCGTCATGTGAAGTGAGTATCCTTTACAGAGATTCCTTTCCCTTTCAGTTTACAAAGTCTTTTCTACTCGTAATAGTATATGTGGTTTTGAGTTTCCTCAATCTAAAAAAAACACCTGCCATGGTAAAGAGGTAGGTAGAGATGAGGGAATCATGTCAGTGGTTTAAAGGGGTTGTAAAGGATTTTTTTTTATAATAAGCATCCTTTACCTGCAGACATTCCTCTTTTGCTCTTTCTCTTCTCTGTTCTGTTCACTTCCTGCTTGTCTGATCTTACTGACCACCGTGAAGGGAGACTTTACTGCGGTGGTCAGTAATGTGCTCGCCCCCTCCTGGGAACTACATCTGTGCGGCAGGACACTCTCTACGCGTTAGAGACTTCAGGGAGGTGTGAATTACTGGGTGTGCCGCAATGCATACTGGGAAATGTAGTTCTTACATGAACGAGAGTTGCAAACCAGGAAGTGAATGAGAGAACAGAAACTAGATCGCCGGAGGTGATATAGATGAAGGAATTTAATAGGTATTTACTTGTTTTTTAACAGAATCATTACACTATTCTGTCTGTCTACCTTGCAGACATGGGGCCAGATTCAGAGAGCCATTACGCCTGTCTAACTGGTGTTAGACTGGAGTAATTTCAAATTACGCACGTTTTCTAGCTAGTCGAAAACCTCAAACCATGAATAGACGGCTGCGGGCTTCAATTCGACTGGATTACGTGTTTGTACGCCTTCGGATCTACGCTGCAAGAAAATTGCGGCCACTGGGTGGACTTCCCGTCGTTTTCCGCGTCGGGGTATGCAAATGAGCTTTTGCCGGCTATCCCCGAAATTACGATCTTCATTCGCAATCTCTTACGGCACCTTTAGTCATCTTTTATTTGCGTAACACTATACCAGCTTTTTGCTGCTCTAATATTAGACAGCCCATGTTAAGTATGGCTGTCGTTCCCGCGTCGAATTTCTACGTTTTCCGACGTCTTTTATTATTTTTTACGTAAGTCGTCCGGGAAAAGGAATGTTCGTAAGCGCCGCTACTCAAACAATGAATGACGTAACGACGTGATTTCGTGCAATGCACAGCGGGAAATTTCTGAACGGAGCATGCGCAGTTCGATCGCCGCGGGGACGTGCTTAATTTAAATGCTTCACGCCCCCCTAATCGCGTATTTCGATTACGCGGCGAGAAATAGACTACGCCGCCGTAGCGTATGGGCAAAAATCTACCAGGATTCGGTGTAGAGCCTGGTAAAATACGACAGCGTAGAGTATTTCGCTTACGCAGCGGAATATTAAGTGTATGTGAATCTACCCCATGAATTTTAGGCAAAACATTTTTTTCCTTTACAACTTCTTTAAGCCAGTTCTGCCTGATTTTCTAAAGCAGATAGTACCATATTTTTGACAGTTTGTCCCAAAAGTTTTGTGTTATTTTTTTATGTTGCATAATTGAAGTGAAGGTGAAGACTCCAATATAAATTCATATTCCATGTTTTACTTATAACACATGGTCATATAAATACAATGACGTTTGGGGGATACACAGATGAATACATGGTTCCTTCCACTCTATGTCTGGATAATTAAAATCCCCCATTATAATGACACTTCCCATTCTTGATGCTAATCCAGATTGTGATAAGAGACCCGCCTCTGCCTCCTCTGGTTGGGGGCCTATAACATACATACTATAACATACTCCCAGTATAACTTTCCCCTTGGTATCCTCCCTTTGTAGCTCTACCCATGAGGATTCCACCTCCTCCCTTGCTTCCTTATTGATGTCATCTCTCACATTCACTTGTACATAATTTTTGATACACAGGCATACCCCTTCCCCTTTTTAATCCTCTCTAACCCTGCGATATAGGGAATACCCATGAATGGTTGCCAACCAATCATGAGAGCTATCAAACCAGGTCTCTGTAATTCCTACAAAATAGAAATCCTCCCCATTCAACAGTATCTTTAGTTCTCGCAGCGCTTCCAGATGGCTGGGACAATGATCAGAGGTGTACACAAACGGCGTCACTTCCGGGTTAGATCAGCGGGCGGTGCTTCGCGTTCGGAGCATACATGCTCATTAATCAGGCCTCCTGAGGACAGCATAACAGCTTTCTTTACATGGACTGAATTTTATGGACTTATGTTATTGCCCTTTCTCAATTCACCCCATATTCATTCATATATATTAACACTGTCATATTCAGAGTGCGCCATATTACCCCACTGTCTGCTAGTTCTCCCATCTTGTCTGCTAGACTCCTGGCATTGGTGAACATGCCACATAGTTTAGACTGCTCGAATACTATCTCCTTATTGGGTGCTCTGGGGTTGCAAATAGGACTTGTTACTATACTTACCACAGGTGTAAGTGCTTTAGTCTACCTAATGCCCCAAGTATCACCCTCTGGAATATGTTCTGTGTTAACTATCTCTACCTCTGGACCCTACCTCCCATCGCCTAGTTTAAAAGCCCCTTTAACTTTTCGGCCATCTTCACTCCCAGTAGATCTACACCTTCCCTGTTTAGGTGCAGTCCGTCCCTTCTATAGAGTTGGTAATTTGGAAACAAAATGTGAATGCTGTTGCTTGAATCTATTAATCTATTTGGCAATTTAGACCCTTCAAAGAATGAAGCATTCAATGTTGGTACAATTTTAAAACAAATGTGCGAGCAAATCTAAAAAATGTAAGTTCAATACCTAATGCCGCATACACACGATCACTTTATGTGATGAAAAAAAACTATGTTTTCTGTGAAGTAAAATATGAAGTTTTTGAAACTTCATTTTTGAAAGACGATGTTGCCTACACACCATCGTTTTTTCACAAAGCTCTAGCAAAGCGAGGTTACGGTCACCACTCTTTTCCATTGAAGCTTGCTTCATAACTAGCTTCTGGGCATGCGCGGGTTGAAAAACGTTGTTTTAAACAACGTTTTTTGCTACACACGGTGATTTTTTGTAAAACAAAAAACGATGTTTTGAAAAACGACACAAAAAATTGAAGCATGCTTCAATTTTTTTTTGTCGTTTTTCACAAGACATAAAACAACGTTTTCCCCCACACACGGTCATTTAAATTGACGTTTTTAAAAACGTAATTTTTTTCCATCACATACAGTGATCGTGTGCACGCGGCATAATTGTGAATTTTACCCTCATTGTCATTTTGTCAGCTTTATTTTCTTGGGAGGTACGATTTAAGAATCTAAAATACAGTAGTAGTATTTTGAGGTATTACTGCTGTATTTGGTTGAACGTATGCTAAGTGACACCAATTCCTAATGTCGCGTACACACGATCTGCTTGAGCAGAATTCCGTTGGAAAAACCATCCAAGGTTTTTCCAACGGAATTCTGCTCAAGCTTGGCTTGCATACACACGGTCACACAAAAGTTCTCTGAACTTTCGTCCGTCAAGAACGTTGTGACGTAGAATACTACGACGAGCTGAGAAAATTAAGTTTAATGCTATTGAGCATGCGTGGAGTTGTTTCCGAGCATGCATCGGAATTTTGCGCATTGGATTTGCTACAGACGATTGGATTTTCCGAAAGGAATTTTTCCATCGGAAAATTTGAGAACCGGCCCTCAACCTTTTGTAGGTAGAAATTACTACACCAAAAGTCTGATGGAGCATACACACGGTCGGAATTTCCGTTCAAAAGCTCACATCGGACTTTTGCTGTTGGAATTTCCGTTCGTGTGTATGGGGCATACGTGACACTGATGCTGCTATGAAGTCTATATGTTTGTGTGAAGAAATTATGCAGTCAGGTTTCCCTAAAGTTCTGAAAAGTGCAACATGACAAAGGATAAATTATTGGCAGGCATGGATTTTAATGTACCCATTGGATAATGGTAATCATGGTCTTATAGCCTTTAAGCAATCCTAAGTATAACAGCTTTAGGAGGGTTTCCTATTACTGATAGATAGTATTTGATGTCTAATGCAGACAGCAGAAACTCTGCCTTGTTTTTGACCCCGCTTAGCTTTTTATGGCTCTCACTTTGAAAGTATGTCAACAGTTAGATCAAATTGTTGTCACCATGAAAACTATGTTTTGTTGCGTTACTTGCTCACTTGGAATGCAACTGTCGCCAGTTTACTTGGCCTGTATGACACCAGAATTTAACTTCACTATTGACTTAGTGCATACTTGTAATTTTACCTACTACAGCAACCTTTTCCTAATTTCCCTTTAACCTATTTTCAGATATTGAACACAAATAATTATAGTTACATATAGTTACAGTTAGCCTTACTGAAATAAGATATAAGTCCCCTTTAATTTCCTCCTCTTCTCAAGAGGGAATAGATTCAGTTCCTCTAATCTTTCCTCATAGCTGAGCTCCTCCATATCACTTATTATTTGATTGCCATTCTCTACACTTTCTCCAGTTCCCTGATATCTTCTTTGTCAACTGGTGCCCAAAACTAAACTGCATATTCCAGATGAGGTCTTTCTAATGATTTTTACAGGGGTAAAATTCTCTCTCTCTCTCTCTCTCTCTCTCTCTCTAGTCCATACCTCTCTTAACCACCTCAATACTGGGCACATTCAACTCCTTCCTATCCAGTCCAATTTTCAGCTTTTCAGTCATGCAACACTGTACCCAAATTACATTTTTATATTTTTTTTCACACAAATAGAGATTTCTTTTTGTAGCATTTATTCATCATTGGGGTTTTTATTTTTTTTTGCTCTACAAATGAAAAAAGACTGAAAAGTTTGAAAAAAATGTGTTTTTCATAGTTTCTGTTATAAAATTTTGCAGATAAGAAATTTTTCTTCATAAATTGTGACCAAAATGTATACTGCTACATTTCTTTGGTAAAAAAAAACCCTCAAATCAGTGTATATTATTTAGTCTGTGTGAAAGCTATAGAGTCTACAAGCTATAGTACCATACATTGATCACACCTGATATACTGACTGCCTATTTCAGGTATCTCAGGGCCAGATCCACAAAGATCTTCCTCGGTGCATCGTATCTGAGATACGCTACAGCGCCATACCTTACCTGGCTTTAGTTCGAACCCATAAAAATTTTGCGCCGTAAGTTACGGCGGCGTAGTGTATCTCAAGCGGCGTAACAGCGCGGAATTCAAGTTGGGCGGGTAGGGGGGTGTGTTTCATTTAAATGAAGCGCATCCCCGCGCCGATCGAACTGCGCATGCTCCGTTCAGAAATTTCCCGCCATGCATTGCGCTAAATTACGTCGCAACAACGTTATTTTTTTTTACTAGCGTGAATTACGTACATTCCTATTCACGGACGACTTACGCAAAAATAAAAAATAATTCAAATTTCGATGCAGGAACGACGGTCATAATTAACATGACAAGTCTAACTATAAGCTGCAAAAAAGCAGCTTTAACTATACGCCGGAAAAAGCCGACTAGAGACGCCGTAAGAGAATGCGACGGCCACGCATATGTTCGTGGATCGTCGGAAATAGCTCATTTGCATACTCGACGCGGAAAACAACGAGAACTCCACCCAGCGGACGCCGAAGTATTGCATCTACGATCCGAAGGCGTACGAAGGCGTACGCCTGTCGGATCCAACCCAGATGCTTGGTTTGAGGATTCAAACTAAAGATACGACGCGGGTAGATTGAAAGTACGCCGGCGTATCAGTAGATACACCGGCGTACTCTCTCTATAGATCTGGCCCTTAATGTTTTTAGAAAGAGACATGACAATTTTTTTTTGGGGGGGGGGGGGGGGAATCACAAAAATTTCTCACACATGGCATTGGCATACTTGCAACTACACCACAAAACACATTCTACTACTCATCCTGAGTATGGCGATACCACATGTGTTAGACTTTTTCACAGCCTGGCCACAGAGAGAAGCGCAACATCCAAATAGCCCCTTCAGCCAATTATCCACTTTAAGACCAGACCTTATTCCAACACTTTTTTTTTTTTTTTTACAGGTAAAAATCAGTATTTTTGCTAGAAAATGACTTAAAGCCTTCAAACATTATATATATTTTTTAGTGGAGGCACTAGAGAATAAAATGGTGGGTTTGGCCATCTCTATGTCACACAGTATTTGTGCAGCAGTTTTTTAAACGCAATTTTACACACTAACCCATAAATACATTTTAATACATTTCAATGCACATGGAAACAATATAATACTCACATTTTTGGTAAAATATAAAATATGGTGTTGCGGCAGGTAAGCAGATACCAACATATCACACTTTAAAACTGCGCACGCTTGTGAAATGGCGCCAAACTTCGGTATTTAAAATCTCCATAGACGACATTTTATAAGCCTTTATCAGTTACCAGTTTAGAGTTACACAGGAGGGCTGGTGCTAGAATTATTGCTTTCACTCTGGAGTTTGTGGTGATACCTCACATGTGAGGTGTGATGGTTGTTTACGTATGCATGTAGGACCAATGTGTGCATTCACCTTTGCATGAAAACATGGGGGGGGGGGTGGAGAGAGGGCGCTTTTTGTACACTAAAATATGTTTTTGTGCACTTGTGTACACTATGACAGATGTTAATTGTCCATCGGTGGACACTGAGAGATGTTGATATCACAATGGAACACTATTGCAAATGTTTTTTTGCACTGGTACGGATGCTCATGGGGACACTGTGACAAATGTTTTTGTGCACTGGCACAGATGTTCATTTTGGTACTGTGACAGATGTGATGGGACACTGACAGATGTTTTGTGCATTAGTACAGATGTGATGGGGCACCGTGGTAGATGTGTTGTGCATTGGTATGTTTATAGGGACACTGGCATTCATGGGACAGGGACAGTGGTGCTTGGTGTACTGTGTGTGGCTCTGTGTGTAAAATCATCCTTTTTACACAGAGCTGTCACAGAGGTTGCAGACGTGATCGGGAGGGCCAATCACAGCACCCATATCCCAATCCCGTATTGGCTGTGTCCTGTGATCACAGCCATCACAGGATCACACAGATGCACATTCTCGCGGGCGCCCATTCTAAGTGGGATGTACGGTGTGTCCACTCAAAATGGTGAAGCTCCCACCCGGCCATTTAGTCCATCAAGTCCAACCTATGTGTGTGATTATATGTCAGTATTACCTTGTACATCCCTGTATGTTGTGGTCATTTATGTGCTTATCTAATAGTTTTTTGAAACTATAGATGCCTCCCACTGAGGCCACCGCCTGGAAGGGAATTCCACATCCTTGCCATTCTTGCAGTAAAGAATCCTCTATGTAGTTTAAGGTTAAACCTCTTTTCTTCTAATTTTAATGAGTGGCCACATGTCTTGTTAAACTCCCTTAATATTTTAATGAAGCGTGACCCCATGCAAATGATGGGCTGAGCTTCAGACAAGTACTTAAAATGAACTGCGCATGCATCGTACCTTGGACGTATCCCAGTGCGCATGCTCACAATTACGTCGAAACAACTGGCTAAGAAATGTTGACTCACTGCCTACGACGTGAACATAACCTACGCCCAGCCCTATTCACGTACTACGTAAATGATGTAAAATTCAACGGCGTTCGTTCGCTGGTCCATACCTTTGCATGCGTTGCGCCTCCAATATGGGGAATAACTTTACGCCGGACGTAAACCTTACGCAAATCGCTTAAAACATGCGCTGGGCGCAAGTACGTTTGTTAATCGGCGTAACTGTCTCATTTGCATATTTGCATCGAAAACCAATGGGAGTGCCAAATGCGTCCAGCGTAACTATGCGCCCACTATACGCCAGTGTAGGCAAGTTACGTCGGTCGGATGAAGTCAGTTTTTAGGCGTATCTTAGTTCTGTGGGCACCGCGCACAGATACGATGGCGCATATTTACACTTACGCGGCGTATCTCGAGATACGTTGGCGTAAGTGCTTTGTGAATCCGGGCCTATGTGTTTTTCGTGTTCTATCTTAGCCACCCTAATTGCACCCTTACATTTCTTGTTGCATTCTTTATCGTCTGAATACTGATGATGATCCCTCAACCATGTATTTTTTGAAGGCCTTCTCCTTTGCTTTTAAATGCATTTTTACATTGGAGTTAAGCCATCCAGGACTTTTGTTTGCTCTTTAAAATGTATTACCCAATGGGATGGGTTTTGAAATTAATCGTAGCATCGATGCATCGTAATTCGACGACCCATGATGCGGCATCGATGCTACGACCTTGCATAATGGATTTTCTGATGATGTCACCTGCGCGCCGTTATACGCGTTGCCTCCGAGTCCGATCTGAACCTAACGCAGCTGAAGGAGCCGTGGGCGCTAGCCATGCCTTTTTCCCGCCCCCGCTGACGTCATCCCCAGCGTCGCTGTGTTGAGCGTGTGACACGTGGAGCGAGTGTCTCACAACACCGCATTCTCTTTCTATTGGGCTCTGATTATGGCTGGGGGCAGTGATAACAGTTACAAGGAGCAAATGGCCTTGTCAATAATAGGTGGGGCTGATAGGTGGTGTCACATGCTGTGAACTCTTGGTCAGGGTGAAGATCGCGGAGGAAGATGGACAGGGCTAGTTGTGTTTGTGTCTTGCTATGTCTTACTTGTCTTTGGCTTACTGCAGCCGCCATGGATCGTACCGGTGAGTGTAACAGAGTTTGAGGATTGCTGTGTACACAGGAGGGGGAAGGACTGTGCCACCTTCGATCTCAAAAGGGGCACAAAACAAGTTCTGATCCTCTTTCATTTACTTTGTGATCACTTTTCCCGCCCCAGTGCTCCAGTCACCCTTACACTGTACACTTCCGTTACTCTGTCGCCTCTGATTAAACTCCATGTTCCTAATCTGTATCCCCCGTCCCATATCTTATGGTCATACACTTAGCAATTTGTGATTGATCTCCCTAGTGATCACAAACAAGCGAGGTGTTAATTATGGTTTATGTATGCCTTTGTTTTTTGTCTATTGTCTTATTGATTAATTTACATCACAACTTCATTGATTTGAAGTTAATACCCTTTTGTGTATGATTTATGGTTTTGCTCATCACTGCCCCACACATGCAGCCATGCATTGCATGTGTGGGGCAGTAATGAGCAAAACACTAAATCGTACAAAAAAAAAGGTATCAATGAAGTTGTGATGTGAATCAGTCACTAAGACAATAAGACATACATAAAACATAATTAATGAAATAGCATACATCATCTCCCCAGTCTGACCCTCTCTTGTATCATGTCCACAATCTCTGACCCTCTCTCTTGTATCATGTCCGCAGTCTTTGACCCTCTCTCTTGTATCATATCCGCAGTCTCTGACCTCTCTCTTATATCATATCCACAATCTCTAACCTCTATCTTGTATCATGTCCGCAGTCTCTGACCCTCTTTCTTGTATCATGTCCGCAGTCTCTGACCCTCTCTTTTGTATCATGTCCGCAGTCTCTGACCCTCTCTCTTGTATAATGTCCGCAGTCTCTGACACTCTCTCTTGTATCATGTCCGCAGTCTCTGACCCTCTCTCTTGTATCATGTCCGCAGTCTCTGACCCTCTCTCTTGTATCATGTCCGCAGTCTCTGACCCTCTCTCTTGTATCATGTCCGCAGTCTCTGACCCTCTCTCTTGTATCATGTTTGCAGTCTCTGACCCTCTCTCTTGTATCAAAAGAAAAGGATTCACCCCAGGACTTTAAATGAAGTAGTGGGTAATGTTTCCGCCAGTAAAAATAACAATAACAGTAATTGTATAGTATATAATTTATTCAAGTAAAATTGTTTACATGCGTAAAGTAAAATTGTTACATACATAACACCAACAATTGCCAATTTAAAACAATACATAGGGCCAGATTCAGGTAGAGTTAGGCTGGAGTATCCATTGATCCGCCAGCCTAACTGTCACTTTAAGCCGGCGTTTTTGTTTTCTGTAACCAGAAAACAAGAAACGCCAGGTTGGTGTTCCGATGCGATCGGCGCAATTGAATTTCGCCATCGCATCGTTACTTCAACTTAAAAATGGCGCCGGGGGCGTTCCCGCTGATTAACGCTGAAAAAATATGTTAATCAGCGGGAGTCGGAAATTCACGATCTTTTTCGGGCACGACGCAGTGACTTTACGACGTTTCCGGAAGCGATACGCGACGTAAAGATAAAGCAGCCCCCCTAGTGGAGTATCCTATGTTAAGTATAGGCGTTGTCATCGCGTCGGAAAAAAAAAAAATCGCGTCGCTTGCGTAAAACGTTCATGAATGGGGATGTGATGTCATTGACTTAATTTGGAGCATGCGCACTGGGATGCATTGACACTCGACGCATGCGCAGTACGTTCGCCATGGGATCGCGCATAGTTTAAATAATACACGCCCGTACCGCCCAATTTGAATTCCGCCGGCTCATTTGCGATGCGCGCTGCCGCAACTTTAGGAGCCAGTGCTTCATGAATAACACACTTGCTCCTAAAATTTCGGCAGAGTAACGTAAATGAGAAGCGTTACTCCAGAGCAAAGATGCTCTCATCTACCTGAATCTGGCCCATAGACAGTAAATATTATTACACAAGTATAG
The DNA here is from genome assembly GCA_029574335.1 of Rana kukunoris. Lineage (NCBI taxonomy): Eukaryota > Metazoa > Chordata > Amphibia > Anura > Ranidae > Rana > Rana kukunoris. The sequence continues at coordinate 162,643,635 of CM056050.1, forward strand.
TAGTGGACAGAGTACACGGGCATCGTGTTACCCGACTAGCCTAGTTTTGCAAGATCCAGCTTGCTCTTCAGGGGTGTGTAACACTGTACCTAGGATGAAAAAAATATATATGTTTGGCAATCTGGCATAGTATTTGTTGTAGAGGCAAAGGGCAGGAGGGGTTGTGACTCCCATACTCACCACTGAGCTTGACCATGGCTCCAAATGTACGGCCCCAAGACAGGCACAGCTAACAGGTTGCCTCACCCGGGAGCTGAGGGGGCGGAGTCAAAAAGGGGACCCCTCCAGGGGCCAAACGGAGAGCAGACATTGCATAGGTATAGTGATGTATCCATAGAGACCTCATAGTCCATAGAAAGTATAGGCTGTAAGCATAAGTGTGTTTTATCAGATGTCTAAAGTATTCAAGTAGTATAAATCAATATTAGCATAAAATGATATCTGAATGAAAGGCCTAGGTCAAAAATGGTAGCGAGATGGTTGGAGACATGAAATATCAGGGGGATACTAGCAGATGACAGGATAGAAGAGAGAGAGGTGAACTGTGAGTGTGTGTGTAATGGTGTGTCGCTAGAAACCTTTGTTAATCCATACAAGAGTATAGGCTATAAACGTTAGTAAGGTATCGGAAATAGTAAGTGTAACGGTTACCACCGCTTACAACCTTCCATCCAACCACGACAAGCTTATCCGACACACCAACAACCAGGCAGACATGATCCATTCCATTTCCCAGAATAAACGAGACTGCGCTCCGTTCTCTTAGTTTCCAAAAAATGTATGAACAACTTTATTGGTTCTTAGCTTGCTTATATTCAGTACAACATAATGCAGTTAATCACAGGACAATGTAATCTCCACCCCCTTATTCACTCACTGAGGATAATTCTTTAATTGGTAGCTAGACATGACGGCACCGTATTATCAATAGGGTTCAATTAACCTTGAATAGTAACACAGACATCTGTTGAATAAGTTCTCTATACAGCTTTGTCACACAATGGCAGTGAGAGTGGGTGTCTTTACATTGAATAGCCAACACCTTAGGATATTTCAATAGCCTATTATACAAAAGGTATGACTCACTGGCTGACCTGGTCATGTCATCATGACTCCTTGTGATATCTCAGTCCTGCAATATGAAGTATTATTAATGTCCCATCTCATGTAATATGAATTATGATTCTTTGTCACCCTATGTACAAAAGTGACTCCTGTTACATGGCTCCCTCCTTGTGGAACACTCCAGCAGACCCGGCTTGATCCTTTTCGGGTCAACTTGGGGATGTCCGGAACTAGGAGGCCGGAATGACGTCTGTTTGCCGGGATAACCCATCAGCATTGCCATTTTGCTTACCGGGCCGGTAGCTGATGGTGAAGTTGTAAGGTTGCAGGGCTAAGCTCCACCGCAGCAACCTACCATTGTCTCCTGAGACCCGATTGAGCCACACCAATGGGTTGTGGTCAGTGACTAATGAAAATTCCTGTCCGTACAGGTAAGGGTTCAACTTCTTAAGGGCCCAAACCAAGGCTAAACATTCCTTCTCCACTGCCGCATAGCTGACTTCCCGTGGGAGTAGTTTTCTGCTCAGGTATGCGACAGGGTGTTCTCCTCCATCCTCTCCGATTTGGCTTAGCACCGCCCCCAGTCCAAACATGGAAGCATCTGTGTGAACAAGGAAACGTCTGTTAGGGGCTGGAGCAGCCAAGACAGGGGCATTTACCAGTGCTTGCTTGAGGGCTAGAAACGCGGCTTCACAAGCTGGAGACCACAGGACCTGCCTAGGTAAATTCTTTTTCGTCAGGTCCGTCAGGGGCTTGGCGATGGCACTATAGTCGGGGACAAAACGTCGGTAGTACCCTGCAGTCCCCAAAAAGGCCAATACCTGGGTTTTAGTGCGGGGTGTGGGCCAGTTAGCTACTGCCTCTACCTTGGCTGGTTCTGGTCTCTGGTTCCCACACCCTACTCGGTGTCCCAGGTACTGCACCTCTGCCATACCTAGATGGCACTTGTCTGGTTTTAAGGTCAGGCCGGCGGTCTGAATCTTGTCCAGCACCACCCCTACGTGACACAAGTGCTCCTCCCAAGACTCACTGTAGATCGCAATGTCATCCAGGTATGCACAAGCAAAATCTTGGAAGCCATCGAGGAGCCTATCCACCATACGTTGGAAGGTCGCCGGGGCGTTTTTCATCCCGAATGGCATGACCTTAGACTGGTACAGGCCGAATGGGGTAACGAATGCTGACTTGGGGATAGCATCCTCGGCCAGGGGAATCTGCCAATAACCTTTACACAGGTCGATTGTAGTCAGATAACGTCCCCTGGCTATACGATCTAGCAGTTCGTCTACCTGGGGCATCGGGTAAGCGTCAGTGGTGGTCTTCTCATTGAGTCGCCTGTAGTCCACACAGAACCGGGTAGTTCCGTCTTTCTTAGGCACTAGGACTACAGGCGAGGCCCAAGGGCTGTCCGAGGGCTCAATGACTCCTAACTGAAGCATCTCCTTTATCTCCTTCCGCATCCCTTCTCGGACGGCTTCAGGGATACGGTAGGGGGCCTGTCGAAGGGGTGCTTGTCCAGGGGTCTCGACCTTATGCACAGCCAGAGTCGTATAGCCCGTTTTTTGGGAGAAAGTTGCCTGTTTCTCCCATAGAAGCCGCTTAGCCTGTTCCTTCTTTGTGGGACTTAACCGATCCCCTAGCTGTACAAGGCTAATGAGATCAGTCTGGGGGTCTCCCTCTAGTAAATGCGGGAGGGGCAAATTTTCAGAGTCGTCCGCAGCAGGGGCGCATACGGCAGCGACATCCTCCTGCCGTTCCTGATACTCCTTCAGCATGTTCACATGAAAGGTCCGCTGGATTCTTTCATCTGCACAGCTGGCAATGACATAGGTGGTATCACATACCTGGGCTACTACCTTATATGGGCCTTGCCAGGATGCCTGCATCTTGTCGGTCTTCACCGGCTTGAGCACTAACACCTTCTGCCCAACCCGGAAGATACGCTGTCGGGCCCCCCGATCATACCATCTCTTCTGTCTCCCCTGGGCCGCCTGGAGATTCTCCCTTACCATCAGAGACAGTTGCTCCATGCGGTCCCTGAGTTCCAGGACATAAGGCACTATGGGGGTCCCCTCCCGTTCTGTCTCTCCCTCCCAGTGTCCTCTAATGAGATCGAGGGGTCCGCGCACCCTTCTCCCATAGAGTAACTCGAACGGGGAGAAACCAGTGGATTCCTGGGGTACCTCTCTGTACGCAAATAGCAGGTGAGGCAGAAATCTCTCCCCAGTCTGTGCAAGCATCCGAAAAGGTCCTCAGCATCTGCTTGAGGGTCCGATTGAAGCGCTCACAGAGACCATTCGTCTGTGGGTGGTAAGGTGAGCTAAGTAGGGGTTTAATATTGCACACCTTCCACAACTGCTGGGTGAGCACTGCGGTAAACTGGGTTCCCTGGTCAGAGAGGATCTCCTGAGGGAACCCCACTCTAGTGAATATCTTAACCAGGGCATCAGCTACTGTCTCTGCTTCAATGTTGGACATAGCGACTGCCTCTGGGTAACGGGTGGCATAGTCCACCACGGTGAGAATATACTTCTTCCCGGATGGACTAGGTCTGGCCAAGGGACCCACAATGTCAACAGCTATGCAGTAAAAGGGCTCCCCAATAATAGGCATAGACATAAGTCTAGCCTTAGGGTGGTCACCCCTCTTGCCTACCCGTTGGCATGTGTCACACGTTTGGCAGTATTGTCGCATATCCTGGTTAATATTGGGCCAAAAGAAATTCTGTGTGATCCTATGGGCTGTGCGACGGGACCCTAGATGTCCTGCTAGTGGTACATCATGCCCGATTCGCAGAATCTCCAGCTGGTATTTTTTAGGTACCACCAGCTGTCTTTTCTGTGAAGGGGCCTTACTTCTCTGGGCTGGCTTGGGGATCCTATACAGTCTGTCCCCCACCCATTCATAAAGCTCCCCATCTATTCCCCTTTCCCGAGTATCTGCCTTAGCCCTATACCTCTGTAAGGTCGGGTCCTCCCGGGTTTCCCTCCCGAATACGTTTGGGGTATCCCAGCCTAGGGGCCCTGATTTATAGTACATGTCGGGAAGATAGTCCTACCTGGGTCTCAGCAGCAAGCGGGTCAGTTCCAGCATCACGGGCCTGGGCGCGGGTAGTCACTGGGTTGGCTTCATCAGGGCCCATGGGAGCGTAAGCAGAAACAAGAGGGGCCAAATCATTCCCCAGTAGTACATCCGCTGGCAAATCTTTCATCACCCCCACATTAACGTGTCCTGAACCAACCCCCCAATCCAAGTGAACACGGGCAACGGGCAGACAGAAGACAGTGCCTCCCGCCACTCTTACAGCTACTGTGTCTCCGGTGTGCTGGCTCTCTGGAATGAGGTTCTTCTGTAGCAGGGTCATGGTGGCCCCAGAATCACGTAGCCCATTGGCTACCTTTCCATTGACCCAGACAGTCTGCCTGTGTTGCTGCCTGTTGTCCTGGTTAGCTGCTTGTAATGGATCAGCCTCGTGCAGGATGCCCCAATGTTCTTCTTCCTCAACGCAGTGGGCCGCCGGCATGGGTGTGTGGGGGTTTCCCCTTTCTGGCTGTCTCCATGACTGTGACTGCCTGGCCGGATTCAAGGGACAGTCTGACTTTTTGTGCCCTGGTTGTTTACACCCAAAACACTTGATGGGTTGTAAGTAGCCCTGCGAGTTGAACCTGGGCTGCTGAGGATAAGTGGCCACTGGAGGTGGTGCTGTAGGACGGTACGACTGGGGTTTGTAGGCAATAGCCGGAGGGGGTGCCGGGGATCGATAATCCACCCGAGCTGTTGTCTTGACGACAGAGTTATCCAGTTTGCGGGCGTCTGTGTATTCGTCCGCCAGGTGAGCTTCTCCCGGCAAGGAGAAAGGTTTTCAGTCCCGGACCCACTCTCTGACTTCCAGGGACAGTTTGTCAAAGAAGTGCTCCAGCAGGAACACCTGCAGCACCTCTTCCCTGGATTCTGCTTGACATCCATCGATCCAGTGGGATGCAGTGCGGTGTAGGCGGCATGCCCACTCGGTATACGAGTCTCCTGCTTGCTTGCTCGTTTCTCGGAAACGCCTCCGGTATGCCTCTGGTGTGACGGCATACCTGACCAAAAGTGCTTCTTTTGCCAGTCCATAGTTCATAATATCCTTGTCTGGGATGGCCCTGAATGCTTTACTGGCCCGCCGGACAATTTCCCAGACAAAATGGTAACCCATTCCTCGGTGGGTACCCGGTGTAGGGCACATTGCCGTTCAAAATCAGCAAGGTACCTATCAATCTCCCCTTCAGCTTCAATGAAATTCTTAAAAGCAGCAAAATGTATTTGTCTCCTTTCCGTTGGTTCTGCTGTGACTTCTGCTGCTGCAGAACCTCTTTGTGGTAGCAAATGTGCATCCACAGCAGCTATAACCCGGTCTATTATCTCCGGTGGAGGGTTAGGACCATAACGTGCCAGTCTCAGTTCAACAGCCCAATTAAAACTTGCCTCTTCAGGTGTCCTGTCTGTTACGCTGGGCCTTTCCATTACGCTGGGCCTTTCTGTTATGCTGGCCCTCTCCGCTCCATCCATTTGGACAAGTTCTGCAATAATGTCCATCTTCTTACGGTTGCTGGCCGGTCTGCCCCGGCTCTCCAGTAAGTCCTTGAGGGAAGAGCGCTTCATCCGTGCATACACCGCCTCCATTGTCATGTGTCCTTGTAGCCGTCCTTCTGAAGATGGAATCATCCCACTGCTGCCACCAATGTAACGGTTACCACCACTTACAACCTTCCATCCAACCACGACAAGCTTATCCGACACACCAACAACCAGGCAGACATGATCCATTCCATTTCCCAGAATAAACGAGACTGCGCTCCGTTCTCTTAGTTTCCAAAAAATGTATGAACAACTTTATTGGTTCTTAGCTTGCTTATATCCAGTACAACATAATGCAGTTAATCACAGGACAATGTAATCTCCACCCCCTTATTCACTCACTGAGGATAATTCTTTAATTGGTAGCTAGACATGACTGGCACC
>CM056050.1:165123762-165241262 GCA_029574335.1 Rana kukunoris
CAATTTCCATAAAATAAATAAAATTCACCCTAACCCTAGTCTTTATTTATTTTGTTCGAAAAAACCCCTAACCCAAATGTTTTATTTATTATTATTTATTTAGTTAGTTAGTCATTTTTGTTAGGGGTTAGGATTAAACTCTAACCCTACTTCTAACCGAAATAAATAAATACCAGTAAGCAGGAGGAAAAAGCTGAGAAAACATTGTAATTTTGGTTAATATAAAAAAGCCAAATCGAAAAAAAAGGTTGGCAAAAAATGCGCGACAAGACGCCAGATAAAACACCCAAAAAACAACGCTAAGGCCGCGTACACACGATCAGTCCAGTTTCATCGGTCCAAACCGACCGTGTGTACGGCCCATCAGTCTTTTGTCCTTCAGTCCAAAGTTTTTAAAACTTGTTTTAAAATCGGACTGATGGATGCCTGACCATCGGTCAAAACCGATGGTTAGTACGCAAAAGCATTGTTTAAAAAACCCGCGTATGCTCAGAATCAAGTTGACGCATGCTTGGAAGCATTGAACTTCGTTTTTTTCAGCATGTCGTTGTGTTTTACGTCACTGCGTTCTGACACGATCAGTTTTTGAACTGATGGTGTGTACGTACATCAGTCTGTGAACCGATGAAAATGAACTTCAGTCCGTTTTCATCAGTTTGGACTGATCGTGTGTACAAGGCCTAAGGTGTGAATGCAGCCTCAACATAAAACTGAAGTTCTATCTTCTTCATCAGCTGACCCCTCACCATTATCTTTGGTGTTACTATCCTTTGTTTTTTAGATTTTAACCTCTTCCCGCCAGCTACACACATATATGTGACCTCTTGGCGGTTTACCGCAGAGAGGCCGCATATATGTGGTCCTATTAAAACACAAAACTGTGCTGGGAGCATGTGCGCCCTGCATGCTCCCAGTACAGTCACTGCTGGGGATCGGAAAGCACCCAAATGCATACTTGTGATTGGGAGATTTCTGCTCATGTGACAGCCAATCACAGTGGTCACATGACCCAAAAGCTCTCCTTCCAACATTTAGAAGTTCTTCAAAGGCCGAGAGGTGGGGGCAGGAAGGGAATAAGCTCCTGCAAGCAGGGCCCACCTTACCCGTCTTGAATTGTATTGCAGCTGTACGGTCTCCCTAATTTGTAAAGCACTGTGCAAACTGTTGGTGCTAAATATATGTTCTGTATAATATAAATAATATTATGTGAATTTGAAGAGACACAACTCATTGCCTGCTACCTGCCATTGTAACACAACTGTATCAGCACATGCAGGTTCCTGTTTGTGTCTTCCGTGAATGTAGGCTGTCATGGTACTCAGAACACGTATGCAGGAAGGAGTCACAGACTCCTCAGAGGTGTGTTCTTATGACCAGTAAAGCATAATTGAGTCTGTGTATGTGTGGAAACCATCATTCACCAGAAATATAAACATGGGCTATCCTATAAAAGCCAAACAGGCAGAACATCGTATTTCTATAAGCTATAAAAAAAAAAAACGAATTTTAGCTACACAGTAAATGTAGTGACTACATACTTAATCTTCAGTTAAAATGTTCTCTTGTAAGCTCATCTATTGAAAGCAATTATAGCAGCCTGAATATTACTTTTTAGATAAACGTGGTTATTCTTATGCTTTGGTGGAATGTTGCATTTACAATATTTTTTCTTTTTAAGAGATGCTTATGTGATCACATTGGCAGAGGGAGCTTTTATCTATAAGCACGGGTTGCTCCTGCATAGAGTTGATAAGCAAGGACATGGTAATTACCAGCACTCTAGCATTTTCTGTGCCTGAATCTTCTTTTCCATTGAGGCGGTATGGAACTGTCTGATTTCCGGTCTGCTGAATCCAAGTTCTCGTGCAACAATGGTCCATTCAAAGCCCAGCTGGTTCCCAAGATCCTTTATGGACTTCAGGTTAATTACTGCATCCTGATTCACGTAACAAGAAATAAATGTCAGCAATTCACAAGTTGTTCTTTCTCCCTGGATGTGCACTTTTGTTGACTTGTAACATTCTGGACAAATTATTTCTTGAAATGTGCTAGCAGACAAAACTATTTTTATCGGTTACTGCTAATGTTATATTTATGTGTTGCTGGAAAAAAATAAAAAATCATTCCAATATTCATGTTCATATTAGATACAAGGGAAAAGGGACTAGCCGCTCCAGGTGGGAACCCAGGCGAATATCCTCCACTGCAGACAACTCAGGTGCAGGCAATGCACTTAGCAAAGCAGGAACAAAGATGGTCTCTGGACAGCCGCACTCTGAACAAATTGTAGCCTTTATTAAAATAAGGACAGCACTACAAGTCACAGCAAAATAAAATAAAACCTGACTGCTGACGCGTTTCGCACTGAAACTAGTGCTTAGTCATAGCTTATGACTAAGCACTAGTTTCAGTGCAAAAAGCATCAGAAGTCAGGTTTTATTTTATTTTGCTGTGACTTGTAGTGCTGTCCTTCTTTTAATAAAGGCTACAATTTGTTCAGAGTGTGGCTGTCCAGAGACCATCTTTGTTGCTGCTTTGTGATATTAGATACACCCAGGTCTCCAGGTTCTTACTGTTGTGCATGTGCTTATGTATTTTTGATATACAATATAAAATAACAGAATACAATGCAAGATGTTGAGTTTATTAAAAATATCATCCTCCTTGGCTGCACTGACTAGCTCATTGTATCAAATATTATTGCCCAGAAATTGCCCTGAAATTCTCACTTGCATGAAAAGCAATGGTAATAGGGATGGTCTACTTGTGATCAAAAGGCTATTCTGCACAGCATTGATGGCGACACCAATATTCACTTTTAGAATTTTGCAGCTGAAAAGAGTTGGCTCATGTGTGGTGGCATGATGCTGCCATCATCCCTTGATCAATAGAAAATCGGATACCTCTGGATGGGTGGGATTTTCTAGGCAACAGTAATTAGGGGTGACAACTAGGTCATAAAAATAGTAATTTATTAACAAAATGATTACAATCATTTTGTAATAAATTACTATTTTTATGACCTAGTTGTCACCCCTAATTACTGTTGCCTAGAAAATCCCACCCATCCAGAGGTATCCGATTTTCTATAGAATTTTGCAGCTTTCTGTGTCACCATATGGCTTCCTAGACAGTTAAAGGGGTTGTAAAGCTTGGTTTTTATTTTCTAAATAGGTTCCTTTAAGCTAGTGCATTGTTGGTTCACTTACCTTTTGCTTTGATTTCCCTTTTAAATGTTTTTTTTCTGTTTACTTTGTCTGAATTTCTCTCACTTCCTGTTCCTCCTCAGTAAGCTGTTCTGGCTGACTAACCCCCAGCCAGAACGGCTCAGATGATGGGGGCAAGCTTATAGGGGGGGGGGGGACAGGAAGTAAGAAATTCAGACAAAGAAAAAAACGTTTAGAAGGGAAATCGAGGAAATAATTAGGTACTGCAGACCAATGTTCGGCTTTTCTGGGCTCCTGCGCCCCCGTACCTCAGGCCAAATGAGGTACTGCAGGCCTATTTGGCTTGAATTCAGCTTGAGTCAACACTCGCAAACCGAGTCAGAATTTAAATAAAAAAGTTGCTTGCAAATCAAAACGCTCTAAAACCAAGTTACTCTTAAACTGATGTTCCACTGTATTCAACTGCTAGCACTGATCATGACCCATAAGGTCGTGCATTCAGAATAAAAGTAACAAAAAAAGTGTTGCGCTAAAAAATGTGCTTTTGTGTTTTTTACACACACACACACACACACACATACATACATACATACATACACATATATATATATTATACATACACACACACACACACATATGCTAAACTATGTCTATAGTAAACCACATAAGAAATAATATAATGACACCACTAACTCAAATTAGTGTAACTCTGTGCTCAATTATAGTGCAGCATGTGAACTATTAATTCATTTTTTACTTATCCATATATCAACACTCTACTAATTGCCTATAGAAGATCACATGCATAAAGTGCTAATTAGTGCCACAACTTAATGTTAATTATAGGGACTCTGAGCGACAAATAAAAAAATAAGCATTATGGAAGATACAAGTTAATCCCGGTATCGACACGCATAGGGGAGGGGACAGGATGGTGCAGGTGGCAGTGGAGCGATCACAGCTAAAGAAAATGACACATTACTTCAGCAGTATACCCGGGAGCCGAGTGATCGATCGGCTTCGGGTGAGGACATCCTGGACAGGTAAGTGTCCTTATTTTAAAAGTCAGCAGCTGCAGTATTTGTAAGAGAAAAGAGAAGGAGAAAAGCGCCTCTGGGTTATCTAGTAGGATTTTAATAACAGGTAGGACGTATCTAACACTTACATGTAGTGTGATATCGGCCGGAGATGAAATGCTGGCAGTCTAGGAGAGCAGGAAGGTCTCAGGCTTATGCAGGCTGTATCGAACGTCCAATCAATGGCTTCAGAGGCGCCGAGTGTGTCACTGCAGGAGGTGGACGTGCTGACAGGGGAGCGGCTGGTAAGGAGAAGGAGCTGAGAAAGGAGCGCGCGGTTTCTCCTATGGACCTGCGATATGCTCTGAAACGCGTTGTGTGAACTTTTGGCCCTGATCAGCCACCATCCTCCACTGTCCTCCTGACGTCACCACCCGGAACACGAGCTGTTTCTCTCAGAACTCCCTGATCCTGGACACCGCTCTGCACCAGCCTATTTTCAGCCTAGGATTGTTGACACCCTGATGAACTTCTCCTTACCAGCCGCTCCCCTGTCAGCACGTCCACCTCCTGCAGTGACACACTCGGCGCCTCTGAAGCCATTGATTGGACGTTCGATACAGCCTGCATAAGCCTGAGACCTTCCTGCTCTCCTAGACTGCCAGCATTTCATCTCCGGGCGATATCACACTACATGTAAGTGTTAGATACGTCCTACCTGTTATTAAAAATCCTACTAGATAACCCAGAGGCGCTTTTCTCCTTCTCTTTTCTCTTTCATGTAATTCAAGTTGACTTCACTCATGGAGAAGCAGCCCTGGTTATCCACTACAAATCATTTCCTATATGATTGCTATTCTATAGACATGGACATCTGAGCTTAATTTTATGGACATCACTGAACATTCTGAGCGCTGTATCTTTTGTGTTTTTGCAGTATTTGTAGCTGCTGACTTTAAAAAAACTATTTTGGTGGAACTCTGGAACTCCTCACTTACTGAGGGAAACAGCCTTGTGGCTTCACTGCCCGTTTCCTACTGCGCATGTGTCTCGCAGCGCTTTTGTGAATGGACGGCTGCTCTCTGGGATACACACAGTTCCCAGAAGACAACGCGGGGAGGCCAAGGAAGAAGACCAGCTGTGGTATGAGAAGAGTCAGATTAGGAACTTCCGCATAGCAAACACCATTTTTGGTAAGTAAAAAAAAAATATTGTTTTCATCTTTTTACAGGATTTGTGTATTTTTTTTTTTGGAGTGGAACTCCACTTTAATAGAGCAGCAAAAGCTGATTTTGTTATGTTATTGTACTCCCTCCCGCTGTGCTGCAGCTCCTCTCCTCTCTGCCAGCCTGAATAAAAGGGGGAAGTGGGGACATGCAAGCGTGGAGCCGCACACACAAGCTCCTGATGATGAAATGAATGGTAGAGAGAGACCCTCTGGTCTGCCCCCAGTGCCCTGTCCCTCTGGTCTGCCCCCAGTGCCCTGTCCCTCTGGTCTGCCCCCAGTGCCCTGTCCCTCTGGTCTGCCCCCAGTGCCCTGTCCCTCTGGTCTGCCCCCAGTGCCCTGCCCCTCTGGTCTGCCCCCAGTGCCCTGTCCCATTGGTCTGCCCCCAGTGCCCTGTCCCATTGGTCTGCCCCCAGTGCCCTGTCCCATTGGTCTGCCCCCAGTGCCCTGTCCCTCTGGTCTGCCCCCAGTGCCCTGTCCCTCTGGTCTGCCCCCAGTGCCCTGTCCCTGGTCTGCCCCCAGTGCCCTGCCCCTCTGGTCTGCCCCCAGTGCCCTGTCCCATTGGTCTGCCCCCAGTGCCCTGTCCCATTGGTCTGCCCCCAGTGCCCTGTCCCATTGGTCTGCCCCCAGTGCCCTGTCCCATTGGTCTGCCCCCAGTGCCCTGTCCCATTGGTCTTCCCCCAGTGCCCTGTCCCATTTTGTCAAAGTTGTTGTTGGTAATATTTAATTTTGAAACTTGATTCTGCATAAAACATTGTCATTCCATGAGATAATCTACGAGGGCGTGTTTACAGGTGCAATTAGGCGCAGGGCAGTGTATGAATTAGGTGGGGCAACTGGTGGCGAGTAACTCTTGAGGCCTGGCTAGTAGCTCAGGACTTGAAATTTTGAGCCCTGCATAAGAGCCATTCTGCCATACCGCAGATTTCGATTTTAATATAATAAAATGGATAACAGATAATGATTCATTTCTGGCGTACCTGCAGGGAGACAACCCATTTCCACAGTCGGCCACTCTCTAACTTTCACTCGAAAAATGACATTTGTAATCGGATTGCTTGCTACAGGCTATACTTTCACTTGCCTTCAATGTTTAGAGATCAGCTCTTTTTATAAGCCCCTTCTGACAAATGTCGTAGTCCCTGCATGATGCATTATCAAGTGATTAAGACAAGCGGATAGAACAGAATGAGGGAAAGACAGCAGCTTACCTCTTGTGCTTTATTCGGCATTCTCATATGCTTAACACTGGGATATGCGCCAATCCTTTTCTACAATCTTAAGGAGAAAAATAAAGTGATATAAAAAGGTATTTTTTTTATTTAATAACAAACATGTCATACTTACCTATGCAACCGTTTTGCACAGAGCAGCCCCGGTCCTCCTTTTCTGGGGTCTCCATGCTCCTGGCTCCTCCTGCCTTCAATCCCCCCCCCCCCATGCAAGCTGCTTGCAGGGGCGTACTCATGCTGGCTTGCTCCTGAGCCACACTGTGTGCATCTATACACAGGGTGGCTTGTCCCCACTCCCTCATCACTGGATTTAATTGACAGCTTGCTAAGTCCAATGAGGAGGAAGAGAAAGAACAGCGCCGCTGCTCTCTGGCACAGTGCTGGACTGAGCTCAGGCTCAGGTAAGTATTTAGGGGTGCACAGCTGCACCTAAAGGATTTTTTTATTTAATGCAGAGAATGCATGAAAGTGGTTTCCAGTCTGTAAAATAAAAAATAAAAAGGCAGTAGCTACAAATCGTGTAGCTGCTGACTTTTAATAAGGGGACACTTACCTGTCTAATGAATAACCCGCCCTCACTAGGCTAGTTAGGATGTCGGTGCCAGGAACCCAGAGGCTAACTGCAGGCAGTCGGCTGTGCGACTTTTGGCTTCACAGCTGGCTGGTCACTGCGCATGCACGAGTCTTCTGGGGCTTGTGACGTGTCCCAGAAGACTGCAGAGCGGGAGTGGGAGAACTTCTGCAGCAGAAGTAGGAGAGGGTACCTGTCAAAACTCAGAGGATGTCTTAAAGCAGAACTTCCTCTTTTAAGTGAAGCTACCCTCTAAGGTTAAAAAAATAAACCTTTAGTCTTTACAACCACTTTCATTTTACATTGTTATAAATGTAGTTAGAATGTTAGCCCTATTAATGTTGCCATTCCTATACAACTGGTGATGACACGATAACTGATCTTTCTCAGCCAAGACTCCCCGGAACCCTAACTTTCCTCCAGAGGCTACTAGAAAATGAGCAACTTGTAACTCAGATAAATTATCACTGGCACTAATAATCTTTTTTTGCTATCTGTAGGGGGGGCACTCTTCTCGCTGACCACCAATGTAAGATGCATTCTTCTCACTGACCACCAATGTAAGGAGCATTCTTCTCACTGACCACCAATGTAAGGAGCATTCTTCCCACTGATCACCAATGTAAGGAACATTCTTCCCACTGATCACCAATGTAAGGAACATTCTTCCCACTGATCACCAATGTAAGGAGCATTCTTCTCGCTGACCACCAATGTAAGATGCATTCTTCTCACTGACCACCAATGTAAGAAGCATTCCACCAATGACCTTTAAATGTTAGGGGAATTCTTCACAATAACCATCAATGTAAGAATCGTTCTTCTTACTGACCACCAATGTAAGAAACATTCCTCCCGATAACCACCAATGCAAGGCAAATTCTTCACACTGACCATCAATGTAAGGATCATTCTTCTCACTGACCACCAATGTAATGAGCATTCTTCTCACTGACCACCAATGTAATGAGCATTCTTCTCACTGACCAACAATGTAATGAGCATTCTTCTCACTGACCACCAATGTAAGGAGCATTCTTCCCACTGATCACCAATGTAAGGAACATTCTTCCCACTGATCACCAATGTAAGGAACATTCTTCCCACTGATCACCAATGTAAGGAACATTCTTCTCACTGACCACCAATGTAAGGAGCATTCTTCTCGCTGACCACCAATGTAAGATGCATTCTTCTCACTGACCACCAATGTAAGAAGCATTCCACCAATGACCTAAAATGTTAGGGGAATTCTTCACAATAACCATCAATGTAAGAATCGTTCTTCTTACTGACCACCAATGTAAGAAACATTCCTCCCGATAACCACCAATGCAAGGCAAATTCTTCACACTGACCATCAATGTAAGGATCATTCTTCTCACTGACCACCAATGTAATGAGCATTCTTCTCACTGACCACCAATGTAATGAGCATTCTTCTCACTGACCACCAATGTAATGAGCATTCTTCTCACTGACCACCAATGTAATGAGCATTCTTCTCACTGACCAACAATGTAATGAGCATTCTTCTCACTGACCACCAATGTAATGAGCATTCTTCTCACTGACCAACAATGTAATGAGCATTCTTCTCACTGACCACCAATGTAATGAGCATTCTTCTCACTGACCAACAATGTAATGAGCATTCTTCTCACTGACCACCAATGTAATGAGCATTCTTCTCACTGACCAACAATGTAATGAGTATTCTTCTCACTGACCACCAATGTAAGAAACATTCCTCCCAATAACCACCAATGCAAGACAAATTCTTCACTGACCATCAACATAAGGATTATTCTTCTTACTGACCACCAATCTAAGAAGCTTTCTTCCAACTGATCATCAGTATAAGGAGCATTCTTTTCACTGACCACCAATGTAAGGTGCATTCTTCTCACTAACCACCAATGTAAGAAGCTTTCTTCCCACTGATCATCACTGTAAGGAGCATTCTTTTCACTGACCACCAATGTAAGAAACATTCCTCACAATAACCACCAATGCAAGACAAATTCTTCACACTGACCATCAATGTAAGGATCATTCTTCTCACTGACCACCAATGTAATGAGCATTCTTCTCACTGACCACCAATGTAATGAGCATTCTTCTCACCGACCACCAATGTAAGAAACATTCCTCACAATAACCACCAATGCAAGACAAATTCTTCACACTGACCATCAATGTAAGGATTCTTCTCTCTTACTGACCACCAATGTAAGGAGCATTCTTTTCACCGATCATCAATGTAAGGCACATTCTTCTCACTGATCACACATGGAAAGAGCAGTCTTCGCACTGATCATCAATGTAAGCAGCATTCTTCTTACTGACCACAGGATTAAAGGAGCTTTCTTCTCACTGACTACCAATGTAAAGAGCATTCCTCCCAATGACCACCAATGTAAGGAGCATTCTTCTCACTGACCACCAATTAAAGGAGCATTCCTCCTGATGAGCACCAATGTAAGACGCATTTTTCTCGCTGACCACCAATGTAAGATGCATTCCTCCCAATGTTAGGGGAATTCTTCACATTAACCATCAATGTAAAGATCGTTCTTCTTACTGACCACCAATGTAAAAAGCATTCCTCTCAATGACCATCAATGCAAGGAGAATTCTTCTCAATGACTGCCAATGTAAGGAGCATTCTTCTCACTGATCACCAATGTAAGAAACATTCCTCCCGATGACCACCACTGTAAGGAAAATTATTCACACTGACCATCAATGTAAGGATCATTCTTCTCACTGACCACCAGTGTAGGAAACATTCCTCCCGGTGACCACCAATGTAAGGTGCATTCTTTTCACTGACCACCAATGTAAGAAACTTTCTTCCCACTGATCATCAATGTAAGGAGCATTCTTTTCACTGACCACCAATGTAAGAAGCTTTCTTCCCACTAATCATCAATGTAAGGTACATTCTTCTCACTGACCACCAATGTAAGGAGCTTTCTTCCCACTGATCATCAATGTAAGGTACATTCTTCTCACTGACCACCAATGTAAGGAGCTTTCTTCCCACTGACCACCAATGTAAGGAGCTTTCTTCCCACTGACCACCAATGTAAGGAGCATTCTTTTCACTGACCACCAATGTAAAGAGCAATAGAATATCAGATGTCATCAAAAGGCTGGACTGTCAAATGTCTGATCAACTACACTGTTTTCCATCTTAAGAGAGGGTAATGTGTTAAAGAGTTGACTCCTAAAACCCCTTAACCACTTAAGGACCGCCTACTGCACATTTACGTCGGCAGAATGGCACATCAACGTATATATACGTTGATTTTAGTACCCAGCCGTGGGTCACGGGTGCGCGCCCGCGGGCGTGCGCCTGTGACCCGGTCCGAAGCTCCAGGACCGGGACCGCGGGATTCGCGGACCCGATCGCCGCTGCAGTGCGGCGATCCGTCCCTGGAGCGGAAGAACGGGGAGAGCCGTGTGTAAACACGGCTTCCCCGTGCTTCTCTGTGGCCGTAGCATCGATCGCGTCATCCCTGTAATAGGGGGACGCGATCGATGACGTCACACCTACAGCCACACCCCCCTACAGTTGTAAACACAACACATAGGTCACACATCCCCTACAGCGCCACCTGTGGTTAACTCCCAAACTGCAACTGTCATTTCCACAGTAAACAATGCAATTTAAATGCATTTTTTGCTGTGAAAATGACAGTTGTCCCAAAAATGTGTCAAAACTGTCCGAAGTGTCCGCCATAATGTCGCAGTCACGAAAAAAATTGCTGATCGCCGCTATTAGTAGTAAAAAAAAAAAAAATAAATAAAAATGCAATAAAACTATCCCTTATTTTGTAAACGCTATAAATTTTTGCGAAAACCAACCGATATAAAACGCTTATTGCGATTTTTTTTACCAAAAATAGGTATAATACGTATCGGCCTAAACTGAGGAAAAAAAATTATTTTTTTATATATTTTTGGGGATATTTATTATAGCAAAAAGTAAAAAATATTGCATTTTTTTAAAATTGTCGCTCTATTTTTGTTTATAGCGCAAAAAATAAAAACCGCAGAGGTGATCAAATACCACCAAAAGAAAGCTCTATTTGTGGGGAAAAAAGGACGCCAATTTTGTTTGGGAGCCACGTCACACGACCGCGCAATTGTCAGTTTTAAAAAAACGACGCAGTGCCGAATCGCAAAAAGGGGCAAGGTCCTTTACCTGCATTTTGGTCCGGGTCTTAAGTGGTTAACTAAGGCTAGTAATAACACATATTGATTTATTTTTCTCTGCTTGAAGGCTGAAAGAAAGATGTCAAACAGATTCCTCCTTCCATGCTAAACAGCGTGAATAGACAAACCTTCCACTCTGACAATCATGTTCTGGAAGCTTGCAGCACTGGCTGTCAGAATGGCCAAACAGTGGCTGCATCCAACTATGGATTATGGGTGGAATGGTGCCGACAAGCCCACTCACTGATCAATGTTCACTCAGGTTAGGGTCAGCTCAAGTAAAGCTAAACAAGGATAAAAAAATAAGTCTGTTATTTTTGTACTTATACCTTATGGTTCTAAAATTCAAAAAAAATTATTATTATTATCATTATTATTAAAATAATCAGCTTTATACCAAAATATCTTACTTTTTCAAGAACATATCCCCCATACTCCTTATTCTCTAAGGACTACACTACCTGACCACAAGCTGCAATCTAGTGTCATATACTAATTATAATTACACAACAACTTGATGGAACTTTTTTCAACCTGACTATGTAACAATGCATTTTGAATATTTCACACTTACATTATTTACATGCTGTCAGTTAATAAAATGAAAATAAATAAATGAATAAAAAAAGACTACATTTTAATGATAATCAGCCATTGAATTTGTAAAATGTAATTTAATTCTGAGATGTAAATATAAAAAAAAGTCATAGTCAGGGGCGGACTGACCATTGGGGTTCTCGGGCACCGCCCGAGGGCCCCATGCCACTAGGGGCCCCCTTAGGGTTGCCAGGCTCAATAAAACCAGGGACAGTATGTAAAAATCTTTTTTTTTTTTTTTTACATCTGTCCCTGATATGTCCGAAACCGACATGCTTTTGATGTGAAAATCCTGAGATTTTAGCTGCCCTGCCTCTACACTGCCTCCTGGCGTAGTGGCCATCTGTAAGCCCGGGGGGCCCATAAACTTCCGTTGTCCGGGGGCCCCATGGGTTGTCAGTCCATCCCTGGTCATAGTAGATAAACAGCGGCCAGGATGAATACTAGCATACAAGATCACATAGAACAATAAAAGTATCTAAAAGATATAAAAAAAAAAAAAAGAAGAAGTTTTCAGATGCGATATCTATTTCAGCCTACCTTTTTTCTGCCATACAGTAAATGGAGAGCAAACCCTGTGATGTTCCCAAAAGAATAGAGACAAGAAAGTCATTCCTGTCTTTATCATGATGTGTTGTTAAGAAGTAACTACAACAGAAGTTGACATTCATCCTGTTAAAAATTAAAGAAATTCAATTATTCTTAGTTGTTCCTCATGACTGGAGATCATAGACCAGAAGACCTGGATTCACAATCACATTACACTTCTTCAGTATAGTCAAAGTCAAGATAACAAACACACTATGGATCTGTTGTAGCGGTCTTCTCTAAATAAGAAGTATATACTGCATTACATAACTTAGGGAACTATGAAATCCACAACAGGTGGCGTTAACAAAAGCATTTGTCATCTACAATCCATTTGCAGCACCCAACGGAGGATTGCAGGGTTGTACTGTATTGTATAATCAGTGGTGGCGGGTGCTCAAATTTTTTTTTGGGGGGTAAACAAACTGAAAGATTCTGAAAAAAAAAACATCAATTGCAGCCTCACTGTGTTCATCAAACGCAGCCACTGTGCCTCAAATACAGCCACTGTGCCCTCAAACGCAGCCACTGTGCCCTCAAATACAGCCACTGTGCCCTCAAACGCAGCCACTGTGCCCTCAAACGCAGCCACTGTGCCATCAAACGCAGCACTGTGCCATCAAACGCAGCCACTGGGCCCTCAAACGCAGCCACTGGGCCCTCAAACGCAGCCACTTTGCCATAAAACGCAACCACTTTGCCATCAAACACAGCCACTGTGACAATTAAATGCTGCCACTGTGCCCATTAATCACTGCCACTTTGCCCCAAATGCTGCCACTGTGCCTCAAATGCTGCCACTGTTCCCCCCACCTGCCATCTGCCCGGCACTTACCCTGTCTCGGGTGGGCAGTGGGTGATGGCGGCAGGTGGTAAGCAATGTCTTCTCCCGCCCGCCCTCTTCTATGATTGGATGCCTGATAGACGGCATCCAATCACAGCACCTGTCGTTTCAGCCAATCAGGTGACAGGTGACAGGTAACAGACCAGGTTATGGACACAGGTTTATTCACTTGAAGGGGCAGCTGTTTTATTTTTTACCACATTTTATTCATTATTATTGGCAGCATATTTATCACACTAACTGAAGGATGGTGTGGAGCTGCTGAGGGTGGCTTCAGGTGCTCCCGCTGTGTATGCTGCTGCAGTGCTGGGGCTCCAGTGCCAGTATATACACACTCCCTCCCAGCTGTGACAAATATCTCTGCCCAGCCATTTCTATACTCCATCCTCCACCTCTCAGGGCTCTTTTACTTGAGTGTCCAGGGGGGTGGCTGAGCTGTGGTTTTACCCCACACTGGCTACCCACCTAAATCCTAACAATCCAGTAGCAGTTGTGGCATTTTTAACTCGTGCATGTACTGTCTGCTGTCATATTTTCACACTCCTCCCTTACCCATACTACCCCTCCCCCATCTGCATTCCTCTCCTGTATATACTGCCCACTGTTACACCCTCCTCACTCTTCTCCTATACATACTGCTCAGCATCATACCCTAAGCATTGCTCTCATTAACCTACTGCCCACTGTCATACCCTCCACATGCTTCTCCTACACATGCTTCCCACTGCCATACCCCCCAAATCCTCTTCTTTACCCACTACCCACTGTCACATTCCTCACCTCTACATACTGCCCACTGTCATACCCCTCACCTGTACATACAGCCCGCTGTCTTACCCTCACCTGTACATACAGCCTGCTGTCTTACCCTCACCTGTACATACTTTCCACTGTCATACCCCTCACCTGTACACACAGCCCACTGGCATACCCCTCACCTGTGAATATCCGCTATATTACCGGTTCTACAATGGGCACACTTTTGCTAGTCAGCTAAAGAGAATCTTCTCTGCATCTAGTTTGTTCTGCCCATTACTGAAACCCATTTAATTTTGTGATTACCACTGGAACATATAGAGGAGTGGGGGATGTGTTAAAAAATAATCCACCCCGGGTGTCAGCTATGCCTCTTATAAAACCACGTCCATTTAAAATTAATTAAAAAAAAGTGTCCCTGGAATTTTTTTCTGAAATGTTGGCAACTATTACATTCATAGATACACTGTGGCTGAAAGACTTTAATTTTAAACATTATTCCCCTGTATGTCAATGTACAAGGGATAATGACTGGCAGGTGTGGGATCAAGGACCCCCAGAGCACACATGGTCTTGGATAGACATGCATTGTAAAAGCAGTGTAAATCACATTGTTTATGGTAACAAGACATGATTCACAAACCCCTGCCACAATGCACAGCCAGGAGGTGAAACCACTACTTCCTGTCACAGCTTCACAACTTCCTTTGTGACCAGCCCACTCATTTAACTATAAAAGGTCATCATCATACCACTAAAAATACTTGTTGCCGGCTTCTTAACTTACTGACTTTTAGGAAGCATCACAGACAGTGGGTCGGGATAAGTGCCAGGCAACCAGCATTTATATGTGAAGGCCAACAATAGTCTTCCCTGTGTCTCTGTCATGTCAAGATTATTTCTGGTCTCTGGCAATGGAGTTTTTGCTTTTCTCTCCATAATTTGATGTTGTATAAAGAAAAAAACGGTTGAAGTATAGGTAAAGGTGTTACGGCGAGTGAGACCAAATGTGAACTCCGCATTAAGTCTCCACCAAAAATGTGACATTGAGACTCCACCAGAAAGTGACATTAAGATTGAGACTCCCACCAGAAAGTGACATTGAGACATTCCCCAGCACTAGGGAGATTGTCCCAATCATATTGGATGCTTCAGATTCCATCGCTTTCTCTGAGCTGGAAGTTTCGGAAAGGTAAGTGGTCAGATCAATCTTTACCCTTATTTAAAAATGTTCAGATGGTCTGGGGCTCCGTTGGAGAGAGTTCCCCCTCACTTCCTGTCCTGCCGATGATCTTTTCACCAGATAGGAAGTGATGGAAAATCTGCAACAAGGGCTCCTCTCCCTACTCTATTAAAAAAAGACTTTATATTTCTGTGTATATGACTGCTGTAGAGCAACACATACACATTAAAACTCAATTCATCTCTCTTAACCTCAGCTAAATACATTCCAGGTGCATTAAAATAAAAGGCTTTACAGTTTCTTTTTCTAAAGCAGGTAAAGCCCAAGTAGAAAAGCCTGTCCCCTACTCAATGAGCCCGGGCTAGAGCTCTCCAATTGGCAAACCTCAGTTCCATACTACTGGTGAGCTCTGGGCTCTGATCCAGAAAGGGGTGTGCTGAACCTCTGTAGAGAGCCCACTGCTTCTCTAAAGAGAGCAAAGATTTCCATTCTGAATCATGCTGGCAGGGGGGCGGGCTTTTTAATTTGGGTTATGGCTGCTTTTTAATAAGAAATTGTTAAACTTTTATTGCAAATATTTTGCTTTCATGATATCAGCTGAAAGTTCAATTGAGCTTCTAACTATATAAAACAGAAGGAATCAGGGTGGTGCAACTTAGAATAACTTCTTCATGAAGGAATGAGTTGTAGTGGAATGGAAGGGTCTCACCTTTTTCTGTGGATTTTTCATTGACTTATACCTCAGTGCACCAGGATGAGTGAGGCTGCAGCCTGGAGTGAGAAAAGGACCTGAACTTTCAGCAGTATAACCAATGAAGACCCTGTGATGAACAAAATGCTATTATGTTGATTCTAGACATTACTCTGCACCAATAAATGGAATATTAAACAATGTAAATGAACTTCTGTAATTGTCAGCTATAATTCTCTCATTCTGTCCCCTCCAGGTGGTTTTGGCATCACACACTTCCAATGGTGAACTGCTGGCTCTCAAAATCATCACCAAGGACAACTATTACATCAAGGAGATCCTCAACGAGAGCCAAATACTTCAGGAAGTTCGTACCAGCCCATTCTGCACCCATGTATATGGTGCCTTCAAAACAAAGGTAAGTGACTCTACCTTCTACTTATTTTGTGAGAGAGGTCGTTGTTAAATTGTTATCCTCTCAAAATACTGCTATAAAGGACACCTACCTTTCTCACAACCTACCCAAGATTGCATAGGGATTTCATATAGCAAATAATTTCTATAACATTGATCTTTCGTTCCTATGTACAGGACAAAGTAGTCTTCACCATGGAATACCTGAGTGGTGGAGACCAGATGAACTTCATAAAAGAAAGAGCCCCACTAGATATTGCAACAATAAGGTAAGACAATTGGGTACCATAATTACAGGGATAGAGGTAGAATATATTAGTCCTAGCAAAGCTCTCCCTTTATATGTACAATCACACACTGAGCGGACATCCCAAGCACCTGACATATCTTAGCAGACCTCTAGTGAGACTGAGTTTGGACTATCTATTTTACACCGAGAATGATCTGCCACGATGTGTCTACATATGTCGCATATGTGTGTCCGAACGTTAATAAGCAGTTCCTTCATAACCGGGGATTGTACACAGGGATCTCAAACT
This sequence comes from Rana kukunoris, assembly GCA_029574335.1. Taxonomy (NCBI): domain Eukaryota; kingdom Metazoa; phylum Chordata; class Amphibia; order Anura; family Ranidae; genus Rana; species Rana kukunoris. The sequence goes on from CM056050.1 coordinate 165,140,810, forward strand.
TGACAACATTCTAATGGACAGCATTGGACATGTGAGGATCACCAACTTTGGCTTATCAGCAATAGGTGTGGGCTCTGACAAGGCCCTGGATGACTCGGTCAGCACTCCAATGTACAGGGCACCAGAGGTGAATATTGGATCGTTTTGTTATTCCTGTGTTCTTGTCAGTAAAATAATTATTACAGACCATTCTAAACTTTTTGATATTTCCACAGATCTATTTGGAGCTGCCATATGGATATCCCGCTGACTATACCTCCCTGGGAGTTATAGTCTATATCAGGGGTGTCAAACTCAATTTCGTCGAGGGCCGCAACATTGCCCAAGCAGTGTGGTTGCCCTCAAAGGGCCAGTTGTATATGGGTCGCACTACGTATGGAATGCAGAGTCCAGGTTTACGTCAGGATTACGCTATTTACACAGGGCAGGGATTCAGGGGTGCGCTATTTACACAGTGCAGGAATTCAGGGGTGCGCAGAGAGGCGGGAAGAGGAGGAGCAGCGTCCGAGGCTGAGCTATGTGTGAGAGACACACAGCTCAGCCAATCAGCCGCTAACGTAGCTGCGCCGGAGATGACACAGGCACGGCCGCATAGCGGTAGGTGAGACGGCAGCCGCGACCTGTGTTAGCTCTGCCCAGGCCGCTGTGCGGCCTGATCATCAACAGGCCACAGAGCGGGCGGCACTGGCCCGCGGGCCAAGAACAAGCGTGGTGGCTGGGGCCACATGACGGCGGCGCCGGGCCACAGATGGCGGGCCACTCGGCCGCGGGCCTTGTGTTTGCCACCCCTGGTCTATATGATTGCAACTGGATATTAACCATTCAAGGGCTTAGACGCCAGCATGCTTGCATGCTCCATCCTCAACCAGCGTCCACTGTTCCCAGCGGATTTCAATATGGATCTCAAGGACCTCATAGGCGACATAGTAAGTAAACACCATCGGTAGCCAGTATAAAAATGGCTATTCTATTAATATTATAAAAGTAGAATTGCAGAATCATTGCCCATTTACCATTGATAACCTATATTTTGTCTGTTGTTACAGCTCCTATGAGAATGGCAAGATATGAGAGAGATGCTTTGTGAAAATCTGCCAAGCCACCCATTCGTTATAGGTGTAGACTGGAAAGAAATAGAGGCCGGGAAAGTAAGCCCGCCATTTACCATGAAGACGGTATGTATAGGAACCACACATGGGTCCTTGGCAGTGCATTGTCCAATGTTCTGCATTCTATTTTTCACAGCACTTGAGTGTGCATAACCATATCAAAGAGAAAGACCATCATTGTACATATTCCAATAAAATGTTCTTCTCTTTACAGTGCCCACCAATTGACCTGACGACAGAGATTAAATTGGAGGAAATCATACCTCCTCTCGAAGATCGACAGGGGACTGAATTTACAGAAGAAGATCAGGAGCTTTATTGAGGGTTTTCTTTCACACAACAGCAGGTGTGGAGAAGTACAAAAATCACAGGTGTCATCAGCTCCCCCTGCAGAAGACCTCCCGATCATCAAAAGCCAACAATGAAAAGACAGTTGAGGTAGGTTTTTAGCTTACCGATTTAGGTCTGAATTTTGTTCACCCGATTCCTATACATATGTTCTGAGAAGAATCTGCACCTTCATCTGTTCCCATAGTGCATTAGGATAATATGCCTTTAGGAGCCGAGTTTTATACCTTCATAGAATCATATTTCAGGAACAGTATACCAACTTACTTTAATATCATTTTAGAGTTCTTCAACATCCACACAGATTTCTAAACTGCTGGCTTTGTAAACATTTCTACCTTTGTCTCTTCTCTTTAACAGATTTGCATCAGAGGATCTCAGAGTCAAATCATCATCACTGGAGCATCTTCTACATCTTAACTTTACTGAAGGAGTATCATCAGCACCTATCTCCAAAAGAGCAATGCCACCAGCTCTCTTCAGGATTGTCACAGTTTATGTGCCGCAGGTGTGTGTTGGACCAGCTATAAGGGGAGGTTGGAGGCCAGTAGACTTTTTTTACCACAGGTGTGTGTTGGACCGACTATGAAGGGAGATTGGAGGCCGGTAGACCTTTTTTACCACAGGTGTGTGTGTTGGACCGACTATGAAGGGAGGTTGGAGGCGGTAGACCTTTTTTACCGCAGGCATGTGTTGGACTGGCTATGAGGGGAGGTTGGAGGCCGGTTAGACCTTTTTTACCACAGATGTGTGTTGGACTGGCTATGAGGGAGGTTGGGGGCCGGTAGAACCTTTTTTCCCCCGCAGGTGTGTGTGTTGGACAGACTATGAGGTGAGGTTGGAGGACTTTTTTTTTTTTTCTTCTTTTTTACTATCTGGCACTAGATGGTGTGTTGAACCAGCAAAAAAAAAAAACACAACACAGGCTGGAATATTGTTCCAAGTTGAGAGTTCTATGTGGCTTTACATGAGATTGGAAATATATGCAACCAAAGCCTCTTTTTTTTTTTTTAACAGTTTAGACTTTGTTAAATTTCTTGCTAGTCACAATTTAGAAACTATAATAGAGTAGAGTTAGGACCTCTGCACTTTGCAGAGTGAGAGCCTGACGTGGCAGTGCGGCGTAAACCAAACACAAATTGTGGAAATGGTTTAGACTTTTTTCTATTTTGCTGGCTGTTAAGTATGCTGGAGGAATTTATGTATTGGACTATTGTGTGAAGTGCCCTGCCCATGTCCACCTTAATTAAGCTACCAATATTTTTTTTGTTGCTTTACTGCAATGATAGACATGTGCAGACTGGAATATTTGTTTCGTTTTTCGTTTGGAAAATAAATTTAGTTACTCCCGAAAATCGTTTTGATTCATGTAGTTTTTCGTCGGGAAAGCTTGGCTTGGTTTGTGCTCTGACTTGAACTATTAACACTGGGACCTAATATAGGCAGGTGTGTGCGCTTTTCCAAATCATTTCCCTTGTCAATATATCTTTATTGAGGTGATAAAGAAATGTACAATTCAACAAAAATAAAATAAGTTAATTACAGACACAGAATAATTTCTTGGTTTACATAAGTGGTAAGTTCACAACAGGTGAGTCTGGTGGCTTCAATGGACATATTAATAGTACAGATAAGTTATAACTAAGAGACCAATTTTCTGGATGCTTCGTTTCTTCCAACCAGCCCAGATGGTTTTAAAGCTGTGGTTTAGGCAAGAGTCCTGATGCGTCAACTTAAGTGTTTCAACCAAAATCAACCTTATAACAATGCTAAGAACATGTATAATAACGAGGTTCATAGTCAGAGCCAAGGCGGAGGGGGGGAGGAGGGTGGGGAGGAAAGCGGGGAGGGAGAAGAGGGTGTCTGCAGGAGTGGTCCGGAATTGGCTGTCAATATCAAATATACGCTAAGCGGTAGACTGTTAAACAGGCTGGGCTACCATGGTAATAATACAATATCATTGATTTCATTGGGTATTGCATATTCATACCACAGTTTCCAGGTTCTTTCGAATCCAGCGGTCGCGTCCATGTCGATTGCCATCATTTTGGCGTGAGTCATAGCTAGGTTCATTCTGTTCGTTACTTCGTTAATTGATAGATTAGGGGTTTTCCATGCTTTTGCCATGTTTGTTTCGCAGCTGTAAAGAGCTGTGTTAATAGTTTTAATTGTTTATGTGAGACATTTTTGGGTTTGAGGTTTAATAATGCGCTTTTGGGGTCTAATGGGATCCCCTTACCCGATAGTTGACTGATTATTGTGAAAATTTCTGACCAGAATAACTGTGCTTTAGGGCACGACCACCAGATATGAAAGAATGTTCCTGGAGATGAGCAGCCCCTGAAACAATGTTCAGGGTAGTTTGGCACAAATTTCGCAATCCTAGTAGGAACTAGGTACCATCTAGTAAGAACTTTATAGTTAGTTTCACAAGCTAGTACATTTATTGAAGCAGATTTAGTGTTGGTCCATATTTGATTCCAGTCTTCTGGATCTAGTTCAATATCCAGGTCTAGTTCCCATTTGTTTACATAGGGGAGTTTCCCCGTAATAGAGTTAGTCAACAACTGGGAGTATATTGATGAGATCAAACCTCTAGAGCAGGGGTGGCAAACTCAAATTCATCGGGGGCCGCATCAGCAGTTTGGTTGCCCTCAAAGGGCCGGTCATATCTGCACTCCAGTTTTCTTGCGCTGCGTAGGGAGCTCAGTGTTCAGGAGTGTCCCCCCCTCCTCTCTGGTGTCACTGGTGTCCCCTCTCCTCTCTGGTGTCACCATCCTCTCACTCTCTGGTGTCACTGGGGTCCCCTCCTCTCCTCAGTGACCCCAGTGACACCAGAGAGGAGGGACCCCAGTGACACCAGAGAGGAGGGGGACCCCAGTGACACCAGAGAGGAGGGGGACCCCAGTGACACCAGAGAGGAGAGGGGACCCCAGTGACACCAGAGAGGAGAGGAGGGGGACCCCAGTGACACCAGAGAGGAGAGGAGGGGGACCCCAGTGACACCAGAGAGGAGAGGGACCCCAGAGAGGAGAGGAGAGGAGGGGGACCCCAGAGAGGAGAGGAGGAGGAGGAGAGGAGGGGGCCCCAGTGACACAAGAGAGGAGAGGAGGGGGACCCCAGTGACACGAGAGGAGAGGAGGGGGACCCCAGTGACACGAGAGGAGAGGAGGGGGACCCCAGTGACACCAGAGAGGTGAGGAGGGGGACCCCAGTGACACCAGAGAGGAGGGGGACCCCAGAGAGGTTGGGGACCCCAGTGACACCAGAGAGGAGAGGAGGGGGACCCCAGAGAGGTTGGGGACCCCAGGGACACCAGAGAGGAGAGAAGGGGGACCCCAGTGACACCAGAGAGGAGAGGAGGGTGACCCCAGTGACACCAGAGAGGTGAGGAGGGGGACCCCAGAGAGGTTGGGGACCCCAGGGACACCAGAGAGGAGAGGAGGGGGACACCAGAGAGGAGAGGAGGGGGACCCCAGAGAGGTTGGGACCCCAGGGACACAAGAGAGGAGAGGAGGGTGACCCCAGTGACACCAGAGAGGTGAGGAGGGGGACCCCAGTGACACCAGAGAGGAGAGGAGGGTGACCCCAGTGACACCAGAGAGGTGAGGAGGGGGACCCCAGTGACACCAGAGAGGAGAGGAGGGTGACCCCAGTGACACCAGAGAGGTGAGGAGGGGGACCCCAGTGACACCAGAGAGGTGAGGAGGGGGACCCCAGTGACACCAGAGAGGAGGGGGACCCCAGAGAGGTTGGGGACCCCAGAGAGGAGAGAATGGGGACCCCAGAGAGGAGAGAAGGGGGACCCCAGAGAGGAGAGAAGGGGGACCCCAGTGACACCAGAGAGGAGAGGAGGGTGACCCCAGTGACACCAGAGAGGTGAGGAGGGGGACCCCAGAGAGGTTGGGACCCCAGGGACACAAGAGAGGAGAGGAGGGTGACCCCAGTGACACCAGAGAGGTGAGGAGGGGGACCCCAGTGACACCATAGAGGAGAGGAGGGTGACCCCAGTGACACCAGAGAGGAGAGGAGGGTGACCCCAGTGACACCAGAGAGGTGAGGAGGGTGACCCTAGTGACACCAGAGAGGTGAGGAGGGTGACCCCAGTGACACCAGAGAGGTGAGGAGGGTGACACCAGAGAGGTTGGGGACCCCAGGGACACCAGAGAGGAGAGAAGGGGGAGGGGGACCCCAGTGACACCAGAGAGAAGAGAAGGGGGACCCCAGTGACACCAGAGAGGAGAGGAGGGTGACCCCAGTGACACCAGAGAGGTGAGGAGGGGGACCCCCAGAGAGGTTGGGGACCCCAGGGACACCAGAGAGGAGAGGAGGGGGACCCCAGAGAGGTTGGGACCCCAGGGACACCAGAGAGGAAAGAAGGGGGACCTCAGTGACACCAGAGAGGAAAGAAGGGGGACCCCAGTGACACCAGAGAGGAGAGGAGGGGGACCCCAGTGACACCAGAGAGTAAAGGGACCTCAGAGAGGTTGGGGACCCCAGGGACACCAGAGAGGAGAGGAGGGGGACCCCAGGGACACCAGAGAGGAGAGGAGGGTGACCCCAGTGACACCAGAGAGGTGAGGAGGGGGACCCCAGTGACACCAGAGAGGAGAGGGACCCCAGAGAGTTTGGGGGACCCCAGGGACACCAGAGAGGAGAGGAGGGGGACCCCAGGGACACCAGAGAGGAGAGGTTGGGACCCCAGGGACACCAGAGAGGAGAGAAGGGGGACCCCAGAGAGGTTGGGACCCCAGGGACACCAGAGAGGAAAGAAGGGGGACCTCAGTGACACCAGAGAGGAAAGAAGGGGGACCTCAGTGACACCAGAGAGGAGGGTGACCCCAGTGACACCAGAGAGGAGAGGAGGGGGACCCCAGTGACACCAGAGAGTAAAGGGACCTCAGAGAGGTTGGGGACCCCAGGGACACCAGAGAGGAGAGGAGGGGGACCCCAGGGACACCAGAGAGGAGAGGAGGGTGACCCCAGTGACACCAGAGAGGTGAGGAGGGGGACCCCAGTGACACCAGAGAGGTGAGGAGGGGGACCCCAGTGACACCAGAGAGGAGAGGGGCCCCAGAGAGTTTGGGGGACCCCAGGGACACCAGAGAGGAGAGGAGGGGGACCCCAGGGACACCAGAGAGGAGAGGAGGGGGACCCCAGGGACACCAGAGAGGAGAGGAGGGGGACCCCAGTGACACCAGAGAGGAGAGAAGGGGGACCCCAGTGACACCAGAGAGGAGAGAAGGGGGACCCCAGTGACATGAGGAGCCCCACCCAGTGACACTGGTCCCCCTCCTCTCCTCTCTGGTGTCACAGGTGTCCCCCTCCTCTGCTCAGTACAGACAGCCATGCTCCCCGGGTGATGGTCTCTCCTACCTGCAGGTGCAGATCTTGCAGTTCTCCTCATGTCTGCGGTTGTGGTCCTGGGTCTTTAATCAGTGAGCTGAGGCGGTGCAGTGTCACGCCGTGCAGGCAAGCCGACTGGGGTGGAGCAAGATGGCGGCGGCGAAACGTCACTTCCTGACGAGACAGCCGCCGCCGGGTGTACCAAGATGGCCACCGCTCCGGAGCTAGGCCGAAGCCGGGGACTTTCCTATGGCCGAGGCTGCGGAGCGGATCGCGTGGTGTCACGGATCGGTAACACTCTGTTGCCACCGCCGCGCGGGCCACATGGCAAGGCCTGGCGGGCCGGATTCGGCCCGCGGGCCTTGTGTTTGCCACCCCTGCTCTAGAGGGAGGGGTGCTTTTGCAGAGCTTTTCAAAGGCAGATAGTCGGGGAGGGCTGGGGATGGAGTCTGCATAAGGTTTGAAAAAGTTTTTAATTTGGAGGTATCTAAATATTTCAGATTGTGGTATGTTATAGATTTCGCATAAATCCGGAAAGGACCTAAATGTAGAGGAATCCAAGAATTTATACAGGCATGTACAGTCCTTTTTCACCCATTCTTTAAAGGTGTTGGGGTAGATCCAAGCAGGGTAGAACGATGGATTTCTATAGAATGATAAGAGTGGAACATGGGAGGATAAAAGGGAGTTCTTTATCTTTAAATTGTCCCATAGGGAAAGAGAGTGCTTAAGAATGGGGTTATGGATATGTTTGCGTGATTTGGATGGGATCCACATAATGTTGGAAATCGGGATGGGGTCGCATTCCACCGCTTCAATCGAAACCCAGAGGGGAGGTTCCTTTGTTGTGTGGTACTTTACTAACGTGGCTAATTGTGCAGCTCTATAATAGTTCAAAAAGTTGGGTAGCCCCAGTCCTCCTTTAACTTTGGGGAGATGCAAGATTTGATGTTTTAATCTTGGTTTGGAGGAGCCCCACACAAAGTTGGAAACTCTTTTTTGTACAATCCTTAAGTAGTATGATGGGATTGGGGCTGGGAGAACTCTAAAGAGGTAAAGGAGTTTAGGCAGAATTGACATCTTGATTGCGTTAATTCTTCCAAGCCAAGATAAAGGTAAATGAGACCAGGATTTTAAAAGATTCGATATCTCTTTTAGAAGGGTGGGGTAGTTGGCTGTAAATATCTCTGTGAAAGAAGCCGTAAGGCGGATTCCTAGGTATGGAATGTTTTTATCTGACCATTGAAAGGGAAGACCAGCTTTAGCTGCATTAAGGTCTGAAGCTGAGAGTGATATATTGAGAGCCAAGCTCTTTTTGGGGTTTATAACTAGTCCTGAGAAGGACACATAATGTTTTAGTAGGGACATTAGGTTTGGGCCTGTTACCTGAGGGGTCGCGAGAAAAAGGAGGATGTCATCGGCGAACATACATAGTTTATGCTTATGGCCCCCTACCTCTATACCTAAGATCTTGGGGTCTGACCTAATCTTATGCGCAAGTGGTTCTATGAGGAGGGCGAACAAAAGAGGGGAAAGCGGGCATCCCTGTCTTGTGCCTCTGCCAATGGAAAATGGGTCTGACTTGTAGCCTGCGTATTTGACGCATGCCTTCGGATTATTGTATAATTCCATTATCCATGTCATGAAGTTGGGTCCAAAGCCCCATTTTTGTAATGCATATTTTAGGTAAGACCAGGATATAGAGTCGAAAGCTTGTTTTATATCCAGTGACAGAAAGCACGCTGGGATGCCCCTTTTCTTAGCTATATGAGCTAGCAAGTACGCCCTTCTAATATTGTCACCTGCTTGTCGGTTCGGTATAAAGCCAACCTGGTCACGATGGACCAGTGAGCCTATTATTCTGTTTAGGCGCACCGCCAAGATCTTACCAAGAAGTTTAATGTCCGTATTCAGCATTGAAATGGGACGAAAGTTTTCGCATGCGGTGTTATCGGTTTGTGGTTTTGGTATCATACAGATTGTGGCCATGAGTGATTCCTGTCAGAAGGATTTTCGGTTTAGCAAGTCATTAAAGGCCTCAGCTAGCCTTGGTGAGAGGAGTTCAGTGAATGTTTTGTAATATTTAGCAGTGAATCCGTCGGGTCCAGGTCTTTTATTTAGTTTAAGGTCCTTTATCACGTTGCTTACTTCATTATGTGATACAGGTGATTCTAATTGCAATCTTTGGGAGTCCGACATTTGGGGTAGATGGAGTTGCGAATAAAAGGAGTCCGCCTCTTTTTCATTGATTACATTTGTATCCGAGTACAGTTTTTTCAGGTGGGAGCTAAATTTTTGTACGATTTTAAGGGGGTTGCTAGAAATGATGTTGTTAGCCAATTTCAGTTTAATGGGGGTATAGGATTTCTTAAAGAAATTTAATGATCTTGCTAAATAAGCCCCCGGCTTGTTTGTATAAGGTGTGTTTGGACCTGTTTAAACTTTTATTGGCTGATTCTGTAAGGAATAGGTCGTACTCTAAGCGAGCTTTGTCTAGGCGGTCCTTAGTTCTGGGTGAATAATTGTCTTGGAAGTCTAAAAATGCTAGATTAAATTATTTTTCCAATTTCATCGCCATTTGTTTCCTTTGTTTTTTGAGGATCCCTAATTGTCTCTGAATAGTCCCTCTTAGAACTGGCTTGTGGGCTTCCCAGAGTGTGAGGGCGGATATTTCAGGGCTCTCATTGTGGGTTAGATAGTCTCTTAAAGATTGTTCTATTTCTAGACAGTGAGTGGGGTGGTTAAGTAATAGCTCAGGCATATACCAAGAACGGTCGTGCTTTTTTGGAATGGTTGAGGCAATAGTTGTAAGAACTGCGTTGTGGTCTGACCACGGAATAGGGACTATATTGGAGTGGAGGACTTCGTTAGGAATATGTGATCTATTCTACTAAATGATTGGTGCGGATTTGAAAAATAGGTGAAGTTGCGTTTTGTTGGGTTCATCTCCCTCCATGAGTCCACCAGGTTGTATTTTGAGAGGAGATTGGGAAGATTCCATTTAGGATGGTGTTTGTGTTGAATATAGGGGGACTTGTCTAAGAAAGGGAGAAGAACCTGGTTTGAGTCTCCGCAAATCAGAAGGGAGCCAAGTTTATGAGCATTTATGGTTTGAAGAAGGCGAGACATGAATGGCATAGGATTGAGGTTAGGGGCATAGTATGAGACAATCGTAATTGCCGTGTCTAAAATATAGCCTGTTAAGATCAGGTATCTCCCCTCTGGGTCTCTGATTTCTGTGTTCAATGTGAAAGGAGTCGAGCGGTGGAAGGCTATAAGGGTGCCTCTTTTCTTTACTGTGGCGGATGCATTGTAAACTTGTGGATAAGCTGTGTGAAAGTACTTAGGGGTTGTGCTTGGGGTGAAATGAGTTTCCTGAAGGCAGACTATGTGGGCCTTTTTTGACTGGAAAAGCCTGAAAGCTTTTGATCGCTTCTGTGGTATGTTTAAGCATTGAACATTGAGTGACAAAAAGTTCAATGGTGCCATGGTAGCCAAACCGACAACTCAATCTTACCGTGCTTCCGCGTGTAGCAATTACCCGGACCACTCCGTGCAGACTGGATGGGGAGAAGGGCAGGAAAGGAGGTTTCAGGGGAAAAATAAAAGACAACAAAGGTTAGTGCAACAACAGTTAACAAATTGTAACAAACATATTTAGCATAAGTCCGTGGTTGGGGAAAAGGATCCCCACCAGGGAAAAGGGGGTCTCCGTCAGATCCCCACATATTAAGTTGGGGGTCTGAGTTAGACCAAATGGGGCACATGTTTTTCCAAGGGTCAGAGTGCCGCGTTCCGTAGTGTACAAAAAGGGGAGAGAAGAGCAATTGTAAGAGATGAGAGGATGCGCTTGGCTATGTAGAATATTACAATATTAGCTGAGCAAGGGAGGGGGAACCCTATCGTACCCGAGGTAAATGGTACTGCCTAATGGGGTATAGGGGTCTTGGGACAGGCGGGATCACCCAGGAGATATACCGGGAGGTTAGGTTGGGAGTGGGAGTAGAGTGGAGTCTGGATTATTAGGGATAGATTAGAACAATAGGATTAAATCCATATTGCTGTCATCTATTGCGATAGCCAGAATGACTTGAGGGAGAGGGGGTGCAGTAGGCAACCGTTCGCTTAAAGAGAGTGGATTTAACAATTAAAGGAAGGTGGTCATGAATTTGTGCCGGTTAGGAGGGATTGGCGTGATAAACTATTCTTGCTTTCTCTGGATTTTACCAAAGTTTCAGAGTACAGAGCCATGGATGTGGTTCCAGAAAAGGAGGGAAGGGTATAGTTGGGTAGGCTACTATGGGGAATGTGTGATAAAAGGGTAGGGTGGTGGTTACAATATTATTACCTAGTGAATGGATTTGGGGTCGTTACCAGAAGAGGGGGGTCACCCTAAGGGTGGTACAAGCAGCTCAGATGCAAGTGACCAGAGTTCCAACCTAGAGAGAAAGGGAAAAATGGTTAATAATGTAAGATGATCAGTCCATTGAGTCTTCTCGTTCAGGAGGATGTGACACGAATCTGCCTCGTTTGCTTGACTGATGGAAGTCTTCATTTTGGTCCTGCTGCGTAGCATGGTTGTTGGCTGAGGATGATGACGATCTTCTGCGTGTGGATGATGTGGCAGAGGGTTGCTCAATTAATTTGAAGTCCACAAGGGCTTGGTGTAACTGGTCAGGTGACCTGCAGACTATCTTTGTCCCTTGCAGTGTAAAACGGAGGGAAAAAGGGAAACCCCATTGGTATTTAATGTTGCGTTGCTGTAACTCAATCAGGAGGGGCTTCATGGCTCTTCTCTTGTTAATTGTCTGTTGTGAGATGTCCGCAAAAATTTGGTAGTTGTAGTTTTGAAAAGTCAAGATGTTTTTTTCTCTTGCTGCCTGTAGTATTTGCTCTTTGGACCTATAGTAATGAAATTTGGTTATTATGTCCCTGGGGGGACCGTCAGCCTTTTTAGGGGTGAGAGCCCTATGAATCCTGTCCATTTCTAGGCGCTCTACAGGGATGCCTGGGAGCAGTTCTTGGCATAGGGCAAGAATGGTGGATTGAAGGTCTACTACAGACTCTGGTATGCCCCTAAATCTCAGGTTTGACCTTTTTGCCCGATTCTCAAAATCCTCCAGTCTATTTTGCAGGGTTAAATTTTCTTCCTTGAGGGTATCTATATCAGACATGCATTCCTGAGTAAAGATTTCCATTTCATCTACCTTGGTTTCCAGGGCATCTGTGCGGTTCCCTATCTCCCTTATTTCTCTTGTGAGACTTGAGGTGATTTGTTCAGATGTCTGTTTAAGTGCTCTGTGAAGCATCTTTTCAAATTGTTTGAGCAATCCTGAGGGGGATTTCCTTGTCACCTTTATCCAACTGTGGTGACACATTTGAGTCCTCTCCCTCACTATCTGAGGTAATATTGGACAGAGATACCATAAAGATTAGTTGTTTTGGCAGTTTTAGCTGCCGTTTGCTTTCTCTGTTTCCTGAGGGAAGCTGTTCTGAGGCGAGCAGTGCTGTCTTAGTGGTGCCTTTGCTCAGCTGAGGGCTGCATGGAGGATTTGTTTTTGTCCTGTTTCTGGCACCTCCTAGCACCATTCTTTCACCCAAATGTCCCCTCACCTTCCTACAGCTTGTGGTCCGTTTGGGATGGTTTGACCGGATCAAATACCGGGTTATCCACACGGCTTTTTTTCCCGAGTAGCGGAGCTCTAGGCAGGCATGTCTGCTCCTCTAGAGCCGCCCATGTGACTCCAAATCATTTCCATTAAACTGAATTTACCACAGGTGGAATCCAATCGGGTTGTAGACACATCAAGGATGATCAGTGGAAACAGGATGCACCTGAGCATAATTTGAGTGTCATGGCAAAGGCTGTGAATACTTACATACAAGCGATTTTTATTTTATACATTTTCAAAGATTTCAAACAAACTTCTTTCACAGGCATCTGAATTACAGCGGCGGGGGTGTTTTTGAAGTGCCCGATTAAAGCCGTGGGCTCTAATAGGCTTTGAAATTGGTAAACAGTGGGAGCAATGCTTCGCTCAGTTTACACAGTGTTAGGGAAGTGAATAAATCGCTTCCCTAACACCGACCAGCCTTTCAGGTGCACCGGGTCTTTATTTGTCACATCATAGCAGAAGAGGATGGGAGAAGACATCAAGGACTCAGGAAGGAGCGTGGAGGACAACGCTGACCCGAGACAGGCAAGACACCACTGGCAGCATTTGATGGGGAAAGCTGGCGGCAAATTGATTGTTACAGTAGCTGCGTTTGATGGCACAGTGACAGCAATTTATGGGCACAGTGTCTGCATTTGATGGCTGCGTTTTAGTGGCCATGTGATCCCTTCCTGTCTCTATGTCCTGGTTGAAGATCACTATGAAGCCATCAATAGGGCCATGTGATTCCTTCCTTGCTGGGTGGGGGGGATCCATAGTAGAGAAAGATCTGGAGGTTTTGGTAGATCATAAGCTTAATACATTGCACTGAAAAAGTATTTCATACCCCATGAAATTTTCCAAATTTGATCATGTTACAACCAAAAATGTAAATGCAGTTTATTGAGATTTTATGTCATAGACCAACACAAAGTGGCACATAATGTGAAAGGAAAATGATAAATGGTTTTCAACATTTTTACAAATAAATATGTGAAAAGTGTGGCATGCATTTGTATTTGGCCCCTTTACTCGGATACCCCAAACTAATATCTAGTGGAACCAATTGCCTACAGAAGTCATCTACTTAGTAAATAGCCCCCACCTGTGTGTAACCTAATCTCAGTATAAATACAGCTGTTCTGTGAAGCCCTTAGAAGAGATTTGTTAGAGAACTTTAGTGAACAAACAGCATCATCATGGCAAGAGGAAAGCCATAAAAAATCCTGGTTGCAGGTTATGAGAAGCCATGTGGGTGACACAGCAAACATGTTGAATGTTGAAGGCGCTCTGGTCAGCTGAGACCAAAATTCACCTTTTTGGCCTAAAAGCAAAACGCTACATGTGGTAGAAAACTAACACTGCACATCACCCTGAACACACCACACTGTGAAACATGGTGTGGTGGCAGCAAAATGTTGTGGGGATGCTTTTCTTCAGGGACAGGGAAGCTTGTCAGAGTTGATGGGAAGATGGCTGGAGCCAAATACAGGGCAATCTTAGAAGAAAACCTGTTAGAGTCTGCAAAAGTCTTGAGACTGAGACAGAGATTCACCTTCCAGCAGGATGACGACCCTACAACGAGTTCCAATGGAATGGTTTAGATCAGGGGTGTCAAACTGGTGGCCCTCCAGCTGTTGCAAAACTACAAGTCCCATGAGGCATTGCAAGGCTAACAGTTACAAGCATGACTCCCGCAGGCAGAGGCATGATGGGACTTGTAGTTTCGGAACAGCTGGAGGGCCGCCAGTTTGACACCCCTGGTTTAGATCAAAGCATATTCATGTTTTAGAATGGCTTGAAGTCCAGACCTAAATCCAATTGAAAATCTGTGGCAAGACTTGAATATTACTGTTTTCACTAAAAGTGATTGTAAAACTACATCAATTTTGTTTTGGCCCGGGCAGAAAGGGGATGAAATAGCCCGGTATTGAAGTGTTTAAATATGGCTCTTCTTAAAAACAGAACTACTGAATAAGACATATTCTGTTTTAAAAGGCAAAAAAGCTCAAATGATCAAAGTAAAATAGAAAAGCATTTATTCACACCAATCACACATACACACACACACACACGCAGTGATATCCTGACAAGCATACATTTAAAAATAAAAAATAAAATCACGATCAAAGTCCTTTACTGATCAGTCAGTCTTTGGCGTATGTTACGGGATTTTACATTTTCCAGCTTCCTTTTTTTGAAGACAGAAGTCCCAACTACTGTGTCCCCAAGAGAGGTGATGGTCTTCTCCTTGAAATTGACTTTTGGCTCCTGTGGGATATCAGTACCGAGGCTTGCGGTTCATCATATTCCATATTTGGAAGCTCTAAATCCACATTTTCGCTGTGAGAAAAATATATCACCTAAAATTAAATGAACTTTTTTTCTACCTATATACAGTATAAATGAGCTTTCTGCAATTGCCTATATTGTACAGGAATTCATCTAACAGTCATACAGATTTTAACACTATGATGGTTATAAAAAATATTTGAGAACCCAAATATGTAGAAAAGAAGCACTGCAAATCAATGAAGTTATCAGCACTGCTAACATAGATATGTTTTAACTTATCTAAAACTGAGAAGCAAACCTTTAAATATATTGCACCTTACTAATACTTAAATACATTGGATGCATTCATTTTCATTTTAGACTTTTTCCCCTTTATTTCTATTTGGTGATCTGGCCATTACAGCGGAGTTCCACTCTACAAATGAACCATTAACAGCTTGCCTTTAATAAAAAAAAAAAAAATAAATACTCACTTCTCTGCCTGTTACTAGGCAGAATTTGTAATCTGCCTAGAACCTGGTTCAACTTCCTGTCCTAAGACCCCATTGCCTCCTGGAAAATGATGACACTCATTTCCCAGGAGTCACTGGGCATTACTGTGCCAAATCGCTCAGCATGCACCTCTACCTGAAAACCAGGAAGAAAAAAGCTGGAGGATATAAGGCAAGTGTTTGCAATGATTTCTGGAACGGTTGGGGAGCCATTAATATGTTTTAGAGACTATTTAATGTGATTAATTTTAGCTTGCAAAAAATATATAATATTAAATATATATATATATATATATAAAAATAATCTCCATATATCTGTCCAGCAAAAATGTCAGAGGGTTGAGACAAAGCTATATAGCTTTGTCTCAACCCTCTGACATTTTTGCTGGACGGCTTGGTCTGTTAAAAGGAGGTAAATAACAGACTTAAAGCGCGGTGTTCCGGGCAATATAATATATATAATGCCTGGAACACCATTTTTTAACCATAAAAGTTCAAGTTTATTGAGATGTAACATGAAAGAAAAAAGGAATACATACATGTATAAATGTCACTGGGCCAACATAGCCCCCAGATCGAACTTAACAGCAGGTATCATTACACATATCCTATTAATTCCTTGCATTTGGTACATATTAAGACATAAGCGACTAGATATCTCGCTATCTTCATACAAGAGAAGTTTATTTTAGGAGGTGTGCCCACTCTGCATAGCTACATGACATTACTCCGCTCCCCCCGCCCCATCTAGTGTGATTCTGTAGGGTGAGGTGGTTCAGCTCGTGCATGTTTCGCCGTCCCCCAGCCACCTGTCCCATACATTGGCAAATTTTTGCGGTCTCCCTCTATGTATATATATGAGTTTCCTGTACGGGAGAATGGCATTGACCTCTCTCTTCCAGTCCTCCAAAGTCGGGGCCCTGGGTTGCATCCAGGTCTTTGCCACCAACTTTCTGGCCAAGAAAAGTGATTCATATATAAAAATGGCTTGGTACTTTTCCGTATCCACATCTGGGATTAGTCCCAGTAGGCACAGCTTGGGATCCATGCCCACGGGGTTCCCCATGCAGTCATGCAGAAATTGCGTCACCTGGAGCCAGTATGCCTGTACATCGGGGCAATGCCAAAGCATATGGTAAAAAGAGCCCTCTGTTACTGAACACATAGGACACAATGGGCTCCTGGTGGGCTGAAATTTCACCAGCCTCTGGGTGTTATATACGCTCGGTGGAGAATATATAGTTGAGTCAATCTATCTGATAATTTAGGGGACGTGTTCTTTACGCCCTCCAGTATCTCATCCCACTCTGTATCCTCTATGGGGCCCACATCATCCTCCCACTTTATCTTGGCCGCCTGCACTATCCCGCTGACCCGATGTCGCCGGATAACATAAATATAGTTGGACGTGAGTTTGGCGGAGTCCTTTCCCAAGATCACGTCCAACACCTGCGGACTGCTCACATCTACCCCGCCTCCCACCAGCTGGGCTCTGAGGGCATGCCTGAGCTGCATATATCTGAATCGAAACTGCGGCGGGAGGGAAAATTCCTCCCTGAGTCTCGCAAATGGCTTGATTCCTGAACTATTCATTACCTGTGATAGGTATCGTACTCCATACGATGCCCATATCCTGGATCAGGGACCGTGGCCAGCTCGGGCATAAAACCATTTTCCCACAATGGGGTGTGCGAGTGTATGGGGATCTGCCTTGTTTTTTTAGAGCCACTTCCCATACCTTTTGGTGGTGTGTAAGCATGTCCGCTCCGAACCGGGCCGACTTGCATCCGCCATGGCCACCCCTAAAAATTGCCTGTACCGATGTGTGGAGGGGGCTATCCGGTTTATTACAGACCAGAGACCCATATCTCTGCGACTCAGATGAATTGAAATGGTATAAGTGGGATAGTTGTGAGGCCACATAGTAGTCCTGTAGATCAGGGAGTGAGCAGCCCCCCTCTGTGCTAGGATTTTTGAGTATATGCCAAGCTAACTTGTGTCGGCCGGCTCCCCACACGAACGAGTTTAATATTGCTTCAAACTGTTTGAAAATTTTAAGGGGTATGTACAGAGGGGCATGCCAGACCATGTATAGAATTTTGGGCAGTATGATCATTTTGATCAGGTTTATCCTACCCATCACCCCTAGTGGTAGTTTTGTCCAAGCCTGGATTCTGGATTTAATTATTGCAAATAAAGGTTCTATATTAAGAGGGACATACCCCTTTAGATCCTTTGTTACCCGCACTCCTAGGTATTTGACTTCTGCCACTCTTTTCAAGGGTAGTTCAGGTGACATCTTTGGGGGGGGAATTGATCTAGGGGTAGTAGAATTTGGGATTTGTCCCAGTTAATCCGTAGGCCTGAGTATTTTCCCACTTCCTCTATAATGTTTAATGCCGTTCTCAACGAGGGTCCCTGGTCTGCTAAGTATAGAATTGTATCGTCCGCATACAGGCCGATCTTTTCCCATCTGTCTCCCTTCCTGAGACCCACCACCTCTGGGTTCATTCTAATGGCCATAGCCAGGGGCTCAGCTGCTAAGGCGTACAGCAGCGGTGACAGAGGGCACCCCTGCCTCGTGCCTCTCTCCAAGGGAGAACTGCTCCGATAGCCACCCGTTAACGAAAACTCTGGCCTTAGGGGTCTGGTATAAAAGCTGTACCCATTTAATAAAGTTTGGGCCAAAGCCATAACAGCTCAGGCATTTCCATAAGTACTGCCATTCGACCGAATCGAAGGCCTTGGCAGTGTCCAAAGCCACCACCACCCTGGTCCCCACGTTATCGTGTTGCGCCTGTATATTCATGAATAATCTCCTAATATTCATTGCAGTATTCTTCCCTGGCATGAATCCCGTTTGGTCATCATGGATCAAGGAAAGGATTGCTGAGTTTAGGTCGACAGGACTTTTGCCAAGATTTTAATGTCTACTGGCAGCAGAGATATGGGTCTATAGGACTCTGGGTATTGTGGGTCCTTACCTGGCTTAGGAAGAACAATTATCTGTGCCTCCTGCATAGAGGCGGGAAGCGTTCCCAGCTCGAACACAGAGAGATACAAATCCTTCAACTTGGGGACTAGTATTTCTGAATACGTGGAATAGAATTCTAATGGCAAGCCATCAAGCCCCGGAGCCTTGGACTTTGCCAGTTGTGACATTGCAGTGGCAATGTCTTCGGCTGAAATTGGGGCATCAAGCATCCGCATTTGTTCCCTACTTAACTGTGGAAATTGCAGTGTGTGGAGGTATTCCTGTATTTCCTGTGGTGTATGTTTACATTGGGAGCTATATAGATCCTTATAGAAGTCCATAAACTTGCCGGCCACTACCTGGGGGTCCGTGACTATCGAGCCGTCCGGCTCAACCAGGGACACCACCACCGGTGGCCTGTCCTCTAGGTGTGCTAAATACGCTAGCATTTTCCCAGCTTTTTCCCCATGTTCATATACCCGCGTTTTGCAAAAGAAGATACGCTGTTTAGCCTTTTCCATGTGCATCTGTGTAACCAGCCTGCTCTGCATTTTCACCCTGGTCAAGTTCTCTACTGTGGGCTGTGTGGTGTAGGTGCCCTCAAGGTTCTGCAACTTGTCTTCTGCGCTACACACATCTATTTTGGAGGATTGTTTAAATCTACGGATCTTGGTGTCCAGCACTCTACAGGCATGGGTTTTAAACTCGTCCCACGGGAGTTAATGTCAAGGGGCCCTTGCCCATCAGGAAGAAGAAGGAACCGTAGTTCCTGTTCAATGCTGTCATGTTCCGTTAGGGCTGTCAACCAGAAAGGGTTGAGTCTCCACATCCTCTTGGGGGCTCTGTCCAACAGGGACATCTGTACCCAACATGGTGAGTGATCCGACAGGGCCCTAGGTGCAAACCCGGCCCCCCACTCTAGGTAGCAGTGTGGCCGAGACCAGAATGTAGTCAATGCGGGACATGGTTGCGTGACTGGCCGAGTGGCACGTGTACGCCCTGGTCTGAGGGTTCCTCTGTCTCCACACATCTATCAGAGCAAATTCCCGTAGCAGCGGCCCATTCTGGTCAGACCTGGAGCCCCCATACGTCCCCCCGGCATCGCCGGTCGGTCCATGTGAGGGTCCATCGTCATGTTAAAATCACCCATCCACACAGCCGGTACCGTCGGGTGCTTGGCCATAAATGCCAGCCCCAAAGTAATAACTTCCGAGTTGTATGGGGGGGGATGTAGCATGCAATCAGCAAGAGAGGTATTCCCCCAATGCGGGAATGTAAAAACAAAAATCTCCCCTGCTGGTCCGATTCCAGGGTTATTAAATCAAAAGGAGTGGCCTTTGTCACTAGGAGTGATACTCCTCTGGAGAAGCTCGAGTGTGTGTACTATGATATGCCCACCCTATCCAGGGGCGCTTCAGTGCCGCCTGCAAGTGACCAGTAACGTGTGTCTCCGTTAATACAATAACGTTTGCCTTCTGTGCTTTAAGATATGTTAGTGCCGCCGTACGTTTGATCTTGTTCCTCACCCCCCTTACATTCCATGCTAGGAATTTGATCGAGGTCATGGTGGCTGTGTGTGGAATTTTTGTGGGCTCGGAACGACCCTGCGTTCGTCCGATACAACATAGTGACCTGCCTAGATTCCCATGCTTGCCATGTACCCTCTGCTGCGCCTGGCCTTTGTATCATTACATCTCTACAGCACATACCATATTCCATCACATTTGCAGGGTCCCAACAGTGGCCCTGATAATTTCCCCCCCCCTCCTCCCCTCCCAGCCCCAGCAGCCCCCAACAACTTTTGTGTGAGCATTCCATCCCCGAAAAGAACAATCATTGCATCTAAAAGAGTAAACATTTCTTCAGCAGTGAGATCTGTCTGGAGGCACATTTCTTAATTACTGTGTGTACCATGGCGTCACCATCGTACACGGGTCCGTGGGGACGATTGTTCACTGAGCAACACGCGTAGTTGACCCTGGTGACGCATGACATAACTTAAATACCGTATTGTCTTGCTCCTCTGGCCTTCCAAGGTTAGGCCCTTTGTCATCCCCATCTTTGTGTTATATCAACCTAAAGATAAACTTGCAATCTCTGTGGCGGCGTAAACGGCCAAACTGGGCTCCCCCCCCCCTGGAAGAGGACAGTAAACTCCTAGATTTTAAAAAAAAGGAAATAAGGGTTCAAACGAGGGGATCCCAAGGAATATCTCAGTTAGTCCTCATACAGGTTTCAATACAACTTATCCTGCACCCTCCTCCCTCCGGGACATCCTCTGCAGTTAGTGTGAGGGTTGGGGGGGAAAGACACTTATAACACTAACAAAAGAGTAGGGGGAAAAAAGAAAAGTTCAAGAACTCAAAT
This sequence comes from Rana kukunoris, assembly GCA_029574335.1. NCBI lineage: Eukaryota > Metazoa > Chordata > Amphibia > Anura > Ranidae > Rana > Rana kukunoris. Next base: position 165,161,394 of record CM056050.1, read on the forward strand.
CCTGCATCTCCAATTTCTCAGTGTACAGCAGTGGTCCTCTCCCAGCCAAGGTTTCTGCAAGGAGCGGAGGGGACCTCCGGAATGCCTTCCCCCACCCCCTCCGTACAGTACTCACAGTTCTCTGTGCCATGCCTTAGTCCTGTCTCCCCTTTCGATCCAGCCATGCAGCAGCCGCCCCGGGAGAATCAAAGAACTGTGCTCGTCCATCCTCTTCTACACGCAGCCTTGCCGGGAATAACATGGCATATTTTAAGTGCAAAACTCTGAGGCGACGCTTCACATCTTGGTATTGGGCCCTCTTCTTCTGTACCTCAGAGGAGAAGTCCGGAAACACCGCTATCTGAGCGTTATCCACTCGCATGTTTCCTTTTTCTCTGGATAGGCGCAGGATCTTATCTCGGTCGCGGAAGTTCAGGAACTTAGCGATGAACGTGGGGGGGGGCGCCCCTTCAGGAGGGGCTTCGCTGGAATCCTGTGCGCCCTCTCCACCGCAAACATGGCGGAAAACGCCTCTCTGCCGTACTCCCCAATCAGTAATCTTTCCAGGTACTCCGCGGTCTCTACCTTCCGATCGCTCCGGCAATCCAATGAAGCGCAAGTTACAGCGGCGGAGTCTGTTCTCTCCATTTCGTCCTGGTGAGCATGCAGCTGCTGAATTTGTCGCTGCATGTCCTCCGTGGCCCGTTGCAGGGGGTACAGGACATCCTCCGCTGCGCCGATGCGTTCCTCCGTCTCTCTTTGACCCGCTCCCGGACCGCAGACAAATCCTGTCTCATAAGGGAGATGTCAGTTTGACTTCGTCTATTTTGGTCGTTAACGTGCCTTGTAGGGCTGCTATCGCCTCCAGCACCTTAGCCGTCTCTGCCGCGTGGCGATCTTCCTCCGGGGCCTCTTCGGCGCCATCTTTGCCTGACCCTCATCTCCCTCGTGCCTAAACTTGGCCAGCTTCTCCACCGCAGCAGAGTTTTTCTTGGATGGGGACATACTGTCTGCCTGTCCCAGCTAGTCCAGGTAGATTCAGGGATAAGTTCTCCGCCAAAATAGCCGTTCAGGATGGTATACAGGAGTATTGGCCAGAGGAGCTCCTTCTACCCACGTCCTACTCCATCGCCTGCCAGGCCACGCCCCCCCCTGGAACACCACTTTAAGTCTGTTATTTAACTCCTTTTAACAGACCAAGCCGCCCAGGAAAAATGTCAGTTAGAGGGTTGAGACAAAAGGGTCAATTCACAAAGAGAAACGTTATTGGTTTTCTTCAGGTGTTAAATTAGCACTCCTTATTTAACGCTAGCAAACATGGTATTCACGAAAGCTATAATCGTTATTTAACATAGTCGTTATGGTTTTCAACTGACTCTTTATCTAAACGTTATGCTAACTACTCAGACGTTATTATTAAGATTCAGGACGTTAAAATAACTCTTAAGATCGTTAAATAATGCTGAAGAGATGCATTCTGGGAGCAGAAGGGGAGGAGAACAGCTGCATGTGGAAAAGAGCAGAGAGAGAGAGAGAGAGGGAGACACAAGCAATACACATGTGAAGATTGAGCATGTGATGTGCAAAACTTCTAGTGTGTGTTTTTCTAAAGCCATGCGTATTTCCTCATACAGAGAATAAATCATGGGAGATGATAATCGGAATTTAGCTATCACCTGGGTTTCAGAAAAGTCATCCAAAATAGTATGTGAACGGAATACACGTTTATAAATCTGAACAACATTCTAACATGTTGTTCTTCACCTCTGGATAATTTTAAGTTCAAATAGAGCACGGTTCTAGCTTGCCCAACACTACTAAAAACTACACTACAAAAATCGCCAAAAGCTTCCTCTAACAACAAAATATCGCCTGGGAAATGTCATAACGCCACCCTGAGGGAGGTGTTAAATTAACGATTGCTTAACGATCGATAACTGTCAAAAAAATCTTTGTGAATTGCACTTCTGTACATATTTAACGATTTGACTGTTTAAAATAACGATTTGACTCTTTAATAAGGATCCACACCTTAAAATATCGGTTCTGTGTAGGGAAACGTTATTTGATGATTTTTCAAAGCGTTAAATCGTTTAGTGAATTGAACTAGCTTCAATAACGTGCAAAATCGTTAAAATAACACTCGCAATCTGAAAATAAAGCTTTGCGAATTGACCCAAAAGCATTTAAACACGGACCTTTGGCCAGAGTAGTGATCCCCCGTCATTGGAAGTCGGCAACCGTGCCTTCCCTAGGGGAATGGGCTACTGAAGTGGACCGCATAAGGGACCTTGAGCGTCTGTTGGCAGAGGAATATGGTAAATACGAACAGTTTTCGCTCACCTGGGCTTCATGGTCCATTATTCCTCCAAGTTTATCTCCTGGGCTGAACATGGCTTGGATGGTGTCGCCCTGGGACCGTGATGGAGTGATTCTTGTCTCCTATCTTTCTGCCCCCTCGTCTGTCTCTTCTCTCTTTTTTCTATTTTTATTTTTTCCTTTATATATACACACTTAAATACACCCTTAGGAATCCATCAAGCCAACGTATCATGGCTTTGACTTCTGTAGGTATACTGATTCGAGGTGTGACCCCCTACGATACATTTTTATTCGTTTTTGTATAATCTCTTCTGATGCAATACGTACAGGGCACCGGTGATCCCCTTAACTGAAAAAAGGATGAAAGTTACTGTATCTTGTATTTTTTTATTTTACAGGGATCACATAAGGTCTCCTGATGGACTGTATAAGCTTACTTTCAATCCTTTTATCTGCAACCTGGACATGTTTTTGTTCTGATACATGATACCTATTGTTGGTGTACTTTATCATTGTTTGTACTGTCCAAGAAAATTCTGTCTTTCTTGTTTCTCTATTGAATAAAATAAGATTGAATTAAACACGGACCTTTGTAACTGCTTACAAAAAGCTTTAGCTGGAGTTCAGTGTAATTTGTTAGTCAAGTCCATCTAATCTGCTACTCCGCCCAGACCGACAATACTGCTTTCCAGGAGGTGTCTGCTTTACCAATTCATCCAGAATGGGGACACCCTAAACTGCCAATTATCAGTTAGTATGGTGCTTTCTACAGCTCATTTTGCTTTTTTCGTCAGACAAAAGCTGGATGTGCAGACTAACATTTTTGTCGGATCTGAACTCAAACATCCAATTTTCGTTTCATTGGTACGGTTTTCATACAAAAAAAAAAAAAAAAGTAACAGCAAGACTACGCATGCTCAGAAACAAAAGGATACATACAAAACTATTCAACACATTACGTCACTGCTGACATTGTGTGCGTCGGCCAACAAAATGTATTTCTATGCAATACATGTTCCTGGCCACGTCCTTCAGACAAAAGTCCTACGCTTTGTCCAATGAAAATCCGATCATGTGTACGAGGCTCAAGTGTCTTGGTGTAACTTACATAGCGAATTTTTTTTTCCCCCCACTAAACATTTTTCATCACACTGGGGACAAAAATTCCCAATGTAGTTTTTCTTGGCGTCAGGCTCTCTTCAATGAGACATCTGGGGTTTGCTTATTCGACATTTGCCAGGGTGTGTGGAAGCAATCGGTGTAGCTATACAGTCGCCTGATCACTTCCATCTGACAGCTGGCTTGTCAGATTTACACACATTACAACAGCAGCTGGGAGTGTGTAAAACACCCCCCCCCCCATGCTGATGTTGGTGTATGGTGTAGTTTTTCTTGGTGTCAGGCTCTCTTCAATGAGACATCTGGGGTTTGCTTATTCGACATTTGCCAGGGGTGTGTGAAAGCAATCGGTGTAGCTATACATAGTCGCCTGATCACTTCCATCTGACAGCTGGCTTGTCCGATTTACACACATTACAACAGCAGCTGGGAGTGTGTAAACCCCCCCCCCCCATGCTGATGTTGGTGTATGACATACGCTGGTGCCAGCGAAAGGCTTACTATTGCTACTTACTATGGGTCTTCCTCCTGTGTAACTTCCTCCCATGACCCGTATGGATTGGCCTTTTTTGGCCTTTGGCTAGGAATCTGCTTCTTAGAGGAATCATCTTCTTTAGTATCCTGCTCGACTTCATTATCCTGCTTGACTATCATTGTCTTCTTCTTTACTATCCAATTCAGGGGTCTCATCTTTTTTCTTTTTACTCTACAAAAAAAAAATGTAAACAAATTTATTTTGTGCAAGCCACAAATTAATATTTTTGATTTTGCCCACATCCAGGAGCCTACAATGACAAGACATTAGTATTTTAGCATATTGTAATTGCATAGGATTGCTTAAGGTTTAAAGAGCAACTCCACTTTTGTTTAGAAAAAAGCATTCCCCCTGGGTGATCTATGTACATTACAAGGATTTTAAACTTTCTTGCAGATTCCTAACTTTTGTGGTTCTAAAGAAATCCCTGTGTGTTGGTGTCCACGCGAGAAAGTGGGTCTAATGGGAGGGGTTTCATAATTATCAATCAGCTGTGCACCTGCAGAGCTCCAATGAGGAAAGCTGCTGGGCATGCATCCATTTAGATGTGATTACCTATTAGGAGTGGAGTTACACTTTAGGTATAAGTTACCATAGAAATTGAGAAAACCATGTCTTCTGGCACAATTATGCTGCAAGCCAGTAGTCTGGTAATCCTGTAGTGTAGAGGATTTAGAACACAGGCACATCCTATATTAAATAGGAGGAGAGGTTTACAGTATTCTCATCTACTACCATAACTTCTGATAAGTTTGGGGTTCAGACAAACCTTTTAAAGCTGAACTCCATGTATGATCCCAATTGCATACTTACACTGGTCTATGCATGATACCTGAGGAACCACCGTGAAAGCTGCCAATCACTGTAGTTTTAGTCTGTGCTTTTACATTGACCTCCTCAATCTTCCAGGTCTTGTACCAAGTGACTGGTACCAAGTGACTGCCCCATTGTACAATGATCACAGGGGGTCCCTCACTTGACAATGACACCATTCACAGCACGCTTTATGTTTTTCAATATATACAAAGCATGCTCTGATTGGATGAGGTGGAGATTGTGACTTCAGTGCCCCTCCTCTCCACCCCTTCAGAGAATACCTTGTAGTCTTTGAAAAAAATACAAAGTGTTCTGCGAAGTGGAGTAGATGTTTGGCACAGGATCCAGAAGATCGTAGCAATCACTGTAGTAGCGCTTACTACTACAGCGATTGCCAGCAAGATAATACCCGAGTTCAGCTCTCATGCTCCTCAAGCCCACCGAAAATGTGGAAATTTCCAAACAGTCTTTAACCACTTAAAAGGGTGTTCCAGCCAAAAGTTTTGTTTATTAAAAGTCAGCAGCTACAAAAAGTGTAGCTGCTGGCTTTTAATAAACAATCACTTACCTGCTCCAGCTTTCCAGCGACGCGCCGGGGGGCTCCGCTCCTCCCCCCCCTCCCTGGCCTCATCATAACTGTGGGCACCCGGCCTTGACAGCCTTCGGCTTCATGGCCGGGCACCCACTGCGCATGTGCGAGCTGCACTGCGCATCGCGCGCGGCGTGCTCGCCGCTGATTGGATAGGCCATCGTCTAGGACCTGTCAGTGTCCTAGATGATCGCCTACAGGGAGGGGCTGCAATAAGGCGATTAAGCCTAATCGCCTTACCAGCCCCTCGGCGGAAGGAGGAAGTGAGACAGGAAGTCCCACTCCTCCTGAAGCCCCCACTCCCCCCCAAAAAAATTACATGCCAAATGTGGCATGTAAGGGGGTGAGGAGTGGGATAAGCGGAAGTTCCATTTTTGGGTGGAACTCCTCTTTAAGGACCCCTTCACGCCGATATACGTCGGCAGAAAGGCACGGCTGGGCACAGGCACGTCGCCTTTAAGAGCCCAGCCGTGGGTTGCGAGCGCACCACCAGCAGCGCCCTCGTGACCTGGTCCTGTCCTCCGTGACCCGATCGTCGCCGGTGTCCCGCGATCGTTTCACAAGAGCTGAAGAATGAGGAGAGGCAAGTGTAAACAAACCTTTCCCCGTTCTTCCAAAAAAAAAAAAAAAAAGGGGGAGGTCTAATACCCATAAAACAGTTTTTGTAAACAGTGGTCTTACCCGAAAACTGATTTTAACAGTCTTTGTTTTGGAAGGTGCTGATGTGGCTTGCTCTGATTGGCTGGACTCATCAGACGATGAGTCAGGTTTTAACTCCACACTGTCGGCCTTTTTCTCTGCAACTGTATCTTCTTGTTTGTCTGTGGGACTTTCTTGATCTTCTTTAGATGGAAGACTACAAATAAAGTCCTCTGGTTTTTCCCACCTGGATTCTGCAGAAAATAAGACCCCATTTAATTACTGCAGTCAGGGTAATGGATAGGCTATGATTATTGGTAGAAGCCCATACCTCCGGTTTCAGTATTGTAGTAGTATGTGTAACCCTCTTCAGATACACCTTCTACCCACACAGGTTTGGCTCCTTGCTATTAAAAATAAATACAATTAAAATATATTTCTCATAAGAAAATATCATACATGTACATATAATGAGCATACATGGGTATGGCCAAATCTGTAAAAACCGCACACATTCAGACTATTAAGGGGATTATAGGACTGTCAACTCTAAATCTATTGCCATATAGAGCCAAGTTACTGGCAAAATAGGTCTACAGCTGACTATACAAATAGCTATCTGAACAATAAATGTAACCTTAACCACTTCAGCTCCAGAAGAATTTTGCGATTAGGCACTGCTTATACGTCGCCTTTAACCGACATTGCACGGTTGTGCGACGCTGTACCCAAACAAAATTGACACACTTTTTCCCCTCACAAATGAAGATTTCTTTTGGTGGTATTTGATCATCTCTGCATTAATTTTGTACTTTTTGCTATAATAAATAACCCCAATTTGTTTTCTCAGTTTAGGCAGATATATATAATTGGTAACATATATATCAATAAGCGTATACAGATTGGTTTGCGCAAAAGTTACAGCGTCTACAAAATAGGGGATAGATTTATAGCATTATTATTAGCAATAGCTACTATTTTTTATCGGGACGGACTGCGACATTATGCCGGACACATTTATGGGACCATTGTAGTTTATTCAGCGATCTGTGATATAAAAATGCACTGATTACTGTAAAATGTCACTGGCAGGGAAGAGGTTAAGGGCTCTTTCACACGGAGCGGACCGTTTTTTGATCCGCCCCCTGTGTGTCCGTCGGCTTAGCGGGGGGATCATCCGTAAATGCTCGCTGAGCTGTCGGCGGACAGGGCAGTCCCCGCACACTGTGCAGAGACTGCCCTGTCTTTCCTCTGCTCTCCCCTATGGGGAATTGGATGAATACCGACCAACTGTCCGTATTCATCCGATCCGCCAGACGGAAGAAAAATAGGGTTTTCTTCCATCCGAAAAAAAACGGATCTTTGCGGACGTTAGCTGATGCATCATCCACACAAAATAACAGGCCGTTTGTCCGTACGTGTGAAAGGGCCCTAACACTAAGGGGGTGATCAAGGGATTGGGTTCCCTAGGTGTATTCCTAACTGGGGGGGGGGGGGGGGGCTGGGACTGACTAAAGGAAAACAGATCGTGGTTCCTAGCTATTAGGAACTCACAATCTGCCTCTCCTCACAGAACAGAACAGGGATTTGTGTGTACACACACACACACACACGTTCCCTGTTCTGCCTCCCACGCCTGCGATCGCCAGTCATAAGCATCAGCACACGCACCTGCTATCCTAGTTAAAAGGGACTGACGTACAGCTATGGGCCCTTTCACATGGAGCGGTCCGTTTTGCGGTCCCGCTCCGTGTGTCCGTCGGCTCAGCGGGGGTCTCCGCTGAGCTGTCGGGCGGACAGGGCGGTCTCCGCACACTATGCAGGGACCGCCCTGTCTCTCCTCCGCTATCCCCTATGGGGAATCGGATGGAAACGGACCGTCTGTCCGTTCGCATCCGATCCGTTCCACCGGACGGAAGAAAAATAGGACATTCTTCCGTCCGTAAAAACGGATGCGGATCTTGCGGACATTAGCGGATGCATCATCCGCTAACGGATCCGCTCCCATAGGGGTTCATTACAAGTCTGTTAAAGGACTTGTAATTAGCGGACCGTTCGTCCGCTCATGTGAAAGGGCCCTAAGATGGTTCCCGGGATCTTTCCAACCTGCCGCAGTAGGAGAGCGGCTGGTCGACAAGTGGTTAAAGGAAGCTTCTGATCACTTACCAAGCACATCTATCATTTTGTGTGGAATGGTAGATGGAAGTAGTAGACAGCAGCAGTTGAAAGTTCTGGCTAATCTGAATTTCTCTTTTTTGTCAGCAAGGATGAACAGAAAATACACCATTTTTTTTTACCCAACGGATTTTTTGCGATACTGGCGTGCTTACAGAAATTAAAAGAACTTATTGTGCTGAAGTCATTGTACAACAATAACGGCACATTAAAATGACCTAATCTACTTAAAGCGGGGGTTCACCCTAAAAAAAAATTCTAACATTACACATTGAGCCGACTTATGAGACCGACAGTATGCTGGTGTTTTTTTTTTATTTAACTGACAATTGATGGCCTTTATTTATTTACCACAAATAGATCTTTCTTTAGGTGGTATTTGATCACCTCTGTATTTTTTTTTTTTTTTTTTGCGATATAAACAAACAATTTAAAAAAATAAAACAAAGTTATTTACTTTCTATTAAACAAAAAAGATATAAGGGGGGGATTCATCAATTTAGGCCAATATTCTTCTACATAATTTGGGTAAAAAAAATTCCAATAAGAGTATATTGATTGGTTTGTGCAAAAGTTATCGCGTTTACAAACTATGGGATAGATTTATGACATTTTTGCTAGTAATGCCAGCGACATTGCGGCGAACAAGTCTGATACCAAGTGACACTTTTTGGGGTTCAGTGACACTAGTACAGTGACCAGTGCTAACAAAATGCACTGATCACTGTATAAAATGGCAGGGAACGGGTTAACACCAGGGGCCATCAAAGGGTTAAGTGTGCTCTAGTGAGTGATTTCTAACTGTGTGGGGGATGGACTGACAGGGAGAAGAGACATCTGTGTTCCTGATTAGCATAACACAAGATCTCTCTTCCTCTGACAGACCGCTGTTCTTCCTCTCCAGCCAACAATCGGTGGGTCCCGGCAGCCGGACAGGCCGATTTGCTCCCGCTGTGTCCAATCACAGCGGTAGTGGGTCGCCATCGGCGCGCACGTGCCCAGACTCTGAGGCTGAAGCAACGTACAGGTACTTTGTTTTGTGCAGCCGGGCCGCCCTGCTGCAGTAAATGTGTGATGGGTGGTCCTTAAGCAGTTAACGAGCAGAGCATTTGTCTAGGAAGGAGCGTAATTTTGCGTTGCATTCTGTGACATGCAGTAACATAAAACCAAGCTTTGGACTGGGGTTGCCTCAAGGCTGAAGGTCTAAAGAACTTCTAAACCCCATTCTTCATTTAATGTTCTGAAAATAACGGTCTCACCTCTTCAGACTTGTCCTCATTCTCCTGGAATCCTTCGGGTGCCTCCCACTGCGTCTCTAGGATAAAAAAAAAAAAAAAAAAGAGAGACGTAGTTTATCTTTCATAACATATTTAAAGGCTACATTCCATGTTCAGGATGTAATATGTTACTGTAGCACTGACCCCTGTACTTTGTGACAGGGAGCAAGGGGGATCTTTTCCTTCAGCTCCCTGAATGTGAAGACTTCAAGTATCAACAGCCTTTGAAGCTGTCAGCTTGTAGTCCTCATTGAACTACCAGGGCGTCCATTCATTGTTCCTGTCAGTACGAAACAGCCTGCCTGTACGATGTATAACGCAGACAGCTTACACTGACAGTTTGAAGGAGTCCTGCATGGTGCAATGCTTTTGAGGAGATTATATATATATATATATATATAATATATATATATATATATATATATATATATATATATATATATATATATATATATATATATATATATATAGTACATACCAAAAGTTTGGACACACCTCATTCCAAGAGTTTTCTTTATTTTCATGACTATGAAAATTGTAGATTCACACTGAAGGCATCAAAACTATGAATTAACACATGTGGAATTATATACATAACAAAAAAGTGTGAAACTGAAAACATGTCATATTCTAGGTTCTTCAAAGTAGCCACCTTTTGCTTTGATTACTGCTTTGCACACTCTTGCCATCCTCTTGATGAGCTTCAAGAGGTAGTCACCTGAAATGGTCTTCCAACAGTCTTGAAGGAGTTCCCAGAGATGCTTAGCACTTGTTGGCCCTTTTGCCTTCACTCTGCGGTCCAGCTCACCCCAAACCATCTCGATTGGGTTCAGGTCCTGTGACTGTGGAGGCCAGGTCATCTGGCGCAGCACCCCATTACTCTCCTTCTTGGTCAAATAGCCCTTACACAGCCTGGAGGTGTGTTTGGGGTCATTGTCCTGTTGAAAAATAAATGATGGTCCAACTAAACGCAAACCGGATGGAATAGCATGCCGCTGCAAGATGCTGTGGTAGCCATGCTGGTTCAGTATGCCTTTCATTTGGAATAAATCCCCTACAGTGTCACCAGCAAAGCACCCCCACACCATCACACCTCCTCCATGCTTCACGGTGGGAACCAGGCATGTAGAGTCCATCCGTTCACCTTTTCTGCGTCGCACAAAGACACGGTGGTTGGAACCAAAGATCTCAAATTTGGACTCATCAGACCAAAGCACAGATTTCCACTGGTCTAATGTCCATTCCTTGTGTTCTTTAGCCCAAACAAGTCTCTTCTGCTTGTTGCCTTTCTTTAGCAGTGGTTTCCTAGCAGATATTCTACCATGAAGCCTGATTCACACAGTCTCCTCTTAACAGTTGTTCTAGAGATGTGTCTGCTGCAAAAGGTGACTACTTTGAAGAACCTAGAATATGACATATATTTTCAGTTGTTTCACACTTTTTTGTTATGTATATAATTCCACATGTGTTAATTTATAGTTTTGATGCCTTCAGTGTGAATCTACAATTTTCATAGTCATGAAAATAAAGAAAACTCTTGGAATGAGAAGGTGTCCCCAAACGTTTGGTCTGTACTGTAATATATAAAAATAAAAAATATGAATAAAAAATTACCTGCAAAAAAAAAAATGTTTTTTATATATATATATATATATATATTATATATATATATATATATATATATTCACTCTGATATGTTTTTATTACATTTTGATACATTTAGTGACACATATACAACATTCAATACATATAAAGTGTTAGAGAAGCTCATTAGGGCTTCACAGTGTGGTAATCATCATAAATAGACCGATGTGAACTGATATCAGGTTCCCTCAGAAACAGACCATCAACAATCCTAATCCTTCTTTCCTTTCTTTGCGCTCTTCTTTTTCCCCTTTTTATTTCCAGTGTCTTCCTCTGCACCAGGTATTGCTTTGCTTTTCTTCTTCCCAAGGGGAGTCTTGGAGTACCAGCTCTTGAAAGCTTCCTCCTCTTCCTTGTACACTGGCTCTTGTCGAGATAAGGAACCCATAAACTCTGATGCTGCCAAAGACTTGCTAGAAAGCTGCCTGATCCTTCTCTCATTAAGCACTGTATCCACTGCCTGCACCATGTGGCCAGGGGTGAATCCATCTGTGATCTTTGCTATATATATATATATTATATATATATATATATATATATATATATATATAATATATTTTTTTAATAGTGAACTTATTCTTTCAAATTTTACAATGTCGAATCTATATAGTAAAACTCGCAGTACCTCCAGACAATGTATTGTAGTAGTATGGGTATCCTTCTGAAGAGTATGCCTTTGTCCACTTTTTTTTAGCATGGTGTTTTTCTAGAGCTTCTATTTCTTTCCTTTTTTGTTCATCACGTGCTCTTCTCTCCTCAATTGTTGGACCTACAGGAGCTATAGGAGCTAGAGAAAATATGTCAGTTATTACTTTTAGGGTTTTACACTTAATGAAAGAAATCTAAAAACCCATACGTTGTCACCATACAACTATATATAAAAAAAAAAAAAAAAAAAGAAAAAACCCCACACATTGTTTAACCACTTCAGCGCCGTAAGGTTTTACCCACTTCCTGACCAGGCGTTTTTTTGCTATACGGCACTGCGTAGCTTTAACTGACAATATCGCCGTCGTGCAACACAAAGTGGCACATAGTTGTGAAGTGGTAAAAAAAAAAAACACACACACACACACACATTTGAAAACCATTAAAACACTACAAAAAAAAAAAAAAAATTGCTGAAAAGTGTGGCGTGCATTTGTATTCAGTCCCCTTTACTCTGATACCTCTAACTAAAATCTAGTGGAACTAATTGCCTTCAGAAGTCACCCAATTGGTAAATAGAGTCCAATGGTGTGATGCAATTTAATCTCAGTATAAAAATACAACTGTTCTGTTAGACAAAAAATAGAAAGGATGTATGGACAGCCGCACTCCAGAGGAAAAAAAACGTTTCAGTTGCCTTTTATTGGTAGAAAGGATAAAAGCACTACAAAAATCACAGCAGTGCGAAACGCGCCAACTGTAAATCCCCATTCTTGCTGTGATTTGTAGTGCTTTTATTCTTTTTCGGTTGACTTTATTGGTGAAGAAGGATATAAGCACTGCACATCACAGCAAAGAATGGAGATTTACAGTTGGCGCATTTTACACTGCTGCGATTTGTAGGGCTTTTTATCCTTTTACCAATAAAGGCAACCGAGAAGTTTTTTCCTGGAGTGCAGCTGTCCATACATCCTTTCTATTTTTGCCTTGCGCATTGCCGGCACCCGTGTTTTCTGAGAAAACATTGATTGTTAAAAACACATCCACCTGGAGCGGTAACTCCCTTTCCCCATGTGCTGTGAAGCCCTCAGAGGTTTGTTAGAGAACCTTAGTGAGCAAAAAGCATCATGAATGCCAAGGAACACACCAGACAGGTCAAGGATAAAAGTTAGGGAGAGGTTCAAAGCAGGGTTGAGTTAGAAATAAATATCCTAAGCTTTAAACATCTCATGGAGCACTGTTCAATCCATCATATGAAAATAGAAAAAAAAAAAACCCACACACCACACCGGACACCATCCACCTTGCCCAAGAAAGAAAGCATTGTAAAAAATAAATAAAAAAAATAAAAAAAATAAAAAAATACCGACAGCCCACACGTCATCAGTGCTGCATATTAGTGTCACTGTCACATGACATTTAAAATTCAGTAAACGGTGAGTACTTGGAAAAGAAAAAGTATCGGTACTTGTACTTAAAAAAGTGGTATTGGGACAAACTCAATGGTGATTCCATAATATTTTCCTCAGGAGTTGAGCCATTCCATATTTTTTCCCTCTGCTTGATCTAAAAAAAACTTGCAACTGACTACAATTTTCTTTCTTTAATTTTTTTTTTTCTAATTGTTTCTTAAAGCCAGAAGACTGGAATGTTAAATTAACCTAGTTTTAAAGGCATGTCTGTAATTTTTTTTTTTTCGACACAATTAACCAATTGAATTATCAATTTTCTAAGAGTGGCGATTCCATCCTTTTGTCAGGGGTTGTACAATCAGAAAATGCCTAGTAGTCATTGAGAAAATACAAGGCTTTCATGGAATGGCGGGCAGTGCAGAGTGAATGAAGACACCCTGTGGTCAATGTTCTGGGTAGCCGCTGCTTTCCCAGTATTCCCTCAGGTATAAGATATGCATACTTACATTGGTCCAGGCGGTGGTTACCATGCAAAAGGGCAGCCGCTTGGCACTGGACCCAGAAGACTAATGCAATCACTGTAGTAGTGGTGACTACTACAATGATTTGTAGCTTGCTTACACGGGGATTAGTCAGATATAAGATGTGCACACTAATGTTGGTCCAAGCTGGACCAATGTACCTATGCTAGAAAAAATCATACCCAAATGTCAACTTTAGCAGGGTTCATTTTGGGATTAGGGACCTTGTGTGAACTAGTATCACCTTGGGAGCAGTACATCCCGGCAATGTAGAACTGGTAGAAGTAAAACTACCTGGGCTGCACATATCTGGATATCCTGGAAAATCATTACATCCATAGTACCTGGTTTTGTGCCCTCGAGTCTCTTCAAATCTTCTTCATATGCCTTTAACGCCGCTTCTTCCATGGCAGCAAATTCCTTTGACTGCTTTTCAGCTTCCTTGACTTTGGCCATACTTCTTTGTTTAATCTGCAAGAGAACAATTAAAGCTACAGAAGCGTACCCAGAACATCTTCAAAAGTACAGCAATACCAATCAGAACCAAAAGCAAGACCTTCATATGGCTGAAACTGGGTCAATAGATATAGCAAGGGGGTGAGATCACATCCGACGGACAGATTGCTTTTCTGATATGTATGGCCATACTTTACACATAGTTGGTAATCCTACATTGTTAAAATCCACAGTCTGGCCACCAGAAAATAAAACTACCAAGCTTATTGAAAATACATAAAAACGTATGCTACATTTATGTCCTTCTGTTAGAAGGCAATACATTGTCCTTTACCTCACTGATTTTCTTGATGACATTTTCTTTATGGTTTTTTTCCCCGCTCATGGAAGTCAATACTCTAAAAACCAAAAAAATATAAAAATATTCAACATTTTTACTTTCATAATGTTTTTACAGATGTGATCCATCACTAGACAACCTAACACACATCAAGCCAGGAGATTATATATATATATATATAATATATATATATATATATATATATATATAGAGTTACCTGCCACAGCTGTCAAACAAACACAGTGGATGGCCATTTCTGGAGTGCTGGGTACAAAACGTAGGTACAGAAATAGCCCTGGGGTAAAGTGGACCTAATAATGGCTGCGAACAGAGCTGTCCAAGGTTGGTCCAGTTCAGAAACACAATGCACAGAGCTGATCCAAATGGCTCTGTACCACGACGTTTGCGATAGTGTAGTTCTTATATCTGTGAGCCCTCCCCTTCGTCTTGGCCAGCCTTATGGCTCAATGCCATAAGGCTGGCCATACATTATACAATTTTCTTGTGCAACTTTCCTTTAGATCTACCAAAACCATACAATAGGAGGTCAAACCTAAACACTTTACATTTGTATGCAATCAGGCAGGCCCATGCACTACATAAAAGGTACATCTAAAGAAAATTGTATGGTGTATGGCCAGCTTAACACAGATTTAGCCTAGGTTCACATTGGAGAAATTTACTGTACAAATTAGATATTTGTCAATAATCTTTTAATACTTTGGCGATGACAGTTAAGCTCAAGGGGTGGGGGAATTTATCAAAACTGTAGCAGTCTAAATCTGGAGCAACTGTGTATGGTAACCAGTTTCCATTTCAATCATTTTTATTAGTTGTTTTGAAAATAATAAAGAGATCACTTGGCAGAGCAGCGAACAATCCTTGCATGCTCTGTACATGCAACAAAAAGGGGCATAACCAATAAGTTTCCATCTTCAGATTGTTCAGTTAAGCTTTGACAATGAAAGACAGAAGCTGATTGGTTGCTATGCACAGCTTTTCCAAGTTTATAAATCCCCCTAATAGTATTTTTATTGTTAATGTTTGTCTCAAAGACTGACCCTTCTCCTTCCACCATCAGCACATGATAAATAGGAGAAAACACAAAAGTGTTGAGTTTACAATTCTGCTCAGTGTAGATCGATAGGGGGAAAATACTTATTTCACTCATTAAAATGCAAATCAATTTATAACTTGTTTGAAATGCATTTTGTTTTTTTGATCGTTTTGTGTTGTTGTTCTGTTTACCGTTAAAAATAAACCTACCATTAAAATTTTAAACTTATCATTTGTCAGTGGGCAAACATACAAAATCAGCAGGGAGTCAATAACATTTCCCCCCTCACTGTCCATGCACACACACACACCAAAGTTTGTGGACTTTAATGCCACGTACACACAATCAGATTTTCCGATGGAATTTTTTGTTGGAATTCCGTTTAAGTTGTCTTGCATACACCAAATTCAACCGTCCAAACCGTGCAAAATGGTGATGTAAAACACTACGGCGAGCCGAGAAAAATTAAGTTCAATGCTTCCGAGCATCCGTCGACTTGATTCTAAACATGCGTGGGTTTTCCCTTTGTCGGAGTTGCACACAGATGATAGGAATTTATTAGAAATAAAACATGTTCTATTTCTAAACACCGACGGAAAAAAGTCTGATGGGGCCCACAGACGATCGGAATTTCCGATGAAAAAAGTCCATTGCTCCTTTGACACGATCGGACCGCCTGTCCGTTTTTCAGGTGGACCCGAACGGGTCACCCATTGTCCTCTATGGGGAGGTGAATGTCAGCGGGCATGTGTCCGCTGACACCCACCTGGCATCTGATCCGATAAAATCCACTCAAAACAGACGTTCGCCATCAGTCTTGCCGGTCGGATCGACTGAAAACGGACAGGCTATTAGTTTTCATCCAATTTCTCCATAGAGGAGAGCGGGTCTGTCTCTGTACAGTGAGCTATTGGAGTCCATCAAAATGGATCTGCCCCGTGTGAAAGGGGCCTTACTTTCCTTTAAACTAAATAATAAACACAGACTTGGTTTATTTTCTCTAAAATGTAGCAGAATACATTTATTACATTTATACAATTATTAGCAAAAAAATTCTAACAGAAACTAGGACCCCCTGGGCAGGAAGGGAGTGAAAGTGCGGTGTGAAAGGGGTGAAAGCACGGTCTCACAAATGATACAATTTGCACAATGTTGCATGATGGAAAAAGTTTTCAGCCAAGCTATCAGATCGCTTAAAGGGGTTGTAAAGGTAAAAAATTTTCCCTAAATGGCTTTCTTTACCTTAGTGCAGTCCTTCTTCACTTACCTCATCCTTGCTTTTAAATGTCCTTATTTCTTCTGAGAAATCCTCACTTCCTGTTCTTCTGTCTGTAACTCCACGCAGTAATACGAGGCTTTCTCCCTGATGTGGAGAAAGCCTCTTCAGGGGGCGAGCAGGAGTGTCAGGACACTCTACTTTGCAGATAGAGAAAGGAGCTGTGCGTTAGTGGGCAACCTGACACTCCTGCTCGCCCCCTCCCCCCTCAAGAGGCTTTTTTCAACACCAGGGAGAAAGCCTCTGATTACGGTGTGTAGTTATAGACAAAAGAACAGGAAGTGAGGATTTCTCAGAAGAAATAAGGACATTTATAAGGAGCAAAATCAAAGGATGAGGTAAGTGAAGGAGGACTGCACTAAGGTAAAGAAAGCTATTTAGGGAAAAATGTTTTACCTTTACACCCCTTTAAAAATAGGACCTGGTAAAGAAGTGGTTTCACCGGGTAGTACTAAAGTGAATACTTATAAGTAAGGCATACCGGCTTATTGTCAGCAATCCAACACTTGCAATAAATGCAAAATTTCTTAGGCTGAGATTTCCAGTAGTCAGCCCTGCAAGACAAAAGAAGCACTGCATGTTAAATCAGACCTATGGGAAAAATCCAAAATGGCATACTGTATGTGAAGCAGTTTGTCACCAACATTAACACAGCAGTCTTCTCTGTAATACAGCTTTAATACCCTTTAAAGAGGAAGTAAACCCTCTTGTCAAAAAAAAAAAAAAAAAGAAGACAACCTGCAAGACAAAAAGGCATACTGAGCTAGTATGCATAGCATACTAGCTCATTATGAATTACTTACCCAAGAACGAAGCCCTCGTTTGCCTCCTCCGACGCCACCATGATACCCAGAAGTGGCTTCCGGGTATCGCTGCCTGGCACTGTGACTGGCATGATGCCGTTCGTAGTGGCATGCTTAGTGCGCCTGATGTTTACGGAGCATACAAATCGCTAACAGGCAGGCTGAATGTATTAAAGGGGTTTTAAAGGTTTGTTTATTTTCTAAATAGGTTCCTTTGAGCTAGTGCATTGTTGGTTCACTTACCTTTTCCTTCCATTACCCTTCTTAGGCCCCTTTCACGTTTGAAAGAAAACCACTATATCCTTGCTACAGTATATAACTAACATAGAAACAAGCTCTGCTTGCTCGCACCCTGGGGGGGGGGGGGGGGGGCATACTTGTCAAAACCAGGTACCCGCTCCCACTTCTGAGTAAGTTTGCCACACAACGATTGTGGAGATTTTCAAACATTTCCGGCCCCTCCTCCACCTCCCCCGCTGCCTTCTGGGAGACACACAGGCACCAAAAGACAGTCGGACCATTCAGAAAATGTGCGACTTTGCACATGCGCAGTAAGAAACAGGCTACACTTCCTGTTTCCTTCAGTAAAAAAAGGCTGATGCCTGCACCCAAAGCCGAATGAGAAAATAAGGGTCCTTTCACACAGAGCGGACCGTTTTTCGGTCCGCTCCGTGTGTGTCCGTCGGCTCAGCGGGGATCCCCGCTCAGCTGTCGGTGGACAGGGCGGTCCCCGCACACTGTGCAGGGACTGCCCTGTCTCTCTGTCTCTCCTCCGTTCCGCCGGACGGAAGAAAAATAGGGTTTTTTCCGTCGGAAAAAACCGGATCCAGACGGACGCGGATCATTGCGGATGCATCATCCGCTAACGGACGCGACCCCATAGGCGTCCATTACAAGTCCGACATCACGGGATACCTGGACAGGCAAGTGTCCTTATATAAAACTTAACATTGCCATTTATGTGCAGAAGGGCAAAAAAATACTTACATGATGGCTTCCTTGTGTCTTACCTGCAGGAACAAAAAGTAAAGAGTAAATGTTTAGATTCAGACCACAAATATGTACAGTAATGTCAGAGATATCTGGTAGGGGGCTGCTGCACACAGGTTTTTTACCTTCATGCATAGAATGTACAAAAGGCAAAAAAAAAAAAAAAAAAAAAAAAACACCCTTGAGCATTTACAACCGCTTTAATGGCCATTTTGCTAAAAACTGCCCATGCATTTCAGCATGTCCAGCAAATTACATACTGGGCTGACAGTATATCCCTAAACACTGCAGAATTCATCTGGCTGCTTCTGTCTTATCAATAAAACACCAATGACCCAGTGCCGCTGGAAGCCATGCATGCCCATGCCATCACAAAACAAAACGCAGTTTTTCAAACTTCATTTTCAAAAACGATGTTGCATACACACCACCGTTTTCTGAAAATGCTCTTGCAAAGCGCTGTTACGTACACCACTCTGTTCCATTCAAGCTCCCGTCTCACAACTTGCTTCTGAGCATGCGTGGTTTAAAAACGTTGTTTTAAACGTCGTTTTGCCCACACACGATCACTTTTTATGACACAAAAAAACTTCATTTAGAAAAACGACACAAAAAATTCAAGCATGTTCGAATTTTTTTTTGTCGTTTTTCAGAAGACATAAAACAACGTTTTGCCCACACACAATCATTTTAAATTATGTTTTTTAAAACGTTGTTTTTTCCATCACAAAAAGTGATCGTGTGTACGCGGCATTAGTTTCATCCATCCAAAGAATGCTTTTCCAGAACTGGTCTGGCTTTTTCAGATGTTTTTTTTGGCAAAGTCTAATCTGGCTTTTCTATTGTTTGGGCTTATGAATGGCTTGCACCTTCTGGTGGACCCTCTGTATTTGCTCTTGTGAAGTCTTCTCATGATTGTGGACTTTGACAATGATATGTGAAAAAACAATTGTGTGACCCCTGCGGCTAATACACATATGTTAGCAAATGTTAGATTGTGTATACATTCGGGCACGGTGGACGCTGTGACCTGTTTGCCAGTATATAATATATATATATATATACACACACACACACTGCACATAAGCTAAGGAAGTTTATTACATCACTTCCTGTCTGGCCCCACCTCTTTCAGGGTGGATCCGGTTTGCATTTCATTTATAAAAGCCAGCAGTAAGGGGATGCAGTGATATGCCCCTGGTGATGGCTTTGAGTCGAAACGCGTCAGATTTTGCTTCACAGCACCCCATACTGTTTTTATTATATTCATGTGGAGCACTCTTTTCTTTGCTTTATTTTGGAGTTTGTACGAATTGGTCCACATCCAGTTTACAGCAGAAGGCCCACTGGTTCATCGCTCTAGCTCTCGAAGACCTACTCCATAGAGACTACCGAGACTGCACTGCTTACCTGGGAGACCCTGCTACATATATCCAGGTCTTTGAATAACCACAAGCTCATCAGACCCACTGTTTTACAAACAGATGAGTCCACAACACAGGGTAAGAGTATTTTATCCTCTCTGTAGGAAGTAACCTTGATGCCTTGAGGCAATTGGTCATGCAAAATCCTATGCTCCCATATGGACTTTCACATCATTGTATTCAGTTGTGATATAGTAATATAAGAGCAATAAAGAGCAATAAATGCTACGTGAATATATCAGTCACTTTAAGTTTTGTTTATTTCAGTGCTGCACTATTTGACAATGATATGCCCACCTCCTGGAGTGTGTCCCTCACTTGTCTGGGTGTTGTGAATGGGTTTTTTCTTTACCAGAGAGGATCCTGTGATCATCCACCACTGTTGTCATCCATGGACGTTCAGGCTTTTTTTATGTTGCCGAGTTCTCTTGTGCTTTCTCCTCAGAAAGTACCAAACTGTTGATTTGGCTATTCCTAATGTTGCTGCCATCTCTCTGATGGATTTGTTTCATTTTTGAAGCCTTACAATGGCTGTTTCACTTGCATGGACAGCTCCTTTGAACACACGATGTATGTTCGCAGCAATAGATTCCAAATACCACACTTATAATCCACTCCTGACCCTTTACCTGCTTAATTGATGAAGAAATAAAGTAGATCACACCTGGCCATGACACAGCTTTTGGTTTAATTGTCCAATAAATTTTAATCCCTTGAAAAAGGGGATGGTTATTCTTAAAATCTATAATTCCTAAACCCTTCCTCAGATTTGGATGTACAGATCCTCAAATTAAACCTGAGAGTCTGCATTTTGAGACCATTTTCATTATGCAACTATAGCTTTAAAAAGGTTTTGGCAAGTACCTGAAAAACTAAAAATCTATCTACCTAACTGTATATAATGCTTGGGGGTTCTGGGTAATTTTCTAGCAAAAAACAAAAAAAATCATGGATCATTTTTACATGTAGGAGAGAAATGTCAGGATTGGTCTGGGCTGGAAGCCGTTCAACAGAATTGCATTTTGGTTCGAGGGGGGGGGGGGATGTGGACAAGACATTCTGGAACACCCATTACTGGGATTGCTGTAGAGAGAATGTGTGTAGGGATCAGTCAGTGTACACATACCATGATCCCAGGGGTTGTCAGTCGGAGTGTGTACTGTAGGGATCAGTCAGTGTACACATACCATGATCCCAGGGGTTGTCAGTCGGAGAGTGTGTACTGTAGGGATCAGTCAGTGTACACATACCATGATCCCAGGGGTTGTCAGTCGGAGTGTGTACTGTAGGGATCAGTCAGTGTACACATACCATGATCCCAGGGGTTGTTGTCAGTCGGAGTGTGTACTGTAGGGATCAGTCAGTGTACACATACCGTGATCCCAGGGGTTGTCAGTCGGAGTGTGTACTGTAGGGATCAGTCAGTGTACACATACCGTGAGCCCAGGGGTTGTCAGTCGGAGTGTGTGTGTACTGTAGGGATCAGTCAGTGTACACATACCGTGAGCCCAGGGGGTAGGAGTGTGTAGGGATCAGTCAGTGTACACATACCGTGAGCCCAGGGGGTAGGAGTGTGTAGGGATCAGTCAGTGTACACATACCGTGAGCCCAGGGGGTAGGAGTGTGTAGGGATCAGTCAGTGTACACATACCGTGAGCCAGGGGGTAGGAGTGTGTAGGGATCAGTCAGTGTACACATACCGTGAGCCCAGGGGGTAGGAGTGTGTAGGGATCAGTCAGTGTACACATACCGTGAGCCCAGGGGGTAGGAGTGTGTAGGGATCAGTCAGTGTACACATACCGTGAGCCCAGGGGGGTAGGAGTGTGTAGGGATCAGTCAGGGTACACATACCGTGAGCCCAGGGGGGAGGAGTGTGTAGGGATCAGTCAGTGTACACATACCGTGAGCCCAGGGGGGGAGGAGTGTGTAGGGATCAGTCAGTGTACACATACCGTGAGCCCAGGGGGGAGGAGTGTGTAGGGATCAGTCAGTGTACACATACCGTGAGCCCAGGGGGGAGGAGTGTGTAGGGATCAGTCAGTGTACACATACCGTGAGCCCAGGGGGGAGGAGTGTGTAGGGATCAGTCAGTGTACACATACCGTGAGCCCAGGGGGGAGGAGTGTGTAGGGATCAGTCAGTGTACACATACCGTGAGCCCAGGGGGGAGGAGTGTGTAGGGATCAGTCAGTGTACACATACCGTCCGAGCCCAGGGGGAGGAGTGTGTAGGGATCAGTCAGTGTACACATACCGTGAGCCCAGGGGGGAGGAGTGTGTAGGGATCAGTCAGTGTACACATACCGTGAGCCCAGGGGGGGAGGTAGTGTGTAGGGATCAGTCAGTGTACACATACCGTGAGCCCAGGGGGGAGGAGTGTGTAGGGATCAGTCAGTGTACACATACCGTGAGCCCAGGGGGGAGGAGTGTGTAGGGATCAGTCAGTGTACACATACCGTGAGCCCAGGGGGAGGAGTGTGTAGGGATCAGTCAGTGTACACATACCGTGAGCCCAGGGGGGAGGAGTGTGTAGGGATCAGTCAGTGTACACATACCGTGAGCCCAGGGGGGAGGAGTGTGTAGGGATCAGTCAGTGTACACATACCGTGAGCCCAGGGGGGAGGAGTGTGTAGGGATCAGA
Organism: Rana kukunoris; assembly: GCA_029574335.1. NCBI lineage: Eukaryota > Metazoa > Chordata > Amphibia > Anura > Ranidae > Rana > Rana kukunoris. The sequence continues at coordinate 165,184,056 of CM056050.1, forward strand.
TCAGTCAGTGTACACATACCGTGAGCCCAGGGGGAGGAGTGTGTAGGGATCAGTCAGTGTACACATACCGTGAGCCCAGGGGGGAGGAGTGTGTAGGGATCAGTCAGTGTACACATACCGTGAGCCCAGGGGGGAGGAGTGTGTAGGGATCAGTCAGTGTACACATACCGTGAGCCCAGGGGGAGGAGTGTGTAGGGATCAGTCAGTGTACACATACCGTGAGCCCAGGGGGGTAGGAGTGTGTAGGGATCAGTCAGTGTACACATACCGTGAGCCCAGGGGGGAGTGTGTAGGGATCAGTCAGTGTACACATACCGTGAGCCCAGGGGGGAGGAGTGTGTAGGGATCAGTCAGTGTACACATACCGTGAGCCCAGGGGGGAGGAGTGTGTAGGGATCAGTCAGTGTACACATACCGTGAGCCCAGGGGGGAGGAGTGTGTAGGGATCAGTCAGTGTACACATACCGTGAGCCCAGGGGGTGTGTAGGGATCAGTCAGTGTACACATACCGTGAGCCCAGGGGGGAGGAGTGTGTAGGGATCAGTCAGTGTACACATACCGTGAGCAGGGGGGAGGAGTGTGTAGGGATCAGTCAGTGTACACATACCGTGAGCCCAGGGGGGAGGAGTGTGTAGGGATCAGTCAGTGTACACATACCGTGAGCCCCAGGGGGTAGGAGTGTGTAGGGATCAGTCAGTGTACACATACCGTGAGCCCAGGGGGGAGGAGTGTGTAGGGATCAGTCAGTGTACACATACCGTGAGCCCAGGGGGGTAGGAGTGTGTAGGGATCAGTCAGTGTACACATACCGTGAGCCCAGGGGGGTAGGAGTGTGTAGGGATCAGTCAGTGTGTACACATACCGTGAGCCCAGGGGGTAGGAGTGTGTAGGGATCAGTCAGTGTACACATACCGTGAGCCCGGGGGTAGGAGTGTGTAGGGATCAGTCAGTGTACACATACCGTGAGCCCAGGGGGTAGGAGTGTGTAGGGATCAGTCAGTGTACACATACCGTGAGCCCAGGGGGTGTGTAGGGATCAGTCAGTGTACACATACCGTGAGCCCAGGGGGGTAGGAGTGTGTAGGGATCAGTCAGTGTACACATACCGTGAGCCCAGGGGGTAGGAGTGTGTGTAGGGATCAGTCAGTGTACACATACCGTGAGCCCAGGGGGTAGGAGTGTGTAGGGATCAGTCAGTGTACATACCGTGAGCCCAGGGGGTAGGAGTGTGTAGGGATCAGTCAGTGTACACATACCGTGAGCCCAGGGGGTGAGGAGTGTGTAGGGATCAGTCAGTGTACACATACCGTGAGCCCAGGGGAGGAGTGTGTAGGGATCAGTCAGTGTACACATACCGTGAGCCCAGGGGGTAGGAGTGTGTAGGGATCAGTCAGTGTACACATACCGTGAGCCCAGGGGGGAGGAGTGTGTAGGGATCAGTCAGTGTACACATACCGTGAGCCCAGGGGGTAGGAGTGTGTAGGGATCAGTCAGTGTACACATACCGTGAGCCCAGGGGGTAGGAGTGTGTAGGGATCAGTCAGTGTACACATACCGTGAGCCCAGGGGGTAGGAGTGTGTAGGGATCAGTCAGTGTACACATACCGTGAGCCCAGGGGGTAGGAGTGTGTAGGGATCAGTCAGTGTACACATACCGTGAGCCCAGGGGGTAGGGTAGGAGTGTGTAGGGATCAGTCAGTGTACACATACCGTGAGCCCAGGGGGTAGGAGTGTGTAGGGATCAGTCAGTGTACACATACCGTGAGCCCAGGGGGTAGGAGTGTGTAGGGATCAGTCAGTGTACACATACCGTGAGCCCAGGGGGTAGGAGTGTGTAGGGATCAGTCAGTGTACACATACCGTGAGCCCAGGGGGTAGGAGTGTGTAGGGATCAGTCAGTGTACACATACCGTGAGCCCAGGGGGTAGGAGTGTGTAGGGATCAGTCAGTGTACACATACCGTGAGCCCAGGGGGTAGGAGTGTGTAGGGATCAGTCAGTGTACACATACCGTGAGCCCAGGGGGTAGGAGTGTGTAGGGATCAGTCAGTGTACACATACCGTGAGCCCAGGGGGTAGGAGTGTGTAGGGATCAGTCAGTGTACACATACCGTGAGCCCAGGGGGTAGAGGAGTGTGGTAGGGATCAGTCAGTGTACACATACCGTGAGCCCAGGGGGTAGGAGTGTGTAGGGATCAGTCAGTGTACACATACCGTGAGCCCAGGGGGTAGGAGTGTGTAGGGATCAGTCAGTGTACACATACCGTGAGCCCAGGGGGTAGGAGTGTGTAGGGATCAGTCAGTGTACACATACCGTGAGCCCAGGGGGTAGGAGTGTGTAGGATCAGTCAGTGTACACATACCGTGAGCCCAGGGGGTAGGAGTGTGTAGGGATCAGTCAGTGTACACATACCGTGAGCCCAGGGGGTAGGAGTGTGTAGGGATCAGTCAGTGTACACATACCGTGAGCCCAGGGGGTAGGAGTGTGTAGGGATCAGTCAGTGTACACATACCGTGAGCCCAGGGGGTAGGAGTGTGTAGGGATCAGTCAGTGTACACATACCGTGAGCCCAGGGGGTAGGAGTGTGTAGGGATCAGTCAGTGTACACATACCGTGAGCCCAGGGGGTAGGAGTGTGTAGGATCAGTCAGTGTACACATGCCGTGAGCCCAGGGGGTAGGAGTGTGTAGGGATCAGTCAGTGTACACATGCCCGTGAGCCCAGGGGGTAGGGAGTGTGTAGGGATCAGTCAGTGTACACATACCGTGAGCCAGGGGTAGGAGTGTGTAGGGATCAGTCAGTGTACACATACCGTGAGCCCAGGGGGTAGGAGTGTGTAGGGATCAGTCAGTGTACACATACCGTGAGCCCAGGGGGTAGGAGTGTGTAGGGATCAGTCAGTGTACACATACGTGAGCCCAGGGGGTAGGAGTGTGTAGGGATCAGTCAGTGTACACATGCCGTGAGCCCAGGGGGTAGGAGTGTGTAGGGATCAGTCAGTGTACACATGCCGTGAGCCCAGGGGGTAGGAGTGTGTAGGGATCAGTCAGTGTACACATGCCGTGAGCCCAGGGGGTAGGAGTGTGTAGGGATCAGTCAGTGTACACATGCCGTGAGCCCAGGGGGTAGGAGTGTGTAGGGATCAGTCAGTGTACACATGCCGTGAGCCCAGGGGGTAGGAGTGTGTAGGGATCAGTCAGTGTACACATGCCGTGAGCCCAGGGGGTAGGAGTGTGTAGGGATCAGTCAGTGTACACATGCCGTGAGCCCAGGGGGTGTGTAGGGATCAGTCAGTGTACACATGCCGTGAGCCCAGGGGGTGTGTAGGGATCAGTCAGTGTACACATGCCGTGAGCCCAGGGGGTGTGTAGGGATCAGTCAGTGTACACATGCCGTGAGCCCAGGGGGTGTGTAGGGATCAGTCAGTGTACACATGCCGTGAGCCCAGGGGGTGTGTAGGGATCAGTCAGTGTACACATGCCGTGTCAGCCCAGGGGGTGTGTAGGGATCACATGCCGTGAGCCCAGGGGGTAGGAGTGTGTAGGGATCAGTCAGTGTACACATGCCGTGAGCCCAGGGGGTGTGTAGTCAGTACACATGCCGTGAGCCCAGGGGTGTGTAGGGATCAGTCAGTGTACACATGCCGTGAGCCCAGGGGGTGTGTAGTCAGTACACATGCCGTGAGCCCAGGGGGTGTGTAGGGATCAGTCAGTGTACACATGCCGTGAGCCAGGGGGGGAGTGTGTAGTAGGGATCAGTAGGAGTGTGTAGGGATCAGTGTACACATGCCGTGAGCCCAGGGGGTAGGGTGTGTAGGGATCAGTCAGTGTACACATGCCGTGAGCCCAGGGGGTGTGTAGGGATCAGTCAGTGTACACATGCCGTGAGCCCAGTGGGGGTGTGTAGGGATCAGTCAGTGTACACATGCCGTGAGCCCAGGGGGTGTGTAGGGATCAGTCAGTGTACACATGCCGTGAGCCCAGGGGGTGTGTAGGGATCAGTCAGTGTACACATGCGTGAGCCCAGGGGGTGTGTAGGGATCAGTCAGTGTACACATGCCGTGAGCCCAGGGGGTGTGTGTAGGGATCAGTCCGTGAGCCCAGGGGGTGTGTAGGGATCAGTCAGTGTACACATGCCGTGAGCCCAGGGGGTGTGTAGGGATCAGTCAGTGTACACATGCCGTGAGCCCAGGGGGTGTGTAGGGATCAGTCAGTGTACACATGCCGTGAGCCCAGGGGGTGTGTAGGGATCAGTCAGTGTACACATGCCGTGAGCCCAGGGGGTGTGTTAGGGATCAGTCAGACATGCCGTGAGCCCAGGGGGTGTGTAGGGATCAGTCAGTGTACACATGCCGTCAGTGTACACATGCCGTGAGCCCAGGGGGTGTGTAGGGATCAGTCAGTGTACACATGCCGTGAGCCCAGGGGGTGTGTAGGGATCAGTCAGTGTACACATGCCGTGAGCCCAGGGGGTGTGTAGGGATCAGTCAGTGTACACATGCCGTGAGCCCAGGGGGTGTGTAGGGATCAGTCAGTGTACACATGCCGTGAGCCCAGGGGGTGTGTAGGGATCAGTCAGTGTACACATGCCGTGAGCCAGGGGGTGTGTAGGATCAGTCAGTGTACACATGCCGTGAGCCCAGGGGGTGTGTAGGGATCAGTCAGTGTACACATGCCGTGAGCCCAGGGGTGTGTGTAGGGATCAGTCAGTGTACACATGCCGTGAGCCCAGGGGGTGTGTAGGGATCAGTCAGTGTACACATGCGTGAGCCCAGGGGGTGTGTAGGGATCAGTCAGTGTACACATGCCGTGAGCCCAGGGGGTGTGTAGGGATCAGTCAGATAGTCAGTGTACACATGCGTGAGCCCAGGGGGTGTGTAGGGATCAGTCAGTGTACACATGCCGTGAGCCAGGGGGGTGTGTAGGGATCAGTCAGTGTACACATGCCGTGAGCCCAGGGGTGTGTGTAGGGATCAGTCAGTGTACACATGCCGTGAGCCAGGGGGGTGTGTAGGGATCAGTCAGTGTACACATGCCGTGAGCCCAGGGGGTGTGTAGGGATCAGTGTGTACACATGCCGTGAGCCCAGGGGGTGTGTAGGGATCAGTCAGTGTACACATGCCGTGAGCCCAGGGGGTGTGTAGGGATCAGTCAGTGTACACATACCGTGAGCCCAGGGGCCGTGTGTGGGATCAGTCAGTGTACCATGCCGTGAGCCCAGGGGGTGTGTAGGATCAGTCAGTGTACACATCAACGGCCAGGGGGTGTGTAGGGATCAGTCAGTGTACACATACCCGTGAGAGCCCAGGGGTGTGTAGGATCAGTCAGTGTACACATGCCGTGAGCCCAGGGGGTGTGTAGGGATCAGTCAGTGTACACATGCCGTGAGCCCAGGGGGGTGTGTAGGGATCAGTCAGTGTACACATGCCGTGAGCCCAGGGGGTGTGTAGGGATCAGTCAGTGTACACATACCGTGAGCCCAGGGGGTGTGTAGGGATCAGTCAGTGTAACATACCGTGAGCCCAGGGGGTGTGTAGGGGATCAGTCAGTGTACACATACCGTGAGCCCAGGGGGTGTGTAGGGATCAGTCAGTGTACACATACCGTGAGCCCAGGGGGTGTGTAGGGATCAGTCAGTGTACACATACCGTGAGCCCAGGGGGTGTGTAGGGATCAGTCAGTGTACACATACCGTGAGCCCAGGGGGTGTGTTCAGTGTACACATACCGTGAGCCCAGGGGGGTGTGTAGGGATCAGTAAGTGTACACATTAGGGTTGTCTCGACACCACTTTAAGTCCAAGCACCGATCCCCAACCCCCCCTCCCCCCCCAAAGTACTCGCCAATACCGATACTTTGTCAGAATTTTTTATATTTTTTTTTACAATTTTTTTTATGTTTTTTTTTTGTGGGTGAGGGGGGGGGGGGGGGTTGGTTTGTGTCAGTGTTTTTTTTATTACATTTTTTTTATTATTTTTTACAATTATTTTTTTTTTTTATCAGACCTGTTGGGGGTCTTTGGTGAGATATCAGGGGTCTTAACAGACCCCCGACATCTCCCCTTTGAGACAGAGGAAAAAGGACTAAGGACACAGATTCCCCAGTCCCTTTCTCTGCAGCCCTCAGCTAAAATGAATGGAAATAAGTCTCTCTCTCCATTCATAAATGAAGCATTGTAAACACAAGTTACGATGCCCAGTTATGTGAATAAACAGAGTCAGTGATCACTCTGTACATTCGGAAAAGGTAGGTGCGGATTTAGCGGCTCCTACTGGTACCTCATCTGACAGATCAAGGGGGTGGAGGGGGACACGCAGCACAGAGGGGGACACAGGGACAGCGGTGATCGGTGCAGTTGGGGGGGGGGGGGGGGGGGGGTTACAAGCATCGATCACTGCTGTATAACTTTAACTAAAGCAGCTAAAAAGGGGGCAGATCAGTGCTTTTAACTCCCCCGCCACACAGATCACCATGACTGCCCAGGTATCGGGTGAAGCATCGGAGCATTTCCCTGAGTACAAGTACTCAGGGGAATGCTTGGCATCGGGACATTCCTAGTACACATACCGTGAGCCCATGGGGATGTGTAGGGATCAGTCAGTGTACACACAGTGTGAGCCCGGGGGGTGTGTAGGGATCAGTCAGTGTACACACAGTGTGAGCCAGGGGGTGCATAGAGATCAGTCAGTGTACACACAGTGTGAGCCCGGGGGGTGTGTAGGGATCAGTCAGTGTACACACAGTGTGAGCCCGGGGGGTGTGTAGGGATCAGTCAGTGTACACACAGTGTGAGCCCCGGGGGTGTGTAGGGATCAGTCAGTGTACACACAGTGTGAGCCCGGGGGTGTGTAGGGATCAGTCAGTGTACACACAGTGTGAGCCCGGGGGTGTGTAGGGATCAGTCAGTGTACACACAGTGTGAGCCCGGGGGTGTGTAGGGATCAGTCAGTGTACACACAGTGTGAGCCCAGGGGGTGCGTAGGGATCAGTCAGTGTACACACAGTGTGAGCCCAGGGGTTGCATAGAGATCAGTCAGTGTACACACAGTGTGAGCCGGGGGGTGTGTAGGGATCAGTCAGAGTACACACAGTGTGAGCCCAGGGGGTGCGTAGGGATCAGTCAGTGTACACACAGTGTGAGCCCAGGGTGTGTGTGTAGGGATCATCAGTCAGTGTGAGCCCAGGGGGTGCGTAGGGATCAGTCAGTGTAAACAGTGTGAGCCCGGGGGTGTGTAGGGATCAGTCAGTGTACACACAGTGTGAGCCCGGGGGTGTGTAGGGATCAGTCAGTGTACACAGTGTGAGCCCAGGGGGTGTGTAGGGATCAGTCAGTGTACACAGTGTGAGCCCAGGGGGTGTGTAGGGATCAGTCAGTATACACACAGTGTGAGCCCAGGGGGTGTGTAGGGATCAGTCAGTGTACACACAGTGTGAGCCCGGGGTGTGTAGGGATCAGTCAGTGTACACACAGTGTGAGCCCGGGGGGTGTGTGTAGGGATCAGTCAGAGTACACACAGTGTGAGCCCAGGGGGTGCGTAGGGATCAGTCAGTGTACACACAGTGTGAGCCCAGGGGTGTGTGTAGGGATCAGTCAGTGTAAACACAGTGTGAGCCCAGGGGGTGCGTAGGGATCAGTCAGTGTAAACAGTGTGAGCCCGGGGGTGAGTAGGGATCAGTCAGTGTACACACAGTGTGAGCCCAGGGGTGCGTAGGGATCAGTCAGTGTAAACACAGTGTGAGCCCAGGGGGTGCATAGGGATCAGTCAGTGTAAACACAGTGTGAGCCCAGGGGGTGCGTAGGGATCAGTCAGTGTACACACAGTGTGAGCCCAGGGGTGCGTAGGGATCAGTCAGTGTACACACAGTGTGAGCCCGGGGGTGAGTAGGGATCAGTCAGTGTACACGCAGTGTGAGCCCGGGGGTGAGTAGGGATCAGTCAGTGTACACACAGTGTGAGCCCAGGGGGTGTGTAGGGATCAGTCAGTGTACACACAGTGTGAGCCCAGGGGGTGTGTAGGGATCAGTCAGTGTACACACAGTGTGAGCCCGGGGGTGTGTAGGGATCAGTCAGTGTACACAGTGTGAGCCGGGGTGGGGGTGAGTAGGGATCAGTCAGTGTACACAGTGTGAGCCCGGGGGTGAGTAGGGATCAGTCAGTGTACACACAGTGTGAGCCCGGGGGGGTGTGTGTAGGGATCAGTCAGTGTACACACAGTGTGAGCCCGGGGGTGTGTAGGGATCAGTCAGTGTAGCCCGGGGGTGGGAGTGAGTAGGGATCAGTCAGTGTACACACAGTGTGAGCCCGGGGGTGGTGCGTAGGGATCAGTCAGTGTAAACAGTGTGAGCCCAGGGGGTGTGTAGGGATCAGTCAGTGTACACGCAGTGTGAGCCCGAGGTGAGTAGGGATCAGTCAGTGTACACGCAGTGTGAGCCCGAGGGTGAGTAGGGATCAGTCATTGTGTACACGCAGTGTGAGCCCGAGGGTGAGTAGGGATCAGTCAGTGTACACGCAGTGTGAGCCCGAGGGTGAGTAGGGATCATACTGTTGACAGGTGAAGGGAGGAGCTGAGCAGAATGCAGGGACAATACAATATCCCCTCACAGTGTAATGGACGGCTTGTAGTAGTCTTAGAGTGGTCACAGCTCCTCCCATGTTGTGGAACTAGAAGCCCCAGCAGACACACAGATCGGCCTATCTCGTACACCGGAGACATGGAGGCTGTGACATGATACACTAACCCTCCATCACTCACCTCCAATCACCGGGACATCAGCAGCATTTACTATCAGGAGAAGGTAGGTACGGCTATACTAGAGCAGAGTACGGAAGCCGACACGCCCACACTACACCAGCGGACGGAGACCTGCGAGGACCAAACCTCCTCCATCCGCGGTAAGACTCCGCCTCCTCCTCTTTGTTGTGGGCGGGGAAAGGAAAGTTGTCAGTAGCGCTGTGCAGGCAAGTTTAGAGAGCGGCACACTCAGTCCTGTAATATCGGGAGAGAGAAGAGGCCACCCGGGGCCTGGACCTAGGTGAGTCCCATCTCCTTACATTGGATGCCACTAGGCCACTTCTTGTGTCCCTGTACAGCTCTGGGTGTCCCCTGAGAACACAACACTACACATGACAGGCTGGGAGTGGGTGAGGGACAGTCACAAGCTGGATCATGTGATGTAGTGTCGTGTGGCTGCTGTAGGGGCTGCTATAAGCTGTACTACACAGCTCTCCCATATGGTCTAGCGGTTAGGATTCCTGGTTTTCACCCAGGCGGCCCGGGTTCGACTCCCGGTATGGGAAGTAGTGTTTTATTTTATTAGATGCAGCTCTACCCCTGAAGAAGCTGCTGGTTTGTTTTGGGCCGGCATGTTTCCTCGCCGTCTAGGGTATCAGATGAGAGTTGAGAAAAAAAGTTCAATGTCCACACTTTAGACTTCTTTTTCTTTGCTTTATTTGCCGAACTTGGTAAAAGAATAAAACAAAGTAGTTGAAGAGGTGGAAGGGTAATAGGTTCAGGTGTATAACTTCTAAACACTCCTGCTTCCAGCCTTGTCACCACTCTAGCCAGAGCGGGCACCAGGATAGGCCCCTCTCACTACCCTAGCAGCCAGGGTGTCACACGGAAACTTGGTAAAGTCTCTGCCACAGACCTTTCCAAAGATGGAGGCATATTCGGTCCAAAATCCTCTCGGCGCAGGATTAAGCACCCGGATCTTTCCCGAATAACTTCTTGGTGAACTCAGAACTGACAGGCGACCATCATTCAGACTTTCAGTAATGGTGTGTCCTTCGATAAAGTTCAAGGCCTCTCCTGAGATACCAGCCTCTTGCTCGGTGCTCTCCAAGACAGGTTCTTCATCGAGTGGTTTCCTCCCTCAGGACGGACAGCACAGGACCACTCTGCAAGCATAGACCCAGTTGACTACCGGGCCTACTTTGTAGATCACAACTAAGGATGATCTCTGGCGTGTTCGCATGGTACACGTGCAGAGCCCGCCAGGAAGTGTGCATGCGCGCGCTTATCACACAGGCAGGGAGACATTGTCCCGATCTTTGCACCGAGCATCGGGAAAATGTCTCCCTGGCTGTGATTAGCGCAGCGCCGCGCACACTTCCTGGCGGGCTCTGCACGTGTACCATGCGAACACGCCAGAGATCATCCTTTATCACAACCCTGGACCAATGTGGTCCCAGAGCCAGGAACTCTTGAACACGCACCCCCGCCAGGAGGGCCACACACCACACGGGGGGTGGTGGGACGACAGACCCAGGATCGACAACGACCACCGGACTAGTGATGTCTGTCCTCAAGTACTCCTCCAGCATGCACAGCAGGACGATCAACTCCTCCTGATTTTCTGCCGAAGGGAAACACCTTGACCTGACTGCTGCCACCCTGGTCTGGGATGGTAACAGCACCCCAAACACCAATAGTGGTCACTCACACTACATCCATGGCTGGAACATAGGCCCAAATTTAGTGAAAATATATACAGTCTGAGTCAACTAACTCTCAGACTAGCCTCTAAATTTAAAGCAGCGCCGGGTAGGTAGAAAGTAGCTGTGTTTAATTATGTTGGTTCATGTCACATAGACAATGGTCTGGACTGGAGACGTCTCTCCGCAGGGGATGTGTATTGAGGGTAGGGTTGTCCCGATACCACTTTTTTAGGACTGAGTACAAGTACCGATACTTTTTTTCAAGTAGTCGCCGATACCGAATACCGATACTTTTTTTAAATATGTCCCCCACATATTGCAGCCATGTCATGTCCCCCACATATTGCAGCCATGTCATGTCCCCCACATATTGCAGCCATGTCATGTCCCCCACATATTGCAGCCATGTCATGTCCCCCACATATTGCAGCCATGTCATGTCCCTCATACCTGTAGATATGATGCTGCCGCATACCGACGTTAATCTCCCTGCATTATAGTGTAGCGCGCATTACAAGCTTTCGTTCTGAATACTTGTAATGCCCGCGCCGCCATGTATAGACACTCCCCTTCTCGGGATTGGAGGGATCCATCCAATCCCACGCAAGGGGGAGTGTCTATACGCGGATTCGTGCATAGACATCCCCTTGCTCGGGATTGAACAGATCCATCCAATCCCAAGAAGGGGAGTGTCAATACACGGCGGCGCGGCATTACAAGTATTCAAAACGAAAAGCTTGTAATGCGCGCTAGCTATAATGAAGGGGGGATTAACGGCGGTATGCGGGCAGCGGCGGCGGCATCATATCTACAAGTATGAGAGACAGGACATCGCTGCAATAGGGGGGGGGGGGGAGTATTCTATTTTAGTATCGGGGGTATTTGCGGGAGTACAAGTACTCCGCAAATACTCGGCATCGGTACCGATACTGGTATCGGTATCGGGACAACCCTAATTGAGGGGCTGCCTGCTTACCATAATCCCTTTATGTTTAACTGTAGTCTGTTTCAATGTACAAGTGTTCCATTCCAATTGGTTCTTTCTTGTCCCCTACCCCCTCCCCTCTATGACAAGGCTAAGGGGAGTGTGTGTAAAAGTGTATGTCTTGTATTTAACCACTTAAGACCCGGACCAATACGCTGGTAAATGACCCAAGGTGTTTTTGCGATTCGGCACTGCGTCGCTTTAACAGACAATTGCGCGGTCGTGCGACGTGGCTCCCAAACAAAATTTGCGTCCTTTTCTTCCCACAAATAGAGCTTTCTTTTGGTGGTATTTGATCACCTCTGCGATTTTATTTTTTGCGCTATATACAAAAATAGAGCGACATTTTTGAAAAAAAAAACACTATTTTTTACTTTTTGTTAAAAAAAAATCAAATAAACTAAATTTTAGTCAAACATTTAGGCCAAAATTTATTTAGCCACATGTCTTTAGTAAAAAAAAAAAATCGCAATAAAAAAAAATAAGCTACCTAGCTAGCGGGAACAGCGACACTAATACAGCGATCAGAAAAATGATCGCTTAGTGACGCTGGCAATAGGGAGTGAAAGGGTTAACTAGGGCGGTGATCAGGGGGTTAAAACTTTATTAGGGGGGGTGGGGGGGGGCTATCCTGAACCTACACTAACTGTTTTTTACACTGCCTGTCACACTGACACTAAATGCAGTGATTAAATCACTGCTTTCAGTAACACTGTGACAGGGGGGTGGGGGGGGGGGCGATCACAAGGGGGTAATATGCCTATGTGAGTGTGTGTCAGTGTTGTGTTGGTGCACACTTACTTGTCATGTCTTCTCTCATCAGCAGCGCTGGGAAACAGCGCTGCGATGAGAGAATACATCATTTCCTCCTTCCTGTGTAAACACAGGAGGAGGAAGTGACAGGCTGGGAGCGCGCTCCCATTGGCTGGGAGCGATCGCGGGGGGGGCGGAAAACACGGACATCCGCCCGCAGATCCCGGATCGCTCCCAGAGGTAGGGAGACCCCCGCACGCCGCGGAGGGGGTCCCGATGGGACCCCCGAACCGCACTCAGGCGGGGACGTAAATTTACGCCCTTGTGCCTGTACGAGCCATGTTGTGGCCGTATATGTGCGTGCGGGGGTCTTTAAGTGGTTAATAAACAGTTTATGCTCTACATGTTTAACCCTCAACACCTGTGTGGATTGTCTCGTGATTGAGGGGTTAAGGGGTGGTTATGGTGAATCTGCAGGCTGCGGGTGCGTTTGGAGGACAGGAGACACAGGTCTGGCGGATGTGCCCACCTGGGGTATCTGAGATCCATCACACTTCTCACTGTGTCCTGCTCAGTGGCTGGACATGCTGGGACTAGTATTTATCCCATTTATGGAGAGGAGCGTGTCTATACAATGTGCAGGGGATATATATAGATTTAAAGCGGAACTTTACCCATAACAGATTGATAATAAAAAAAGTTCTTTTGGCAAGGACTACAAAAATTAGTGTGTGATGTAAATTGCTTAAAGCATTGTTCCTGTTTCTTCTTGCTGGAAGCTGCCATTTTGCTGAAGCCCAGAACACACAAGCAGCAGTAAATCATAAAGTGGAACTAAACCCAGGAAGGCCTGTGATGCACATTGAGTGCTCTGGACAGTCTGAGGAGGCCTGTAATGCACATTGCGTGCTCTGGATGGTCTGAGGAGGCCTGTAATGCACATTGCGTGCTCTGGATGGTCTGAGGAGGCCTGTAATGCACATTGCGTGCTCTGGATGGTCTGAGGAGGCCTGTAATGCACATTGCGTGCTCTGGATGGTCTGAGGAGGCCTGTAATGCACATTGCGTGCTCTGGATGGTCTGAGGAGGCCTGTAATGCACATTGCGTGCTCTGGATGGTCTGAGGAGGCCTGTAATGCACATTGCGTGCTCTGGATGGTCTGAGGAGGCCTGTAATGCACATTGCGTGCTCTGGATGGTCTGAGGAGGCCTGTAATGCACATTGCGTGCTCTGGATGGTCTGAGGAGGCCTGTAATGCACATTGCGTGCTCTGGATGGTCTGAGGAGGCCTGTAATGCACATTGCGTGCTCTGGATGGTCTGAGGAGGCCTGTAATGCACATTGCGTGCTCTGGATGGTCTGAGGAGGCCTGTAATGCACATTGCGTGCTCTGGATGGTCTGAGTAGGCCTGTAGTGCACATTGCGTGCTCTGGATCGTCTGAGGAGGCCTGTAATGCACATTGCGTGCTCTGGATGGTCTGGAGAAAGAGACCGCCGCTCCAGATGAGTGCACCTCGGTGGTGAGTGTGGACTCAGAAAAATCCAATGGGTGCAGGCAATGCACGAAGCATAAATGGAAGCAAGAAGGTATGGACAGCCGCACTTCTTGCTTCTGTTTATGCTCTGGATGGTCTGAGGAGGCCTGTAATGCACATTGCGTGCTCTGGACGGTCTGAGGAGGCCTGTGATGCACATTGCGTGCTCTGGATTGTCTGAGGAGGCCTGTGATGCACATTGCGTGCTCTGGATGGTCTGAGGAGGCCTGTGATGCACATTGCGTGCTCTGGATGGTCTGAGGAGGCCTGTGATGCACATTGCGTGCTCTGGACGGTCTGAGGAGGCCTGTAATGCACATTGCGTGCTCTGGACGGTCTGAGGAGGCCTGTAATGCACATTGCCTGCTCTGGACGGTCTGAGGAGGCCTGTGATTCACATTGCCTGCTCTGGACGGTCTGAGGAGGCCTGTGATGCACATTGCGTGCTCTGGACGGTCTGAGGAGGCCTGTAATGCACATTGCGTGCTCTGGACGGTCTGAGGAGGCCTGTAATGCACATTGCGTGCTCTGGACGGTCTGAGGAGGCCTGTGATGCACATTGCGTGCTCTGGACGGTCTGAGGAGGCCTGTGATGCACATTGCGTGCTCTGGACGGTCTGAGGAGGCCTGTAATGCACATTGCGTGCTCTGGACGGTCTGAGGAGGCCTGTAATGCACATTGCGTGCTCTGGACGGTCTGAGGAGGCCTGTGATGCACATTGCGTGCTCTGGATTGTCTGAGGAGGCCTGTGATGCACATTGCGTGCTCTGGATTGTCTGAGGAGGCCTGTGATGCACATTGTGTGCTCTGGATGGTCTGAGGAGGCCTGTAATGCACATTGCGTGCTCTGGACGGTCTGAGGAGGCCTGTAATGCACATTGCGTGCTCTGGATGGTCTGAGGAGGCCTGTGATGCACATTGCGTGCTCTGGATGGTCTGAGGAGGCCTGTGATGCACATTGCGTGCTCTGGATGGTCTGAGGAGGCCTGTGATGCACATTGCATGCTCTGGATAGTCTGAGGAGGCCTGTGATGCACATTGCATGCTCTGGATGGTCTGAGGAGGCCTGTGATGCACATTGCGTGCTCTGGATGGTCTGAGGAGGCCTGTGATGCACATTGCGTGCTCTGGATGGTCTGAGGAGGCCTGTGATTACCCCCTGCTATATGAGGTGCAGCCAATGTTAAGTATGGACGTCGGAACAGCCGTCGAATTTTACGTCGTTTGCGTAAGTCGTACGTAAATAGGGATGTGCGGAAGTTACGTTCACGTTGGAGGCATTTTTTGACGTATCTTAGAAATTCGATCGGACATGAGTCGGAGCATGCGAACTGGGTTACGTCCACGGACGGCGCATGCGCCGTTCGTACGGACATGCATCTACATGGGGTCAAGCCTCATTATAATACTACACGTCCACGACCTGCCTACTTCAAAATACACAGGCTTACGCCTGCCCATTTACGCTATGCCGTCGTAACTTAGGACGCAAGCGCTTTGTGAATACAGCACTTGCCTCTCTAAGTTGCGGCGGCGTAGCGTAAAGAAGATACGCTACGCCTGCACAAAGATCCGCTGATGTCTGTGGATCTGGCCCTATGAGTTTATTACCGCTGTAATGAAGCACAGATCATTGATACTTCCTCCAGCTCCATAACTAAAGTCTTGATCTTGGTACAGACCTGAGCTGGAGGCCTCGTAAACACGACCGAGTAACTCATCGTAAATGAAACATCGTTTTCCTTGACGAGTTCCTTGTCAGGCTTGTCGAGAAACTTGACAAGCTGTCTTTGCGTACACACTGTCAAGACCAAATGTCCTCGTTCTCAAACGCGGTGACGTACAACACATATACGACGGCACTATAAAGGGGAAGTTCGTTACACTGGCACAACCCTTGGGGCTGCTTTTGCTAATCTCTGCGTGTTAAGTAAAAGTTTGGTAAGAGACGATTCGCGCTTTTCAGTCTGTTAAAGCGTGACGAATGTGCTATTTCCATTACAAACACTACTTTTACCGAAGGTGCGCTCCCGTCTCCTACTTTATTCTGAGCATGCGCGGGTTTCTTAGCATACACACAAACGTGTTTCTCGTCATAAACCAGCCCGACGAGGAAATTGAGACTCCCGACGAGGAAAAAAATTACTTTTTTTCTCATTGAGTTCCACGTCAGTTTTCTCGCTGAAAAGCATGCACATTACCATTTTCCTCGGCAAAAAAGCTCTCCCACCAAGTTTCTTGATGGATCCTGTCAAGGAAAACGGTCGTGTGTACGCAGCCGGAGTCTGCAGGAGCCTCTACATTGCGATTGCAATACTTTGTAGATCCAATAAAAAAAATAATGAATGTACTGTATTTATTGGCGTATAACACTCACTTTTTTACCCTGAAAACAGAGGGAAAAACTGTGCCTGCGTGTTATACGCAGGGGGCTGTGGAAAGTTTTTTCCTGAAACTTCCCTCTTAAAGTTAGGGTGCGTGCTATATGCATGTGCGTGTTATACGCCGATAAATATGGTACTTTTCTTTTGCAAACAGTGGCTTTTATCTTTTAGATGAGTTCTTAGTGAAAAGGTGTTGTAGGTTCTATGTGAGGAGGGTTGTTGCTGTTGCTGGACAGCGTGCTGATGAAGTTGCTTGTCATAGTTGGCCCAGATCTCACTGTGCTGAGAGTCTGCATTCTCTCTAACGTTTCACATGACACGCTCGCTTGGGGCTCTTTCCTCCCAGTCTGGGATTTCCCTGGAAAACTGATTCCAGCTTTGTAGGCTGGTGCTGGGAATATCCGTCATGATGAGTAGCGAGGAGCATCATGTGATTGTGGGAGAGGTCCCTGTGTAGGCAGCATTTTCATTGTAAATAGACATGTCATCCTGAGATTGGCTGTGTTAGTTGTGACATGCCAGTTCCCAGCGGCTGCACCACCGCCCCAAAGTCTTGCCTGGAAGAGATCAATCTGCGCAGAGCAAGTATGCCTTCTCCTAGGTTCACTTCGGGGTTAACTCACATTTTCCTCTTTTTATTCTTTCGCTTTTCTCTAGTTCAGTTTGTATTGTCAGGGGATTATTATAAAGGTGGATAGAAATGAACTGTTTTCAGGCAGTTCTCATTCCTAAGCTATCAGTGACTGCAGCTGGTAGAGATGTGAGCTGCATCCCATGAGAGGGGACCGGAGTATCGGTATGGAATGGCGTTACTGATGTGCTGCTGCGGGTCAAATATTTGACTTTTTTTTTTTTTTTTGATTTATCACTTTGACTGTCTATTTTTTATCAGCTATCCTTCATAACACATTTATGGAACGGTTTATTGCACAGCACAAAACAGAAGCAGTGAGACCTTTATGTGATGAGTCTGTTACTCCCTGCTGCTGCTGAAAAATAGCTCTGTGCCAATAGAAAACATGCCCCTGGCTATTTTGGATGAGCGAAAACAGCATTGCAGTCACAGATCTTTAGAAAACTCCTCTCGATTGAATCCCCAGGATACAAACTACAAAATAAACGTTTTGATACTCTTACAAATATGCCAAAATATGACGGCGTACAGTTTTACATTTTGGAATGTAGAGAGAGGATTAATACATGAAAAACGACAGGCACAACCCTGTTGGATCAGATTGTGAAAGGGGGAAAAAAGGGCATAAAAAGCGAAGCCAAGAGTCTATCTGAAACCTTAAAGGATAACTAGGTTGAGTTTAAAAAACAAAACAAAAAAACAAACATGTCATACTGTGCAGTTGGTTTTGCACAGAGTGGTCCCGACCCTCCTCTTCTGGGGTCCCTCAGCGGCACTCCTGGCTCCTCCTCTAAAAGTGGATGTCACAATGTAGAGTATAATATTTCCTATCATCTGTGCCCAGTCTTGCCACACAGAGTTAATCCAGCTCTGAGCAATCCTCTTTTATTGTTCAGTGAAATACAACAGACTTCCAGATAAAAACCAAAGTCCTTGCTTCTGAAAAAAAGTGCACCATTCACATCCCCTCCCCTGTGTTTTGATTAAATGTTTTCAAAATATGGGGCGAGTCACAGTTTAGTGCCATGAGAAAATGCAACAGCCGTCATAATATACATAGAGCTGGAGGGAAGAGGAGGGGGGATGTGAATTGAGCACTTTTTACAGAAGCTTTAACGAGTGCCCCACTAGAGAAGCGCTCCCTCGGGGCACTCGTGCGGGGCGCGCTCCCAAATCCTACTGCTGCATCCATTCACACAGACAGCAGGATTTGACCCCACCCCCTATGTCATTGGATTTGATTGACAGCAGTGGGAGCCAATGGCTGCACTGCTATCAATCTTTCCGATCAGGACCTGAGACACCGGCTGGAGCGGGTGTGCTCGCCCTCGATGCAGGAACGATCGGGCTCAGGTAAGTTAAAGGGGGGCTCTGTGGACTACAAGAGGTTTTTCACCTCCATGCATACAATGCAACCCCTTTAAAGCCCAGTGTCACATTTGGCACCTTTCGGGGGGGGGGGGGGCAGATACCCGTGTAATCAAGGTATTTGCTCCCACTTCCGGGGATTGGTCGCTGCAGACGATGCCTCCTCCGCCCCCCCCTGCTGTCTTCTGGGAGACACACAGGTCCCAGAAGACAGCAGGGACCAGTGGGATCCCGCAAAGCGACTCATGCATGCGCAGTAGGGATCCAGGAAGTGGCAAGGCTTCACTTCCTGATTCCCTTACCGAAGAAGGCGTCACCTCCACCCGAGGGACAAATCGTCTTCGGGTGCCGACATCGCAGGCGCCCAGGACAGGTAAATGTCCGTATATTAAAAGTCAGCAGCTGCAGTATTTGTAGCTGCTGACTTGAATTTATTTAATTTTTTTTGGCGGAACTCAGCTTTAAGGCCTGTGCACACTGGGGGCCAGATTCTCGTAGCAATTACGTCGGCATATCTCGAGATACGCCGGCGCATCTTTGAAGTTACACGGCGTATCTATTTTCTGTATTCTGAAAACAAGATACGCCGGAATTTTGCTTTGATACGAGCGGCGTAAGTCTCTTACGCCGTCGTATCTTGGTTGCATATTTACGCTGGCCGCTAGGTGGCGCTTCTGTCGATTTACGCGTCGAATATTCAAATGAGCTAGATACGCCGATTCACGAACGTACTTGCGCCCGGTCGTCGTATTTTACATCGTTTGCGTAAATGTAAGTCCGGCGTAAAGTTACCCCTGGTATGGGACAGCGTCTGATTTTCCGTCGTTTGCGTAAATCGTTCGCGAATAGGGCTTTGCGTAAGTTACGTTCACGTCGAAACCAATGAGTACTTGCGGCGTAATTTTGAGCATGCGCACTGGGATACGTCCACGGACAGTGCATGCGCCGTTTGGAAAAAGTGTCAATTACGTGGGGTCACGATTCATTTACATGGATCATGCCCCCTACCTGCCTATTTTGATTTAGGCGCGGTTACGCTGGCCCATTTACGCTACACCGCCGTAACTTTGGGTGCAACTTCTTTGTGAATACGGCACCTGCCTCTCAAAGTTGCGGCGGCGTAGCGTAAATCAGATACGCTACGCCCACACAAAGATAGGCGTCCCTACAAGAATCTGGCCCTGGATGTTTTTACAGCTGCTGTTTTGGACGTCAGACATTTTTTTCTGCAACCAATAGACTCCCCAGCATGTTATCCTAGTAGAAAACACGCCGCTCCAAGACAATCACCAACCCCACGTATTGGCTGTCTCTGCAATGAGAAGGGTGCTGGCCCTGTTTGCAACAGGATATAGAACAGAAATGAAGGCTGGATGGCCGCACTCCAATCCTCTTTTATTCCATGTAAAATAAAAACGTATACAGCGCACAAGTGGTGAACTAACAGTCCCAGCTAATGCATTCACACATAGAACTGGTGCTTAATCATAGCCTACTTATGCGTTTTCTATTACAATATAATAGTAAAATGGAGTATCTGCAAAGCAAACAATGGTTAACTAAAAAATGCAGTAACAATAAAAAATTACAGTATAGTGTACAGTAAAACAGTAAGAACAGAACATTAACTCAATAAAACGACAACCATTTTTTTGCTTTTTTACACCTTTCTTGTAACTATAAATCAGGGGTGTCAAAACTTTTTTCAAAGAGGGCCAGATTTGATGAAGTGAACATGCGTGAGGGCCGACTATTTTGCCAGACATTCTTTGAACCATTAAAATTCGGTCTAAGTGTGTTCGTCCGAGCACTAATACACTGCCCAACAATAATTCTCTTGCCTTTGTGGCTGTGTGTGGTGAATAGATGAGCTTGGGCATGTTATTTGGATGTAATGTATATATTTCTTTTGTGGCCCCAATGAATCCCAGAGCGCTGCTCAGAACTAAGGATGAGCTTGGGCGTGTTATTTGATTATACCGGCGTATAACATGCACAGGCTTGCCATTGCCACGAAAGCGGCCTCACCTGTGCCACGAAAGCGGCCTCACCTGTGCCATGAATGCGGCCTCACCATTGCCTGAATGCAGCCTCACCATTGCAGCCTCACCATTGCCATGAATGCCGCCTCACATGTGCCATGAATGCAGCCTTACCATTGCAGCCAATGCAGCCTCACATGTGCCATAAATGCAGCCTTACCATTGCAGCCAATGCAGCCTCACATGTGCCATAAATGCAGCCTTACCATTGCCATCAGTGCAGCCTGATCGATGTCCATCTGCAGCCTCGGAGGGCAGAGGGAGGGAGGCAGGACTAGTGCCGACAGATTACAAACAGGAGAATCTCTTGTTTACTCTGTAGCCTCTTTAATACAAAGTCCCGCCTCCTATGTTAGACAGAACATTCATCCAATGGCATCCCAAGAGACGGGACTTCCAATACAGACGCTGCTGAGTAAACAGGAGATTCTCTTAATGTAATTAACGGTATATATCTTTTGTGGCCCTGGAGGCCACAAACAATATATATATCCAAATCCCCAGGGGGGCCAAATTAAATCAACAAGAGGGCCGGATTTGGCCCGCGGGCTGGACTTTGGACATGCCTGCTATAAATGATCCAGGTTAGGGTCTCTCAAAAAGCATGTTATCCTATGTGTCCATGGACACGCATGCCTTTTTATCAGTATTTTTTGGGGCATTTCTTTAATTTGCAGGGATATCCCTTTACTTCCTGTTTGGCTATGAGACAGGAAGTGAAGGGAAATGGCATGTTATCCTATGTGTCCATGGACACGCATGCCTTTTATCAGCATTTTTTGGCTGGGGCATTTCTTTAATTTGCAGGGATATCCTCTCACTTCCTGTTTGGCTATGAGACAGGAAGTGAAGGGAAGTTTCTGCAATGGGACACAGATGGTGGTGGGGGGGGGGGGGGGAATCGGGCAGGGGTTATAAAAGTTTTGCCTATATTTTCTACTTGTGAGTTTTTGAAAGATTTTGTCTGGGTCGGAGTGCCAAAAAAGTAACTGTCACAGTAAAATCTGTAAAACACGCTGCGTTTGATGGATGTCCTGTAAATGAACGGGAAGACAATAGCCATGTATGTAATGTTATATTTGCTTGGACTTGTGCAGAGAAGGTAGGATGGTATATTGGCACTTCTGTGTGGAATGTAAACTCCCTGGGGAGCAATGGAGAATTCCATGGACTGGATGACCTGACACAACCCATTCCCTCTCTACCTGAAATGTGTATGTCATCCACTAGCACCAAGTCAGATGGCGGTGAATGGAATGCAATGAATGCTTGGAAGAAGAGGGAGTTCTCAGGAGTCATAGATTGCTAGACCGATTAGATCAGCAGTTTCTGGGATTGCTTACCAAATCCTGCTTTTTCAGTCATGGCATCCTTTTATGATTCATAATAATGCCAGATAAATCGTTTTCATTACTACCAGTATGTGGTTAATACTTGTAATAAGGCCGTAGTATTCAGTGCAAGGATTACTTCTGTCCAGAAAAAGTGGCAGTACTAGGGATCAGGACTTACAGACCGTCCCCCCCAAAATTCACAGGGTGACAACACTACAGTGATTTTAGTGCAGAATAAAGAGAGTTGTCAGCCTGCTGAAGTTGAAAACTGATGAATCTATGGGCAGGAGCTATAGGTAAACCTAGGATACAGGGGGACTATTAGGCCCCTTTCACATTGAGGCGTTTTTCATGCGGTACAGCGCTAAAAATAGCGCTGCTATACCGCATGAAAAATCATGCCCTGTAGTGTTCAATGTGAAAGCCCGAAGGCTTTCACACTGAAGCGGTGCGCTAGCAGGAACGCTCCAAAAGTCCTGCTAGCCGCATCTTTACCGCGGTATAGGAGCGGTGTGTTCACCGCTCCTATAGCGCGCCTTCCCATTGGAATCAATGGGAAACCGCGGTAATAGCGCGGTAATACCGCCCGCAACGCGGGCGGTATTAACCCTTTTTCGGCCGCTAGCGGGGGTTAAAACCTCACCGCTAGCGCCCGAATATCGCGGTAAACACGACGGTATAGCGGCGCTACAAATAGCGCGGCTATACCGTCACCGCGGCTCCACGCCTCAATGTGAAAGGGGCCTTAGGGATATGCATCATGTCATGTTTTGCTTTTGATAATTTTTTTATAATAGGAAACCTGAGCTATGTAGGCTGCTATTACAGATATCCTAGTAAAAATGCTGATTACTTGGCTTACTCTGACTTAAGGGCAAGAGCTATTGCCCTGATACAAAAATGCAGAACAGTTATGCCTGCTGTCATCCATGTTCTGTAGCTCCCAACTGTCCCTGATTTGGAGCAATGTCCCTCTGCCCCTCATCCCTCCTCACTTTTGGTCTGATCTATACTGCCGAGCCAAGTGAGGGACCAGAAGATTGACATCCTGGAACTGTCATGTCCTGAAGACACTTTGGAAAATTGATCTAGAGTGGCGTTTAGCAACGTTGGCAGCCGGAAAGATAATTCTTTACTATCTTCTGTTGCAGGGACAGCCATTGAGAAACCTTGACTTTAGCGACAGTCGCTTAAGGCAGAATTAAACCCCAATATGCTTTACAGCCAAGGAAACTGCCATCTTGGTTTGATGTGTAGTTGCCATGGTACTGCAGATGTGATCAGGTATGACACCAGCCATTTGATGTCTTAACAGTGCAGTTGACGGCACAAGCAAATCTGACAGTTCTCATTTAAGCCCTTTCACACTGGCACCGCTCCGGGTTAGTGGTAAAGCGCCGCTTTACCGTCATGTCAGCGGTGCTTTTTGGTTGCTAGCGGCCAAAGGTTTCATGTGCCTGAAAAGCGCCGCTGTCAATTCGTTTTGCAGGCATTTCGGCAGCGGTGCTAATGGATACCAATGGGCAGGGGCGGTGGAGGAGCGGTGTATACACTGCTCCAAAGATGCTGCTTGCAGGACTTTTTCTAACATCCTGCAAGCACGCCGCTCCAGTGTGAAAGCACTCGGGCTCTCACATTGGGGTGGCAGGGGAGGCATTTTCAGGCGCTTTACATGCGCTATTTGTAGCCCTTTAGTGCCTGAAAAACGCCTCTAGCCTGAAAGGGGTCTTATGGCATGTCTTGAATGTAACAGTTTTGGGAAACCGTTAAATCTATGGGTTTAGTTCTGCTTCAACTTGGGGCATAATGGAAAATAATGTCTAGGGGATTGGAAAAGGCACTTTTTTTTTTTTTTTTTTTTAACCTGATCCCATGTCCGACAGGTTCCATTTAAGACCCTAATGCTGAGTGATCGTTTTTTTTTTTTTTTGCATGATAATCTCAGGTCGCATCTGATGAGTTTACTAAAGTTACGAAAATTCTCGTACGACAGAATAAAAATTCGGAAGTGATGTCATGTGTTGTAATGCATTTATATTGCATTTTCAAACAGCTGTACTGATTAAACGAAAATCGTACGATCTGGCAAAAAATTTCCGTGCACGTCCGATAAAATAATATCGGTTGAACTGTCGTGATCGGCTCTGGAAAAATCTCTGTACTAACGATCCGATTATCGTACGATCGCTTAGAAAGCGGCATTTTTCATACGATTTTCGGATCGTGTGTACGGGGCATAAGGCAGTTGTTGAAGGGGTGTTCCAGTAATTTGTAATGTTTATTAAAAGTCAGCAGCTACCAAAAGTGTAGCTGCAGGCTTTTAATAAACATACTCACCTGCTCCATGTTCCAGTGACGCGCCGGCCGGCCGGGCCTGAAGCCCCCACTCCCCCCCCAAAAAAATGACATGCCAAATGTGGCATGTAAGGCTGCGTACACACGATTGGTCAAAACTGATGAAAACGGACTGAAGGACTGTTTCATCGGTCAAAAACGATTGTGTGTGGGCCCCATGGGTCAGTCAAAAAAAGAGAACTTGCTTTAAAATTTGACCGATGGATGCCTGACCGATGGGTCAAAACCGATCGTTAGTATGCAAAAGCATCGGTTAAAAGGCCGCGCATGCTCAGAATCAAGTCGACGCATGCTTGGAAGCATTGAACTTCGTTTTTTTTCAGCACGTCGTTGTGTTTTACGTCACCGCATTCTGACGCGATCGTTTTTTAACCGATGGTGTGTAGGCACATCAGACCATCAGTCAGCTTCATCGGTTAACCGATAAACGGTCCTTCGGACCGTTCTCATCGGATGGTCTGATTGTGTGTACGCGGCCTAAGGGAGCGAGGAGTGGATTAAGCGGAAGTTCCACTTTTGGGTGGAACTCCGCTTTAAGTCTTGCCGGGACATCTGCACTGTTCTGAAAAGTAAAATGAGCTGTGCATGTGCAGCTCAGTGTACATTCTATAGAAGATTGTGAACAGGCACAAAAAAAAGCCAGCCTATTCACTAGTTTTTTTTTCCAACTGGATGAAAAAAAATATATGTTTCACATGGAGTGCATTTTTTGGAGTGTCTGGTTTAGGAAATGAACTAATCTTTGACAATATTACTCTTCACTTCTCATTCGTCATGGAACATATCTGCTGTTAGAGGCTTGTACTGTGACTAGTTCTAGCAGATTTTTACTGTTCTCGGATCAGAGCTGGACGTATGGCACAGCAATGGTGTACAAGCTTCCAGCGAGTTGATGTTTTGTAGGATAAACGGAGCTGCATGTTTAAAGTCCATAGGTCATCAGAGTAAATGGGGGTGGAGTAGAGTCAGTCTGTACCATGCTGAACACAAGCCCAATGATAGGTCACATATGCTCTCATTCACTTCTCACTCAGTGAATATGGTAATGATCAAGTCCTCGCTAACATTTCTTTGTAATTATTGTCATTTGGAGGCCTTGTGAAAAAGAAATGCCATTACAGCGACTACACATAGAGGACACAATCACAGACGCCAATACTCCCCACAGATACATTGACTTCCTTTATTGTAAAAAGCACCTGAAAACTCAAACAATCTCGTGGTTTTACTGTAGGCTCTAAGATTTTCTGTCATGAGACTATATTCAGCTAAAAAAGATCTTTTACTTTCTCTTGCAGTTCAGTTTCACAGCTCTGACTGTCATCAAATGGAGTCCGTCCCATGTAAGCTGAAGTATAGAAAAGCAGATTTCTAAAAGGTAAGCAAATTATCTATACTCTCTGGTGGGGTGACACTTGCCCATGTATGTCTAAAGTGGGGGTCTCAAACTGGCGGCCCTCCGGCTGTTGCAGAACTACAAGTCCCATAAGGCATTGCAAGGCTGACAGTTATTCCCACAGGCAGAGGCATGGTGGGACTTGTAGTTCTGCAACAGCCAGAGGAGAGCCAGTCTGAAAGCCCTGGTCTAAAGCAATCATCATACAAATATAAAGGTATTGAACTTTTGAGGGAGAAAATATCCTTTTTTTAATTATTATTATTTTTTATTTTTTTTATCAAATGCGTCAGAGGTAGGGGCATAGTGGTGACACCAACAGGTGAGGAGAGCGGCTCTTTTCTTTTTGTTCTTGGTGGCGCAGTGTCTGTTTACAGAGCTCCACCAGTGAGTCGGTGGACCAGACCGTGGTGGTTGCAGTGCTCTTTTTCCCTCTCCCCTACCCAGTTTACTTCTTATTCAGCACTTTTGCAGACGTCTTGGGGAGTGTTGTGGGACTACAAATCTCAGTGCTCAGCAACCAAGTCAGAGATCGGGAGATCATTCTTAGTGATAGGCTGTGCAGCTTTTGGGGTGGGTGGGGAAGATATTTGTATTTTTCCTTCCTCTTTCTTGATGTTACCTCCTAACCCTCTTTTCTCCCCCTTTCTTTTTTTTCTTTCATGGGTTTTCTCAATTTAGGGAAAGTTTTGGTTCCCCATTATACAAGGGGTTCTTCAAAAAGTTTCTGTACTTTTTTTTTTTTATACCCAAAAGTGGAACTTCCGCTTATTTGTCTCTTCTCCCCCTCCACAATTGGCATTTTTTAGGGGGGAGGGGGGACAGGATACCTGTCTTTGACAAGTATCCTGTTCCCACTTCCAGGAGTCCTTGCGGCGCCCCATGATGTCACCGCTGAGTTCCCTCCTCCTCCCCCTGTCACCAGTCCAGTAGGAGAGAGAACCGGGGCATCGAGCATGCACAGTAGGGTTTTCTGGGGTGAAGCCAAAAGGCTACACTGCCGGGTTCCCTTACCCGCAACGGCGGCAGCAGCACCCGACAGCCGATGAAAACATCAGCTGCAGTGCTGACATCACTAGACTCCAGGACAGGTAAAGCCAGCAGCTGCAAGTATGTGTAGCTGCTGGCTTTTATTTTTAATTTTTATTTTTTTTGGTCGGACCTCCACTTTATTAGAGTTAAAAAAATAAGTGCGTATCTTGTATGTTATACTTTTATTTCACACTGTAATGCATGATTTCTATCCCACTTCTCTTCACTTCCCCTCTTTTTTCCCTACCCCCCCCTTTTATTTTTATTTTTTTCTTTCCCCTTTGCCGTACAACTTACTATATATGGCAAAGTTATTAATCTGTTTATACAATGCTATCTAATGGTATTTATTGCATCTATTATGGTTTGTTACACAATGTGAATTTGTTATATTCATTATTGTTCTTCTTCAAAAATTTCAATAAAATATTTGCAATCAAAAAAAAATAAGTGCGTAAACTTTTTGAAGAACCTTTGTATCTGGGTTTTTTATTTTATTTTATTTTTTTACATAGGACCTCTCCTTTACTGGCCCTTGTTTTGGGGTCTAGAAGAGAAAATGTTTCACATTGTGCTATTTTGTGCTTTAAAGGAGTTGTAAAGGAAAAAATGTGTTTTGCTGAAATGACTGTTTACAGGGTATAGAGACATAATAGTTAACTGATTCCTTTTAAAAATGATTAAAAATAGATAAAAATCAATCATATAATGTGCCTGTAGTTTCAGTTTCGTTTTTCATCTGGTTTCATGCTTCTGTAAAGGACAGACACAGAGCCAATACAGGGCAGTGTTTGTTTTTAAAATGAAACTGATTGGTTCTGAGTTTTATACACACAGTAATAATCACACCTTCTTGATTAGAGACCACAGATAGAAGCTGCTAGTACTTTTTTCATAAGGAAGCAGACAACCAGGAAGTGTGCAGAACAGAAAAGGATTACAGCAAAAATGAACAATGAGGACATGAAAACAGGGCTGCATTAGGGTAAAGGAAGCTATTTAGCTAAAAAAATGTTTTCCTTTAGTGACCCTTTAAGTTTGCTGTACTGGTTATCCCTGAATGTGACTCTACGATGTACAATAATCACACCACAAAAATATCCTGCAGATCTGGTCCAGATGCTTTTCTGCATGCGTGTTTTTAACACATTTTTAAAGCCTTCATGATCTATATATATATATTTTTTTTTAAGCATTCCGGATCCTTTTTTTTCCAGTTCTGTGCAGGAAAAAAAACAATATAACCTACTTTCCATGTGTTTTTTTTTTTTGATGCAGAAAAAAAAAGACCTGCACTGCATGTGGCGTGAATAAGACCTAACACAGGAACAGGGTCCTAACAATGGTGCAACTTTGGAAAAAGTTGCTGTGCTACTTTGGTGCGATTTCAGCATGATTCTGGCTTCATAGAATATACAAACCTTACCCAAGTTGCATCATGTAATTGCACTAAAGTCCCATACACACTATCAGTTTTCCTGTAGGTTTTTCTCTTCAGGTTTATAAAACCATTTAATATGAGGTCAAACCTTAAAGAGGGGGTTCACTTTCTCCATCCCATCCCTAGCACTCGGCTGTTCTCGGCGCCTGCGCACAGACCCAGTTGCTGACTGCGCAGGCGCCGTATACAGCCGAGTCCTATTTCGGCTTTTTTCGGAGGGCGTGACGCAGTCAGCTCCTAGGTCTGTGCTCAGGCGCCGTATAGCGCCGAGAACAGCCGAGTGCTAGTCGGCTGTTTTCGGAAGGCCTGACGCTATATAGCGGCGCCATACCCCGCTGTAGGACGAAAATTTAATTATCTATTAAGAGGTAAGTACAGCGATAAAAAAAAGACAGCATACTGGCGCTGACGCCAGTATGCTGGATGGGATGGGAGAAAGTGGTTTTAAGGATAAACCCCCTCTTTAATGTTGTGTACACACGATCATTTTTCGGCATGAAAAACGTCATTTAAAATGATCGTGTGTGGGCTTAACAAACGAAAAAAAACGTTGTTATAAAAAAAATGTTTTTTGGATTGAATACAACGTTTTAAACCCACGCATGCTCAGAAGCAAGTTATGAGACGGGAGCTTGAATGGAACTTCCCCTTTAGAGTGCCGTCGTACGCGTTGTATGTCACCGCTTTGCTCATCATTTTTTTTAAACGATGGTGTGTGGGCAACATCGTTTTTAATGATGAAGTTGGAAAAACGTTGTTTTTTTCTACATGCTGAAAAACGTTTTTTTTTTAATGCCGAAAAACGATCATGTGTACGCGGCATAAGAGTTTCAATTTGTATGCAATCAGACAGGCCCTTGTACTACATGGTTTTGTTGAACCTGAAGAGAAAAACCTGCAGGAAAACTGATAGTGTGTATGGGGCATAAAAGTCAGATGAAGGCAGGCACCTAGCTTTAAACACAAATTCCTTTTTGGACTCTGCTTCTCATGAGACCGATTTTTTTTTTTTGTCATCTGTGCGAGGGATCTCTGAATATAGTAAAGTGCAGTTAATAATTGGATCCTACTACCTAGCTGCTGTTCATGCTGCTGCGATCTTGCGGAATGCCCTTGATTGTAACTTGGCTTGCATGGTCTGCCTGATAACACTTGCCCAGTGCCTTGCATTCCTTTATAAATCATTCTATAAATGAGGTCATGGTAAAGAGTTTCTTCTAAACCAAACAAAGATTATTACATTTTTTCCTTTGGCTCCATTCACAATGACACGCCTGTAATTTGCTTTTCTAAGTGCAGTAGAAATGATCAACTTTTTTCCCTGCGATTTTAGATGTGTTTTCTTTAGTCACCCTACATACAGAAGTCAAAACACATGCATTCAAATGCGTTTAAAGCCAGCTACTAAACACTTCTGTAATTCTTTACAATGACTGAATTGGATGTTCAGCAGCATCTATCTGCATTCGGTGGAACAAGACGTTTCTGCGTTCTGGAACCATTTATCCTGGTTTTCTACAGTACATCTAATCGCATTTGGATAAAGGATAATGTTTGTTTATATTTCCCAGATTAATATCTCCTGTTAAACACACGTGGCCCATGTACATGAGGTCTTAAAATAGGTGTAGCCATGTTTAGGTGCCCTTTTTATGTGTTTACATGCATTTAGCTGTGTTTAGAGACTCTAATGGGATCCTGGATGCCAAGAATTCAATTTTCTCCTAAATTAACCAAACCTAAACACTGGTAAATGCTGAGCTTGAATGGCACAAGTGGGAACGCCTTACTTACATTCGTGTGTTTAGAAATGTCCTCCTCTAAGGCTGCATTCACACCTAAGCATAGGCGATTTGCGGCGTTTTTTACCGAGATTTGGCGCGACAAATTGCAGCGTTTTTTACCGCGGTTTTGTAAAGGTCATTGGCACCAATGGAAAACGCCCAAGCCGCCTGATTCGCGCGTCAAAAAAGGGTCCGGGACTTGTTTGAAATTCAGGCGTTCTTTCGGCGTTTTGCGTTGGAGATGTGAACCATCTCCATAGAGAATAATGTTAATTTTTCCCCTCTAGCGCCTTTGAGCGTCGCGCTTCAGGCAACAAAACGCTCAGGTGTGAATGCAGCCTAAATGTAGTATTATTATTATTATTATTATTATTATTATTATTATTATTATTATTATCAGCCCTCAAAATTTCCATTCGCCTGCTAGCATTTGGCGAGTGGATTTAGGCTGGGGGCGAGTGATGACAGGGCTGCATGACCAATCTCCCTCATATCTGTACCTACACTTAGAGCCCCGATGCGATTGGCGGCCTAAGAGGAAAGGTGCATGCTCAGGAAAAGTAGTCTGGTGAGCCGCGCACAGGCAGAGCAGTACACAGGTGCTCTCCTTACAATTCTCAATAAGCCAAGGGACCTAACAGTATGATCTCTCTGTGCCTGCCCCCCTCCCCCCGACCAATGTAGCTGGAGAGCAGGGAGCAGGAAGTAATAAGTGAGGTGGAGGATTGCGAAAATGACCACTCCGGGTGTTCCAGGTAAGCAGTGCAGCGCTCACTGAAAGTTGCCCTGTCATGAGAGCGGCAGCCTTCCAGTTTATGCAGTTTTATTCTCCTTGTGCTCTATGTAAGTGTCCAGCAGTTCAGCCTAAGCACTGCGAGCAGACTGGTCTCAATGTGTGCTGTGCGGTGTCAGTGTGCGCTGTGCTATGGTGTCAATGGCTGTGCAGTTGTGTGGATCTCGGCACTGGATTGTACTCCCTCCCGCTGTGCTGCAGCTCCTCTCCTCTCTGCCAGCCTGAATAAAAGGGGGAAGTGGGGACATGCACGCGTGGAGCCACACACAGGGGCTCCTGATGATGAGATGATGAGATGAATAGGAGAAGGAGAGAGAGAGAGAGGATGGATGGATGGGATTGCAGCGTAGGACTGGATGGATGAGAATTGCAAGCTACAATGACCTAATGACCTAAGAGTGCCCTGTACCTCTCTGTCCCTTCTGTCCCCCAGAGCCCGATTCCACTGTCCCTGTGCCCGATCTGCCCCCCCAAGCCCCTGTCCCATTTTGTTAAAGTTGTTGTGTAACTTGATTCTGCATTAAACATTTAACAGTGTCATTCCATGAGATAATCTACAAGGGCGTGTTTAGGGGCGCAATTAGGCGCAGGACAGTGTATGAATGGGCTGTTAGGTGGGGCAACTGGTGGCGAGTAACTCTTAAGGCCTGGCTAGTAGCTCAGGGCTTGACATTTTGAGCCCTGTAAATATTATTTTTTTTCAAAAAAAAATATTTTTAAATAAGTAGAGGAGCCGGTCCACAGCATATCTATACATTCCAACATAATCAACAATATCATTACATGAACATGAACATAGGGAGACAGCAAGGAAACATGACGGCCCGGTGTCGTATTTGGTTCTCATCCCTAAATGGCCTCAGTCGAGCCCCCGCTCCCCAAAAATGGCAACAGGAGCCCCAGCCCGAGGGCCATTACAGGCCTCCCTTATTCCATTCGGGATAGTCCCTTCAGGTCATTGCTGCCTTTTACTTTCCAGTGGGTGTGGCTACACATCCATGGATGTGGAGCAAGAATCAGGGCCCGGGAGGACCGACCCCCTCCTCCATTTTCAGTGTTTTCATCAAGAGAATGGGGTGGAAACTTAGTAGGGGTAAAGGGGGAAAGAGAGAGAAAGGTAGAGGGGAGGGAGGGGGGGGGTGCCGCGCAGGCATGGGTGTCCCAAGGCGCCCTTCACGGGCGTTAGTCACTTTGTGGTTCCTGTAAATATTATTATTATTATTATACAGGATATAAATAGAGCCAACAGTTTGCACAGCGTTTTATAACATGAGGGCAGACGGTACAGTTACAATGCAATTTAATACATGAGAAATCGGAGGGCCTTAAATTTTGACACTCCCAGTGTGAATTAAGCCTTAGTATATATAAGGCCCCTTTTACACGGGACGGACTGCGCCTGCGATCCGCTTGCTCAGCAGAGGATCTCTTTACTGACCCCCGTAGAGCAGGTGGATGACAAGTCTAGAAAGAAAAAACGCTCAGGTGTGGAAATCTTCCGAATAAATGCTTCCCCCAGGACCACAGGTGCAAGTAATGCATATGAAATTGCAAAACAAAAGAGAGGATTCTTCTGGACAGCCTCACTCCGAACTTGTTCGGAGTGCGGCTGTCCAGAAGAATCCTTTCTTTTGTTTTGCAATCTTGGATGACAAGTCTAGGAGTGGACATGGACACAGACCGATCTCCTCTCTGGCAGCCAGATGGAAACGACCCACCGGTCCATTTACACCCGACTTGCATCCGATCCGCTGGATGGAAGGGGATCGCATTTGTCTCTTTCTGGCGAATCGGATCAGGTTGGCTGTATGTAGGTGGGTGTAAATGGACACATGTCCGTTTACACCCACCACTACATAGAGAACAATAGAGGTTCCAATCGGGTCTACCTGAAAAACAAACAGGCAGACACAATCAGAACGTCTGTGTGAAAGGGGAATTAAAGTTATGCCACCTGCAGCTGTGGCACGGCCTCTGAATTCTTTACAAACATTAAGAATACCCAGATCTGTGGCTTCTTCAAGAAAGTTATATTTTTATATCTTATGTTGAGGTATGTAGTGAAATGTATATGCAATGACTTCCAGTTTTCCTTGTCGACTACCTAAGCATAGCAGGGAAACATTAGATCATTGCAGCCTTTGACATGCCCCCATCTCTCCTTCACAACAACATTACAAGCCCCTAGCATTTAGTTGGGAGTACAGCGTAGGTCATATTTTCCTTTATACCTCCCCTGGACCAGTGCCTGCATTACAACTGTGTAGTCCAGCAGGAGACCATTTTTGAATATAAATGGCAGACATCTCTATTGCCCTTTGTCCCCCCCCCCTTTTTTTTATCACTTATTTCATGTTTTTTTTTTCTACCCCATCCCTCCTGATTTTTCCCTACCCTATCCCTCCCTTCCTCCTCCTCTTCTTTTCCTACCCCCTTTCTGTCTCCTGACTATCTGTTTACTCAGCGGCGTCTGTAATAGGAAGTCCCTTTTCCTGGGATGCCATTGGATGACTGTTCTGTTTATCATAGGAGGCGGGACTTTGTATTAAAGAGGCCACGAGTAAACAAGAAATTCTCCTGTTTGTAATCTGTCGGCACTTGTCCCGCCCCCCTCCCTGTCCCCTCCGAGGCTGCAGATGGGCATCGATCACTGATGGAAATGGCAAAACTGCATTCACGGCAATGGTGAGCCTGTGCGCGTTATACGCTGATAAATACGGTATATCCAAATAACACGCCCAAGCTCATTTTTAGTCCTGAGCAGCACTCGGGGACTCCTTGGGGCCACAAAAGAAATACACACAGTGGGCCAGATTCTCAGAGGCGCTACAACGGAGTATCTCAGATACCCCGTCGTATCACCGTTTTTTTTGGCTCGTATCTATGCGAGTGATTCTTAGCATCGCTTTGGCATAGATACGCTTGAACATCCGACAAGTGTAATACCATTACACTTGCGGATCGTAGTTGTAATGACAACTCCGGCCACTAGGTGGCCTTTACGTTTTCTCATTTGCCTATGCAAATGAGGCTACTACGCCGATTCCCGATCGCTTTTACGCCGCACCGTCGTCGCGTACGTCGTTTTCGTTCGTGTAAGGTTACCCCTGCTTCTATGAGGAGTAACCTTACGAAGTACCGTCGGATGCCATGTTAAGTATGGTGTCGGGTCAGCGTCGGCTTTTTCCGTCACTTACGTTGTTTTACTAACTCGTTCGCGAATAGGGCATTGCGTAGTGACGATCACGTCGTTTTGACGTCGGTTTGAACGGCGCCTTCTGACGTGAGTGGGAGCATGCGCACTGGGCTTTTTCCCCGGCCGGCGCATGCGCAGTTCGTTCGACGCGGGGGCGCGCTTCATTTAAATAGAAGCTGTCCCCTTTGAATTACGCGGGCTTACGCTGGGCCAATGCAAACTATGGAGCAAATGCTTAGAGAATACAGCACTTGCTCTAGTACGATGCGGCGGCGTAGTGTAAATGCGTTACGCTACGCCGGCGAATTTGTATGAGAATCTGGCCCAGTGTATCCAGATAACACGCCCAAGCTCATCTCTTCACCACACACGGCCACAAAGGCAAAAGAATTCTTGTTAGGCAGTGTATTGGTGCTCGGAGGAACACACTTATATGGTTCAAAGAATGTCAGGCAAAATGGTCGGCCCTCACGCATGTTCACTTCATCTTCATCTTTGAAAAAAGTTTGGACACCCCTGGTTTAGATGCTTTCTGCTTTATTTATGATGCATTTAGCGGCTCTGGTGTATTTTTTATACGTAGATGCTCTCTGGTGTATTTTCAACGGGTTTAGATGCTTTCTGGTGTATATTTGATGTGTTTAGATGCACTCTGTTGTATTTTTTACACTGTGGTGTATCTTCGATGCGTTTACATGCTCTCTGGTGTATATATTTGATGCATTTAGATGCACTCTGGTGTATTTTTGATACATTTAGATGCTCTCTGGTGTATTTTTGGTGCGTTTTAGATGCTCTCGGTTGTATATTTGATGCGTTTAGATCCGGGGTTATAAATGGCCCGCAGGTAGGGCGGGGGGGGGGGGGGCGCAGAAGTGAGGCGAGTAGATTTTCTTCACATGCAGAGTAGCGCAGGAAGCGTCTGTAATAAGTTCACTTCTCTCTCATGTCATGCTGCGGCTGCTCCCCACCCCCCCCCGGTGGCCCCCCTCTTCTCGTCCATCCCCATTTGCTTGTGAGAGGGTGGGGGGCGCCGGGGAGCAGCCGCAGCATGACATGAGAGAAGTGAACTTATGACAGACGCTTCCTGCTTTACTCTGCATATGAAGAAAACCACAAGTAAACGCTGACCTGTGCCCCGTGTACCCTGATTGTGCCCCATGTACCCTGATTGTGCCCTCATGTGCCCCATGTACCCTGAGTGTGCTCTCATGTGCCCCATGTACCCTGAGTGTGCCCCATGTACCCTGAGTGTGCCCCATGTACCCTGATGTGCCCTGATTGTGATCCATGTGCCCTAATGTGGCCCATGTGCCCCATGTGCTCTGATGTGCCCCATGTACCCTGATGTGCTGGGCTCTGTACCCTGATGTGCTGGGCTCTGTACCCTGATGTGCTGGGCTCTGTACCCTGATGTGCTGTGTCCTCTGCCCTGTACCCTGATGTGCAATGTGCCCTGTCCTGATGTGTTGTGCCCTGATGTGCCATGCCCTGTACCCTGATGTGGACTGTTGTGCTGTACCCTGATGGTGAGTGGTCATCGTGTAGTGTAGTGGTCATCGTGTAGTGTAGTGGTCATCGTGTAGTGTAGTGGTCATCGTGTAGTGGTCATCATGTAGTGTAGTGGTCATCGTGCAGTGTAGTGGTCATCGTGCAGTGTAGTGGTCATCGTGCAGTGTATGCGTCCGCTGACACCAGTGCTGGGGCGTTATTAATGGGTTCGCTGACACCAGTACTGTTGTTTTTGAAGTTTGAAAGTTTGCATGTGGCCCCCCATGGTATATGAAAACTCGTCTTGTGGCCCTCAGGTAATTTGAGTTTGAGACCCCTGTTTTAAAGTGTTGCCTTCCCTAAGAGTCACAACTCTTTTTACTATGGTCATTTTTACAAAATCGACAAAAACAGTGAGGCTCCGGATCGAGCGCGCACAAGTGCCCCATAGCAGGCAAGGGGAGGAGCCAGGAGCGCCGACGTGGGGACCTGAGAAGAGGAGGATCAGGGCTGCTTTGTGCAAAACTATTACACAGAGCAGATAAGTATAACATGTTTATTATTTTAATTAAAAAAAATGTAAAGAGATTTTAAATGGAGAATGTTACAATTTTATTAGAGACGAGAGAAAGGCTTCATACTAAAGTATAGATTGTGAGGGAAGAAAAACACTTCTTCTGAATAGAGCAGATCCTCCAGTCCCAGATAGCAGGAAAGAATTCCTCAGATATTGTGTGAAGGGGAATGTGTAGGAATATGAAATTCCCAGAGAACTTGATATCTTTTCCTAGTTTAGGGGAATGTTTCATTCCAGGATTACACGACATCTCCTGTTCTTGAGGTGGAGCTGGAAGACCCCCGATGTCTCCATGGAGAGGACCTTGTCACTCCTGTCACATAAGGGGCGTGTCAGTATATACATATATAAATGGTTTGGACACATGTTACTGTATACATAAACACCTATTACACATCCCGACACCAGAAGTGGAAGAAGTCCCCATAGAGCCTCTTCCAGCCTCGCAAATTTGGCCTGGGCATCCAAGTGGTAATTATCCCCCGATCATGAAAGGATTAAATAAAAGAGGAAGCAATTCAAATGTAAATATACCAAATTTGTGTTGTGTGTTTATGAAAGTAGAATTCTGGACCTAGACACATTTTTTTCCTTTTCCAACTCTTATATACTCAGATTAAACCAAGAGTCCTTTTGTAAAATCAATTAGCCAGAAGTGAAGATCTAGTGATACTCTCGCTCATTCTCTGACACACTTTTGACCAGGAGATTCCAAGCCTGCCCACCACGGCAAGGTAGACTCTGCTAGGGCAGGACCTACACTAACTACACTTAGCTACCCTACTGGACGCTAGTCATCCTTTCTCTAATGTTGGGTGTATGTTTGTAGTACGGCCTCATCCTATAATCTGTGTGTGTGATCTACTCTATCCTAATTTGGTTGTGTGTGTGTGTGTGTGTACATCTATCTAAAGCATGGAGCGGTCAGTTTACGTACATGAGTGCATGTAGGTGGAGCCTTCGGGAAGCACCAGTATGCTGGGTGTGGGGGGAGTGAGGGCAGATGAAACTTGGCGGGAAGTTCCACTGGCCACACTCACCCCATACTCAGGGTGGTAGCACCCCCTCTTGCTGGTAGATGAATGGGTGTAGTGGAACCTAATAAAAGACATTACCACCCTTGGTGGTAGGTGAGTGGGGGCGGAGCCTGGTAAGGGGCATTGCCACCCTTGGTGGTAGGTGAGCAGTGTCACTGTGCTGAGAGCGGGAAGGTGAGACCTTCCCCCCACATACAAAAAGCGCTCCGGTGCAAGGAGCCATTGTCCATACTGCTGCTGGTTCCCGGCGTGTCTGTGTGTTCAGGGAACCTGCCACCTCTGCTCAGGCTCTGAGGAACTACAACTCCCAGTATGCATGGTGTAAGTAATGGGGCTTCAGCTCCCAGCCTGGAATAAGATGCTACGGGACTACATATCCCAGCATGCTTTTTTCTATGGAGATATTACAGGTCCCAGCAATCTCTACATACCCCAGCCTGCTACCCCCCCCCTCAGGGGGGACAGTGCCCCCCCAGTCCCGCCACCACCCTCTTCCCCTCCCCGCAGGCCCAACGGGACCACCCTTATCCCGAGGGGGAGGGGCCCTACCACCCGTGGTGGGAGAAGAGTGTGAGGCGCAATCACCCCTGAGGAGGGGGGGGAAGCATGCTGGGGTATGTAGAGATTGCTGGGACCTGTAGTACGTCTATAGAAAAAAAGCATGCTGGGATATGTAGTCCCGTAGCATCTTATGCTAGGCTGGGAGCTGAAGCCCCATTACTTACACAGTGCATGCTGGGGGATGCAGTTCCTTAGAGCCTGAGCAGAGGTGGCAGGTTCCTCGGATACCCCCTTCTGTCTGTTTTATAAGCTGGTGGATATGCTTTAATGGCCCTCTGATGCTGCTGGAGATGAGGCCATTGGCTGCGGCCTCAGACTTTCGCTGATGTAGAAAAAGCGTTCAAATTTCTTCTGCTCCCTCGTCGCAATCCGCATCTCATGGTCGTTGCAGATCAAACTTTCCGATATTTCCATTCTTATATGTTCCGGTTCCTTGGGAAGCTGAAAAGGGAGAAAGACATTTATCAATATTCCTGATTCCAAAAGCAAGCCATAGATTATACAATTTTCTTTCCTTCCACCACGGGAGGAAGAAAAGAAAATCACTTGGTTCCTCCATCAACACATTCAGTGTTAAAGGAGGAATCTCTCCCACTGCACTATTGTGTTCTGCTGGTAGGGCAATGATAGCATGCAAAATATCAGACAGCCTGGTTGTACCCGATCGATGGATCAACTTCAGTATCACCAGCCTGTCCATAGATGTATGAAATCTCGGCTGTTCCCTGCTGAACCGACTGAGATTCGATCCAAAAAAAATATTAAAAGCCAGCAGCTACAAATACTGCAGCTGCTGACTTTTAATATTAGGACACTTACCTGTCCTGGAGTCCAGCGGCGTCCGCAGCAGAGGACGAGCGATCGCTCATCACTCTGCTGCCCCCCCACCATCCACAATGAGGGAACCAGGAAGTGATGCCCTCCGGCTTCACTGCCTGGTTTCCTATGGCGCATGCGCGAGTCGCGCTGCACCCGCCGATTGGCTCCCGCTGTGTGCTGGGAGCCAAGTGTTTCCCAGCACACAGCGGGGGTGACGAAATGCCCGCATTCTGCCCGAGAATGCTGGGCCGGAAGTGGGTGCAAATACCTGTCTTTAGACAGGTATCTGAACCCCCCTCCCCCTGAAAGGTGTCAAATGTGACACCAGAGGAGGGGGGATCCGATCAGCGCGAGTTCACTTTAGGGTGGAGCAAGTTCCTGTGCTGAGATCTCAAAAATCATTATCAGAATTCTCATCTATTGTCTGTAAACTACAAAGCAAAACCCCTCTATGCCATGGAGATAAGGAGAGGTGCAGGTGTTTGTAGTCCTAATCAGGAAGGCAGACTAGGGTGACAACGCTTCTTCCCCACAGAGACATTGAGTGTTTGTTGTCACCCTAGGACATGTTCATATACTTACCATATCTGGTCTAAGCGCTGATGGTGATTTTCCTTCCTCTACCTCCTTCCAGTTGATCGGTTTGAAGAATGGGAGACCTCTGATGTCACATACGTGGATTGCTCGTTTTTCCGGGGAAAACTGTAAGAGCTGTAAAGGAGAAAGAAATATGATAAGAAACCATGAGGGAGCAATAGTGATATGTGAACAATACAACCCCCGTCCTAATATTGGATTCTGACAGTGGCATATTTCAACTTCCCTGATTTTGCTTTTAATCCCCCCTACTAAGCTGGCAGGGCCGTCTTTAAGGCAGGGCAAAAGGGGAAGCTGCCCTGGGCCCCATCATTGTTGTGGGGTCCAAAGCAGCTGCCTGTTGTGAGGCCCAAGAAAATGTTTGCCCAGGGCCCAATTAATATTAAAGACGGCCCTGCCAGCCACCACTGACTGTATGTTTAATACATTGACCTCCCTTTTCCTCTTCCAGCTTCTGCTGGCATCGCTCTCCAGGCTGCTGGAAGGAGAAGTGCACTTGGTATCACTCTGCCTGGGACCAGGGCTGCTGATGAGGCAGTACAGCCATCCCTCCTGTACTGGGCCCGGGCCCCATCCATTCAAAGGGGGGGGGTCACAGGCACCTGCTGAGCTGGAGGGCTGGCTGTACTGTAACCCCCACACTATCACACCACAGCTGCATGCTTTGCACAGGATTTCCAGGAACTTTCAGAGCAGCACTAAGTCAACTGAATGGGTATATATCGATAAGGGTATCATTTCTGCCATGATAGAGAAGAATGGCATCCCAGCCATGGCACTTTAGCGAAATTTTTATCATTTTGATATTTTTGGAGGTGGGGGAAGGGCCTGTCAGATAGGCTGTATGGGGCCCCATCATTTCTAACAGCATCCCTGCCTCAGACAGGAGGCGGCACTACAGAGGAGGCATCAGCTTATGTGACTCCTGCTCCTCCCTCCACGGCAGCCTGCCTCCTGTGCTGCCGGCCCACATTGGGATCATTGGGTTGGCTGACCCCCGTGCCATGCGCTTCCCTGGTTTAGGCTCTGAGGGCCACAGGATTAAGCACCCCTGCACTAAGCAGTCAGCATGCTGAAAGTACTGCTATGACCCACATGAATGTCCAATTATGTTTCCTAAAATCCTAGCAAGGTGTATATAACTTGGAAAGGGTTTTGTAATACTCACCATATATAGGAGATCCTGGGGAGGAGTCTTTCTTTTCCGTATAAAATGAGGGGTGTTGGTACGGATTACGTTCCAAAGTTCATCCACGTCCAAATTTCTTCCATTAATGTATTGTCTATATGGATGTTTGCCTCTGGCCATCTCATATACTATCTCTCCCAGGGAGAAATAGTCTGCCATGGTGTAGTACGGTTGACCTGAAAGGACCTGGAGAAAGAGAGAGAAAGAAGAATGAGTGAGTTTGTAGGCCAGGCAGAGGACAGAGAGTACTCCATGCTGATATATGATGTATGGAGTCTCCCAGGGGAGTCCTAAAACTGACATCAAACTAAGGCGGAGCTTGTATAGCGGCATAAATTTTACACATATATGTTGTACTATTACGACCAAGATACTTTATTTTTAATTTGCGCTAACATCCACTAATATAGAGTACAGAGGGGTTAGTACCCCTGCCAGTAAATTTCCGCTGTCTGTGTACCATTAGGGGAAAGTTCACATCCTGTTCCAGAGGAAGTCAAAGGAAATCCCCCATTCTACTCTTAGAGACTTTCCCTCTATTCTTGTTCTGGGGACAGCTCTAACATTTTGCATTTCCCTTCATTTTCTTGCTATCAATGGTCACTAGTACAAATAAAGAGTGTGACTCCCCCTAATGAGGACTCAGACACCAAGAAACACCTAAGAGAATGTCCAACCCTTGCCTAGAGGTTCACTTAAATTGTGCCAATTACAGGGGGCAGATAAAGGTGTACTGACCCCAATAGCTCAATCTTCACAAGCTCTCACCATGGTAAATAGGAGTACAGCAGGTGAGCACCCCCGGGAGGTTTTGAATTGGACGGAACAGATCCATTCATCTATACCCAGCTTCAATTTCCTCAACAAAGAAGCTCCAACACCACTGCAACTCACATTTTGTTGGATATAGAACCAGTCTGGAGACCCGCTGAAAGCAATCGGGGGCCCCAGTGGAGGAATTCTTCATTCAATGAATGAGAAGCCCCCCTTTTAGCTGCTCTCTATATCACATAATAAGCATTACAACAAAGTCTAATATCAGGAAATCACCAATCTTACCTCCGGGGCCATGTATATTGCCGTACCCCCGCGTCCTCTGATCCTATTAGCCTTGGAGACTCCCGTCTCAGACAAGCCAAAATTTGCTATTTGAACGTGACCAGCGGCGTCCAGGAGAATGTTTTCCGGTTTGAGGTCTCTGTGACGAAAAAGAGAGAACAGTTACATAAACAGAATATGACATGAGCAGGGAGACTTCTGCAGGAGATGGAATGAGACTTTACGGGAGGCAACACAACCGCCTGATTCATCATAAAATACCAGAAGCCAAGGGGTGAGTGTTAGTTAGATAATCCAATACTTACCTATGGATGACCTGAGCAGCATGCAGGTACTGCAGTGCACAAATCTCCGCAGTGAGACCTCTGAAGGAGAAAGAAAAATATGAATTATCATTCAAAATCATCACAGACCAAGAAAATCTAAAGCTAAGTGACTTCCACCCTATAGTACATAGGGGTGTGTATGGACAAAGCTCAGTGGGAGGGGCCTGGCTGCGTCACTGCCTGTCCTCATTGGCCAGCCACCCCCGACTCTGTCATGGCCCTGTCATTGGACTTACCTTATGATGTTTTCGTCAAATGTGTTGTAGGCCAATAGCAGTTTCCGAAGATCCCCTCCACTCAGGTATTCCATGGCAAAGAAGAGATGAGTCTGTGGAAAAGAAGAGATAAAGGTTACATTAGAGACAAATAAGATTTCACTTTGTGGAGGAATATATAAAGATATACACAAGAGATGAAAAAATGGAAGATGGAAAGACTTGCCTCTGTCTGGAATGATCCAAATAGATGGGTGATATATGGATTATCCTTGTAGTTTATCAGTACGTGGCACTCTTTGGTGGCCATGCTGGGATCTTGATTAAGTAGTTCTCGTTTTTGAATGATCTTCACAGCCAGCTTCTGTTGAATGGCGTCATGGGAGGCCAACACAACCTTTCTGAAGGCCCCCTTTCCAAGTATTCCATAGAAAGTGAATCTTTCCAAGGAAAAGTACGCATGGCTGTTTGTCAATGGCACTACTGGATGGGACTAGTGGAGATGCCCCATGGCCTTTGTCTGGAGGAGGTACCAGTGTATGCTGATTCTTGAAGGCGAGATCTACTGGAATTGACTGCTCCTTGGTGGACAATGACATATGTGTCTCCGGCTCCTTGGTGGACAATGACATATGTGTCTCCGGCTCCTTGGTGGACAATGACATATGTGTCTCCGGCTCCTTGGTGGACAATGACATATGTGTCTCCGGCTCCTTGGTGGACAGTGACATTTGCGTCCCCTGCTCCTTGGTGGACAGTGACATTTGCGTCCCCTGCTCCTTGGTGGACAGTGACATTTGCGTCCCCTGCTCCTTGGTGGACAGTGACATTTGCGTCCCCTGCTCCTTGGTGGGCAGTGACATTTGCGTCCCCTGCTCCTTGGTGGGCAGTGACATTTGCGTCCCCTGCTCCTTGGTGGGCAGTGACATTTGCGTCCCCTGCTCCTTGGTGGGCAGTGACATTTGCGTCCCCTGCTCCTTGGTGGGCAGTGACATTTGCGTCCCCTGCTCCTTGGTGGGCAGTGACATTTGCGTCCCCTGCTCCTTGGTGGGCAGTGACATTTGCGTCCCCTGCTCCTTGGTGGACAGTGACATTTGCGTCCCCTGCTCCTTGGTGGACAGTGACATTTGCGTCCCCTGCTCCTTGGTGGACAGTGACATTTGCGTCCCCTGCTCCTTGGTGGACAGTGACATTTGCGTCCCCTGCTCCTTGGTGGACAGTGACATTTGCGTCCCCTGCTCCTTGGTGGACAGTGACATTTGCGTCCCCTGCTCCTTGGTGGATGGAGTCCCATTCACCAGAATTCTCTTGTTCATCATGGATCTTGTAATCTCAATGGTAGACGTTGACACATATCTTGCCTCCTTCTTGACGGTGGCTATTATCACTTCTACCTCCTGGCCTTTGGTTGAGGGAATGGTGATCACTTGTATTTGCTGACTACTGGAAGATGGAATCACTACCACTTGTGCATCCTTGTCCTGGGTGGATGGAATCACTACCACTTGTGGTTTCTTCTTATAGGTGGATGGAGTCACTTGTCTTTGCTCATTATTGGCGAATGGCATGACATGTGTCTCTTCCGTGGTCTTAGCGTAGGATGATTTCCCAGCCTCGGTGGTGATTGGAACCACTTGGGTTTCATCACTAATGGATTGAACCAGTAGAATCGGTCCCATTTCATGGGGGGCTGGGTGATTGTATCCATCTGCAGAGAGAAAAAAAAAAATTATTTATATTCCTGCTATTTACACTTCATTGACTTTAACATATGTAAGGGAATGTCATCTGCGTTATGGAAATGATCTTGTGTGATGCGTTTCTCTTTATGGGAATTCTATATAAACATGGAGGATATGGGGGTTCCCAGCCCTGGGAGTCCATTCTCAGGGCACGGCTTTCTCCGCCAATACAAATGTAAGTTGGGGTCCCTGTGGAATCTCTAACAGCTATTCACCCCGAATACCCAGACTTCAACCTTCTGTTCCCCAAAAGGTAGAAATCCTGATGGAATCTCTCTGTGCGCTGAGATCTTGGTGATAAAGAGTGCTGATCTTCTACATTACATATGCAGGCTGTGCGTGTGCAATTTTCAACTGTGACATGTTTGGTATCTATTTACTCAGCGAAACATAATTTTTCACAATATACAAAAAAAATAAAAAATTGGGCTAAATTTATTGTTTTATTTTTTTAATTCAGTGAGATGTATTTTTCCCCAAAAATTGCGTTTGAAAGAGGGTAGCACAAATACCGTGTGGCATAAAATATTGCAATGCCCGCCATTTTATTCTCCAGAGTCTTTGCTAATATACATACATATATATATATGTGTGTGTGTGTGTTTGGGGGTTCTAAGTAATTTTCTAGGAAAAAAATACTGATTTTGTAAACAACAAATGTAAAAAATAGGCCCGGTCCTTGAAGTGGTTGTGAACCCCTTTAGCACATTTTTACCTGCAGGAAAGCCTTCTCTGAGTGTTTGTGCACAGCGGGTATGAAGGCGCCCATGTGCTGCTTACATAGATAAATATTTGTTTTTTACATTTTGAGGATATGGTCTATATGTCTATGGTCACTGTGGCTCTCTCAGGTTCTTTTGCAGATTTTTTTTATCAAATCAAAAGCAAAAATGGAAGAGGGGAATGTACTTGAGGGGATTCTTTGGAAGAGCTACAGGAGCCTTTGCCATATGTAAAACCTACTCGCACATTATAGCAGACCTACCTTGTAGAAAGGGAAAGGGGTTGTTTGACAGAAGAAATATGCAAAATCTTTGCCACCAAATATAGGGGTGCAACAGATTAAAAAACTCACGGATCGGATCGATCCTCGGATCAGGAGTCACGGATCGGATCATTTTCGGATCAGCAAAAAAAAAAAAAAAAGACAAATCTTGCTACACCCGCCGGAGTTTTAGCTTGCGTACAATCGGTCCAAATTTATATATATATATATATATACATACACTTTATATTTGCTTTATGGCATTTGGCAACCATTTCACACATAAAAC
This sequence comes from Rana kukunoris, assembly GCA_029574335.1. NCBI lineage: Eukaryota > Metazoa > Chordata > Amphibia > Anura > Ranidae > Rana > Rana kukunoris. The sequence goes on from CM056050.1 coordinate 165,228,413, forward strand.
TACATCTTTGATACCTGTTGTATATAAGAAAAAAAGAAAAAAAGTTTTATCTCATGGGTCTTTTTTTTTAGCTTTGTGTTCAGTCATTGTCAGAACTGTGGGGGGGGCGGGGGGGAATAACATGCAGTAGTAAATCTTGCTGTAAAAACATCATGTCCAAACAGCCTCACCTCTTTAATCCACCCCTGTGAATGTGCTCTTTTTTTTTCTCTCTCCTCTCAGTGCTTCACTGCTAGAAGCATTCCCTCTCCAAGTGTGCTTGCCAGAGCCCAGTGCACAGCCCTCCCCGCCTCAGCGCGCTGAGGTGGGGAGGCGTGTCACGCTGGGCTCTGGCAAGCACACTGGGTGGAGCAAGATGGCCGCCGCTCCGGAGCTAGGCCGAAGCCGGGGACTTTCCTAGGCCAAGGCTCCGGAGCGCTCTGCGGATCGCGGAGTGTGCCGATCCGAACGGGGTGACCCGTTCGGTTCACGGATCGGTGACGATCAGTTGCACCCCTAACCAAATAACATTAACTTGTAGCGCTACCCCATTTAGGAGCCGCTGGTTGTTTTTGTGATCGGCGTATTAAGTTACCTTGTAGAGTGTCTAGGGGTAGTAGCAGTGAGTAGTAGTGAGCGAATGTCCAGTCATCCAATGGGTTTTCAAATGCTTTATTCTGACATCAACATGTAATAGGATAGCAAAGGTTGATGAAGCAGAAGAACAAGTGCAATATCAGGCCCTGGATGATGATGAAAGCAAGCCTTCTTTCAGTAGCAATGTACCAAACGTCGCCACTCTAGCCAGAGTGCTTGAAGTGCCTCCGGACAGACTTCTGCCACAAGCCTGGCAGCCGAAATGTCACTTTAATTTTCTGGGAGGAACAGACCTCTGCCACAGGCCTGGCTCGGGCCTCTGCCACAGGCCTAGTACTTCAGTACTCAGATGAACACGACGGATTGAGCAAATCCTCCCAGTAAATGCAATGAAAGGGTCACTGGTTGACAGCTGCCATGTACCTGTCAAGGACTTGGTGACCGGATCCCCGATAGTTCGTTCAAGTCTCCTTGACAACCTGCTTATGGGTTCTCCCCCACCGTTCAGCCCTCAGCTTAGGATCCTTTCAAAAGTTGGGGACCCAGCAAGTCACTGGGGTCTCTCTCGACATCAGGATGAAACTCTGCCCAGTATGCGACTCCAGCCAGATGGGCCATGTCGGCGGAGTTCGTGGATGCGCACACCCTGAAGGTGGATGCCGCACCCCGAGCCTGGACCCCACTTCTCCCCCCTTTACTCATGGTGTCTGTCCCAAATATACCCCTTCCCAGCATGCCCTGCAAGGTCCAACTCCTCTAATTGGCTGCTAGGGAAAAGTGGCTTTGCCAGAACCCCTCTAGCACCACCTGCTGCCCAGGGATGGGATCGCATCCCTGGAACGCAGTCTGACCCACAGGATAGTTCTGAAAGACAGCAGCCTAAAATTTGTCCAATTATGAATGGGAGCCGAATAACTCTCCCATTCACCCACTAACTTTAGCGTAGTGCCCGTACTGAAAGTAAGGGGGCGCTACACACTTTTATACTAGAATTTTTTATTAGTTTCGTTTTACGTGAGAAAGCCCCTAAAGGTGTTTGATAGAACTTGCTTCAACTTCAGTTTTCTGTTTAGTGTTGGTTCACACAGGGGCAACCCCACTTACAGCGTGACTTTGCAAGGGGACTTCATCGCAACTAACAACGCGACTTAAAGTTGCCTCCAGGACAAACGACTTTGGCTGTGGCCAATCGCAGAATAATCGGCTTTGTGGGAGGGAGGGGTTTGCCTGGGTAAACTATTTCCTTTTCTGTACAAGTTGCTTCAGTTCAAACACTGATCCGACTTTAGAGGCAACTTTCATTGAAATCTATGGGTAGGAGTTGCCTTGAAGTAGTACAGGAACCTTTTCTGAAGACAGCTCTTATTCACTTCAATGGAATTTCTCATGTCGGGCAACTTGGGGCGACACAAGTCAGATCCCAAGTCGCTGTAGTTTGGCCTGGCACTTAGGGTTTGCTTTTACATAAAAAGATGGTGAATTCTATACAAATCGGGTTGAAAAGTGCATGAAAAGTTAGATACTTTGGCTGCTTGTCTCCTAGGATTTGTCCAGCTTTGTTTTACACTGTGAGACCATTTTGCACCATCACTGAAAGGGAGTAGTGCTGATGAAACACGCCTATTTACAGGTTTGTTAATATTTAAATGTAAAATAAATTAACAACCAGGATTATCTGCCGATGCGTGAAGTGAAAGTAAAACTGGTGAGTGAGTACTTTGGGAATTGGTGTATCTAACAAGAAGTACATTTTTAAGCGAAGAGTAGAAATTGTTTTGCAAAAAAAAAAAAAAAAAACGTACTCTCTCCAAACCCAGCAGAATGTCTGAACGCGAAGGACACGATGTCCATAACAAAACACTTCACTATGTCAAAGTATTGTACATCATCTTTATAGTGTGCCTGTGCCCCTACTAATCACATTAACCCATTTCCATATTCTTAAAGAGGAGTTCCACCCTAAAAATGTACTTTTCTTTAATCCACTCCTCACCCCCATACATGCCACATTTGGCATGTCATTTTTTTTGGGGGGGGGGGGAGTGGGGGCTTCAGTAGGAGTGGGACTTCCTGTCCCACTTCCTGCTTCCGCCGAGGGGCTGGTTAGGCGATTAAGCCTTAATCGCCTACACCAGCCCCTCCCTGTAGGCGATCACATGGGACACATGACCGGTCCCATGCGATCGCCTCTCCAATCAGCGGCGAGCCGCCCGCATGCGCAGTGCGGCTCGCGCATGCACAGTGGGTGCCCGGCCGTGAAGCCGAAGGCTGTCACGGCTGGGTGCCCACAGTCGGAATGGAGACACCGGCTGGGGAGGGGGGAGAGGAGCGGAGCCCCGGTCGGCGCGTCGCTGGAACGCAGGAGCAGGTAAGTGAGTGTTTATTAAAAGCCAGCAGCTATAATTTTTGTAGCTGCTGACTTTTAATAAACACAATTTTGGGCTGGAACACCCCTTTAAGCAGTAAAGAGGCATTAAAATAAGCCACCCCTAATGTATTTAGATACTTTATCTGTGAAGTTATTTGTTTCCAAAATTTCCCAGAGATCACATGACTGTCACGTTTTAGTCAGTTTCTAAAAGTTTGGAAACATCTGCCGTTTGTGTAAATTAGAGGGATAGTAGGCTGCCAACTTTTGCCTGTGTTGTGAATTTTGAATCTCCACTATGCCTATAGATACAGAGATGAATGTAGGTTTGTTTAACCACTTGACCACTGGGCACTTAAACCCCCTTAAAGTGGAGGTTCACCCTATTTATTCACTTAATATGTATTAAACAGCCTTCTATTCACAAGACAAAATCCCTGCATTTTTTTTTTTTTTAGTGAAGGCTTACCCGTTTTCTCCATTCAATTCTGGCCTGTCAATCAAAGTACACCGCGGAGGAATGGGCGTGCCTATCCATTTTCCTCTGACGGCGCTTTGTCTCCTGGGAATCTGTCTTTACGTCCCCAGGAGACGCTGTGTGCTCAAATCCCGCGATATTTCGCGGGTCACGTGACTCGGGAACTGTGCAGTGTTGACGGCGCGGCTCGCCGTCAACACTGCACATGCGCGGGATAGAGCGGTGAATGCTGGGACGCCAGCATTCACCGTATCCCGGAAATGCCTAGAGCTAGGCTTCAGCGTGGGACAGTTAAGATGGAACCTGCCATCTACAGATTTTATAAAGTATAGTTTTGTTCCAAAAAAAATGCTGGCAGCGAAAAGAGTGGTACGCACGGGCTCATATCAAGACCAGGTAAGAGCATTACAGTAATTAAAAGAAGAAGAAGAAGAAAAAAAAAAAACGGTCGAAATACCGCTTTAATAACCAGACCAATTTCAGCTTTCGGTGCTCTCACAGTTTGAATGACAATAACTCGGTCATACAACTCTGTAACCAAATTACATTTTTGTCCTTTTTTTCCCCACAAATAGAGCTTTCTTTTGGTGGTATTTGATCACCTCTGCGGTTTTTATTTTTTTCGCTATAAATGAAAAAAGAACGAAAATTTTGTAAAAAAAAATGAATTTTTCTTAATTTCTATTATAAAAATTTGCAAAAAAGTATTTTTTCTTCATAAACTTGGCCTAAAATGTATACTGCTACATATCTTTGGTAACAAAACAAAAAAGCTTTGGATATTATTTAGTCTGGGTGAAAGTTATAGGGTCTACAAGCTATGGTACCAATTACTGAAAATTTATCAATTTGATCACACCTGATGTACTGACAGCCTCTCTCATTTCTTGAGACTCTAACATGCCAGAAAAGTACAAATTCCCCTCAAATGACCCCTTTTTGGAAAGAAGACATTCCAAGGTATTTAGAAAGAGGCATTGTGAGTTTTTTGAAGTTGTCATTTTTTCCCACAATTCTTTGCAAAATCAAGATGTTTTTTATTTTTATTTTTTTTTCCACAAAATGTTCATATTAGCGGGTTATTTCTCACACACAGCATATGCATACCACAAATTACACCCCATAACACATTCTGCTATTCCTCCCGATTATGGCGATACCACATGTGTGAGACTTTTACACAGCGTGGCCACATACAGAGGCCCAACATGCAGGGAGCACCATCAGGCGTTCTGGAGCACCCAGACCAATTCTGACATTCCTCTCCTACATGGAAAAATCATCATTTATTTGCTAGAAAATTTCATAGAACCCCAAAACATTATATATGCTTTTTTCGCAAAGACCCTAGAGAATACAACGGCGGTTGTTGCAACTTTTTATCACGCATGGTATTTTTCGAACGCGTTTTTTTTGGAAATAAAAGTTTTGTGCTTTAAAAAAAAAAAAAACAGTAAAGTTAGCCCAATGTTTTTGCATAATATGAAAGATGAAGTTACGCTGAGTAAATAGATACCCAACATGTCAGCCTTCAATATTGCACACGCTTGTGGAATGGCGCCAAACTTCGCTACTTAAAAATCCCCATAGGTGACGCTTTAAATATTATTACTGGTTACATCTTTTTAGTTGGAGAGGAGGTCTAGGGCCAAAATTATTGCTCTCGCTCTAACGTTCGCAGCAATACCTCACATGTGTGGTTTGAACACCGTTTTCATATGTGGGCGGGACTTACGTGTTCATTTTACTTTATTTTAGTTTGACACATTTTTTCCCCAAAAATAAATGTTTTGATTACTTTTATTCCTATTACAAGGAATGTAAACATCCCTTGTAATAGGAATATAGCATGACAGGTCCTCTTTACAGTGAGATATGAGGTCAATAAGACCCACATCTCACCTCTAGGCTGGGAAGCCTAAACAAAAAAGAAGATCGCAGGGAGTATTGCGCAGGGAGTATTGCGCAGGGAGTATTGCGCAGGGAGTATTGCGCAGGGAGTATTGCGCAGGGAGTATTGCGCAGGGGGTATTGCGCAGGGGGTATTGCGCAGGGGGTACTGCAGAGGGGGGTAGTGCAGAGGTGTCATCGGAGGCCCTCCCTCACATCGGTGTCATCCTAGGCCCTCCCTCACCTCATCGGTGTCATCCTAGGCCCCCCCTCCCTCACATCGGTGTCATCCTAGGCCCCCCTCCCTCACATCGGTGTCATCCTAGGCCCCCCTCCCTCACATCGGTGTCATCGGAGGCCCCCCCCCCTCACATCGGTGTCATCGGAGGCCCCCCCCCCTCACATCGGTGTCATCGGAGGCCCCCCCCCCTCACATCGGTGTCATCGGAGGCCCCCCCCTCACATCGGTGTCATCGGAGGCCCCCCCCTCACATCGGTGTCATCGGAGGCCCCCCCCTCACATCGGTGTCATCGGAGGCCCCCCCCTCACATCGGTGTCATCGGAGGCCCCCCCCTCACATCGGTGTCATCGGAGGCCCCCCCCTCACGTCGGTGTCCTCGGAGGCCCCCCTCTAACATCTTTTTGTGGCTATAGGTGAAGTTGGCCTATCTAAGGCCTTGTTTACTTGGGGGTAGTAAAAATAGGCATTTGAGCTGTGGTTCCACTGCCCTTTGACTGTCCAGCTGCAAGAGTTACATGGCAACTGATCAGGTCCTTTCACAATGCCATGTTGTACCCGATGGCAAAGATTCTACCACAGGTCACTGTTGGCAGGCAGTAGCGCTGCCAAATGTGACCCATTCAAGTGAAGATGGGTGTACAGTGAAACCGTCTGGGTGGGTCAGTTAAATTGTCACTTTCTATGAGTGTTTAAGCAGAGCAGTTAGTACACACTTGTTTGTTCTGTGTCTTGTGATGCTTTGAGGTGTAGTCACAGCTTACATCATCACAGTCAAGGTCAGGAGATTGCAAAACTTTTCACAAGAAGTCCCTTCTTCTGAAGCAGCAGACTGAAATGTCTGAAAAAAAAGTAGAAAGCAACAGGCGCAAATGAAAAGGAAAACCAGCTTCTGCAACCTATGCTGTGCCGTTTGCCTGTGTGTAAGAAAAAGGTACCCTTTCTTTCTAAATACTGGTCCTTATGCAATGGCCTTCTGTTCAATTATAAATGCAAATTTATTTTATTTTTTTGCTTGCTTTGACTAGAGAAGGGCTGTCAGTTTTTTGTATCGCTGTCTCTTATGCCGCGTACACACGGTCGTTTTTTGCGATGAAAAAAAACGACGTTTTTTAAAACGTCATTTAAATTGATCGTGTGTGGGCAAAACGTCGTTTTTTGTCTTAAAAAAAACGACCAAAAAAAATTCCAACATGTTTGAATTTTTTGTGTCGTTTTTCAAAACGTAGTTTTTTGTTTCACAAAAAGTCACCGTGTGTAGCAAAAACGTCATTCAAAACGACGTTTTTCAACCCGCGCATGCCCAGAAGCTAGTTATGAAGCGAGCTTCAATGGAAAAGAGTGGTGAACGTAACCTCACTTTTTGTGAAAAAACGATGGTGTGTATGCAAAATTGTCTTTGAAAAGTGACGTTTCAAAAACGTTGTTTTTTACTTCACAGAAAACGTCGTTTTTTTTCATCGCAAAAAACGACCGTGTGTACGCGGCATGACCCTGTTATGGAGATTCACCTTCTATTTATGCTGTTTACTGGTATTGCTGAAAGTGAAAGTAAAAGGAAATCCTACATTTTGGGTTGTCCCCAGAACAAGAGTGGAGGGAACACTTGTTCTGGTGACAACCAGGTATTCCCTCACTTTGGAGGAATTTCTGCTCACTTTTTGCTATGGCTACGGGACAGGAAATGAAGGGAATTTTCTTCAATGGGACATAGGGCAAAAAAACCTGACAGGGATTAAAACCCTCGTTTATGCCCTGTACACACGATCACAATTTCCGATGGCCTAAAATCGAATGGAATTTTTCGTCGGAATTCTATTCGAGCTGTCTTGCATATAGACTGTCAGACCAAATTCCGACCGTCCAAAACACGGTGCCGTAAACCACTACGACGAGCCTAGAAAGATTAAGTTCAATGCTTCCGAGCATGCGTCGACTTGATTCTGAGCATGTGTGGGTTTTTTCTCCGTCGGAATTGCACACAGACGATAGGAATTTCCTAGCGGTTGTTTTTCCATTGGAAAAAAATAAAACATGTTCTATTTCTAAACACTGATGGAAAAAAGTCCAATGGGGCCCAAACACGATCTGAATTTCCGATAAAAAAAAGTCCATTAGTTCTACAGTAAGAATCACTGCCTTAGGGAACACTTAACCCATACAGCGCCACTTAGTGATTAATTCCTTCACTGCCCGTGTCATTTTCATAGTAAACAGTGCATTTTTATAGCACTGATGGCTGTGAAAATTACAATGGTCCCAAAAATGTGTCAAAAGTGTCCGATGTGTCCGCCATAATGTCGCAGTCACGAAAAAAATCACTGATCACTGCCATTACTAGCGTTTTTGAGAGTTTATGAGTGTTTTTGAGTGTTTGTGTTTTTTTAACGCCTTTTCCCGCCAAAAAAACGCACTTTGAACGCAAATTTCGGGAGTTCAGAAAAAAGTCAATAAACTTCAAAGCTAACATTAACACTAAAAGCCCAGGTGTGCATGGGCACATAGGCTAACATAGAGTTCAGTTTATGGGCTTTAAAAAAAACAAAACAAAATGCCAATAAACTGCAGATTATCAGCTTCAGTGTGCATGGAACCTTATCGTTCATATTTTCTGACTGCAACCAGCAGGTGGCACTCTAGGCTGTTTTTTGTGTATACCAGACTAACCTGAACCACTTAGCGAAAGAAGTCTGTTATTTACAGAACTAAATAGCTGAAGCTGTTCCCACTATTTTTCATTTTATCCCTTGCGCCAGAGCTTTTTTTCTCAGAAAATAGGTGCAGGAACTCAACCACGACCCCGTTCAGATTTCACAAACAGTAGAAGGGTCTTAAAGGGGCATTAAATACCAGAATTGCACTACATACAGAGTGCAGAGTACAGGGGAGTTACACACAGAGTGCAGAGCTGTCACTTGTAAACACAGAAACCAGACTTCTGTGTTTACAAGTGATTGTGGTGAGCAGGCACCAAAGGGTCTGGGCCAAAGGTGGTGGAACTGAGTTCCCCCAAGTTCCCCCAGAAAAAAAGCCCTGCCTTGCGCATATTTTAGGCATAGTCAGATCACACTGTGGTGTGGTGAATGTTGCCTTTTTGTGGAAATCTTATTAATAAATATTTTCTATTTTTGTGACTATTACACTGCTGTGTGGTTCCCTTTGGAGTTACTTTCTCTTGGTTTATTTTTTTATATCCCAGTCCTCCCCTTCTTTATGCTCCCTTGGAAAAACTGCGATGAGAGCTTTTCGTCGTGAATCCCGACCGCGTGTATGCTCCATCGCAGTTTTTCCGACGGGAAAACTGACAGAAAAAAAAAATAGAGCAGGATCTTTTTTCCCGGCGGGAAAAAAATCATAGCGGGAAAACCATTCGTCTGTATGCTTTTCCGACGGGAAAAAAAACGCGCATGCTCAAACAATTCAACGCATGCTCGGAAGCATAGAACTTCATTTTGTTGGCTTGTCGTAGTCTTTTAAGTCACTACGTTCCTGGCAGTCAAAACTTCACCAGGCTTTTGTGTGACCGTGTGTATGCAAGGCAGGCTTGAAAGGAATTCCGTCGGGAAAAATCATTGTGTTTTTTTTTTCAACTGGAAAACCGCTCGTGTGTACAGGGCATTTATAGTCAGATCAGACCCAGGGATCTGGGGGTTACGGGTTGCAAACATGGAGAACAAGATCGCTGCCTATGCAAATAATATCCTATACTTTCTCGTAGAACCCCTGCTTCAACTTTTTGACCATTATGAAAACCTCTCAAACACCTCTATAAATTATTTTAAAGGGGTTGTAAACCTTTGTGTCTTTTCACTTTAATGCATTCTATGCATTAACCACTTAAGACCCGGACCTTTAGGCAGCTAAAGGACACGGCCAGTTTTTGCGTTTCGGCACTGCGTCGTTTTAACAGACAATTGCGCGGTCGTGTGACGTGGCTCCCAAACAAAATTGGCGTCCTTTTTTCCCCACAAATAGAGCTTTCTTTTGGTGGTATTTGATCACCTCTGTGGTTTTTATTTTTTGCGCTATAAACAAAAATAGAGCGACAATTTTGAAAAAAATGCAATATTTTTTTACTTTTTGCTATAATAAATATCCCTCAAAAATATATACAGTATATAAAACAATGTTTTTTCCTCAGTTTAGGCCGATACGTTTTTTTCTACATATTTATATTAAAGGGATCACACGATCGATGACGGCGCCACAGTGAAGAACGGGGAAGCTGTGTTTACACACATCTCTCTCCGTTCTTCAGCTCCGGGGACCGATCGCGGGACTCCAGCGGCGATCGGGTCCCGCGGTCACGGAGCTTCTCGACCTACGGCTGGGCACTTAAAGAGGACATGCCTGTACCTGCATGTGCCCAGCCGTGCCATATGACCGCAGGCCACACTACCCACCCCCTCAGACCCAACACTTCCAATGAACAAAAAATCAAACAACTGTATGTCATTGTTATGGCCGTGGCACCTTTATTGGTTTAATCAAAATAATATATAACATTCCATATTTATTTAATTAAATATACCGTATTGATAATAAATCTTTAATAATGCAAAATTCCCTGTTCAGTATTAGGACTTGAGCAGCTAAACTTGAACAAACTGTAAAGTCCCCCCCCCCCACGATTCGGGGGTGACAAACCACATAATTGTGCCAACGACAGGGAGGGGGGGTGAGGAGCAAAGTCCAGTACCCAGCCAACACCCCGAGCAGCGGCAGCTGCAACCTTATATAGGGTCCAGATGGTTCCAGAACCTTCCAGCTGATCACCTGCTCTACCTGGACCAGTCAGAGCACACCTTTCCACAGGTACCTGAAATGATATTCAAAAGCAAAGCCACACACATACACCAAGGGCCAGATTCTCAGATACCCCGTCGTATCGCCTTTTTTTTGTCCTCGTATCTATGCGAGTGATGCTTAGCATCACTTTTGCATAGATACGCTTCTACATCCGACACGTGTAAAAGCATTACACTTTCGGATCGTAGGTGTAATGACAACTCCGGCCACTAGGTGGCCTTCACGTTGTTTTTTCATTTGCATATGCAAATGAGGCTAGTACCGAACGCTTTTACGCCGCCCCGTCGTCGCGTACGTCGTTTACGGAATCGTAAGGTTACCCCAGCTTCTATGTGGAGTAACCTTACGAAGTTCCGTCGGATGCCGTCGGACGCCATGTTAAGTATGGCGTGGGGTCAGCGTCGGCTTTTTCCGTCGCTTACGTCGTTTTACTAACTCGTTCGCGAATAGGGACTTGCGTAAATGACGCTCACGTCGTTTTGACGTCGGTTTCAACGACGCTTCCCGACCTGAGCTGGAGCATGCGCACTGGGCTTTTTCCCCGGCCGGCGCATGCGCAGTTCGTTCGACGCGGGGGCGCGCTTAATTTAAATACAAGCCGCCCCATTTGAATTGCGCGGGTTTACGCTTGGCGATTTACGAGACGCCGGCGAAAACTACGGAGCAAGTGCTTTGAGAATAAAGCACTTGCTCTAGTACGCAGCGGCGGCGTAGTGTAAATGGCTTACGCTACGCCGCCGAAAATATATGAGAATCTGGCCCCAAGTGTTTTAAATGACACACACACTGTAACAAGGAGCCTGGCATGCCTCTACATATTTTTTGGCAGTACCTTCTGCTTTTCCAGTTCTGGATGGGGGTGGGGAACGTAGTCAAACAACTGACATCAGTCAACCTCAGCACGGACCATTTAGGAATTTTTTCTATATCTAAACTCTGTGCCCTTACGCGGTTACAAAAAGTATTTGACAGTTCATTTGCTGAATGCTGCCTGGGCATGTGCCCCTGACCTTTGAAAGCTCACTACCCCGCCAACTTTAAAACATTGGTTTACCAGACTTGATGAAATCAGAATGTTGGAGAGCTTGACAGTGTCTCTTTATAGAAGAGAGGATACATTTAGAGATACCTGGTTACCATGAACAGCTTTTACTTGCATGTCTCAGTATACTGATGTGTTCTCCCATCTCGATTCCCCCCCCCCCCCCCCCATAGAGCCCAACACTTGGTGACGTGCTGTAGCCATTAGTTGCCCCCCCCCCCCCATGGTGCAGATGGTGTGGTATTAACCGCCCTCCCCCCTCTATTCCCATGTTGATTTTAATGTCCTCACCCATATTCCAGCCCCCCCCCCCCCCTTTCCTCTTTTTTGTTTTTTTACCCCTGTCCGTTCTCTCTCCTGTTTTGACCCCCTCTTAAAGGGGCCAAGAGAGGTCCCCCTTTGTTTTTGTTAAGTTACATAAGTTCAATTTGGGAAACATAATGCATTGTGTGGAACCCGTTTGTTTATTGTATTGTCCTAGAGCAGGACCGCCGGTCAGGGGGTAACATCAACGCTCATCAGTTGTGGTACTTTGATTGAGATGCTTCGGGTTGTTACTCTTGTTTGTTACTTTTGTGACTGTACAATACATGCTACTTGGCCTGACAGCTGCTTTGCATTATTTATTGCCCCGAAGTCCATTACTCCTGTTTTAAAATGTCAGGTCTTACATCAATATTGGATTGTAACACTGTGAGTGTCGGTCGGTTCACACTACAGCGACATGAAAGTCAACACGACTTTGTGAGCAACTCCAGGACACAACTTTGCCAGTGGCCAATCAAACAATAATCAGCTCTGTGGGAGGGAGGGGTTTGCCTGAGAACCATTTTCTCTTCCTGTAAAGTTGCTTCAGTTAAGACAGTGGTCCGACTTTGGAGGCGACTTCCATTGAAATCAATGGGTACAAGTCACCTAGAAGTCGCCTTGAAGTAGTACAGGACCCTTTTCTGAAGTCAGAGCGACTTCAGTAGTGTGTATTAAGGCGGCTCTCATTCACTTACATTGAATTTCTCATGTCGCGGATCTTGGGGCGACACAAGTCGGATCCCAAGTCGCGGTAGTGTGAATGGCCACTAAATTTATGTGCAGCTTGTCATTTTTGCAATCTGTATTGTAATTGCACAATTAACTAAATATAAAAATTAAAAGGATTTTAAAATCTCCATTGCTTTTAAAATTCTGTTTTGGAATGAATGGAGTTTCCTGAATGAAAAGCTCATTCACTGTTTCGGGGAAAAAGTTCCACCCTGCAACTTTGAGTTTTCTTATCACTGCAGTATTAAACGAACGTCAATTCAACCCCGATAAGAATTAGAAAATGAAACCAACCTCCCTAAAACAAAACATTTCAAACAAAATTCTATAAGTGTATGGCCAGCTTTAAAGGGGTTGTAAAGGTACGTTTTTTTTTTTCTTCCTAAATAGCTTCCTTTACCTTAGTGCAG